>JBBGZY010000324.1:815000-1205000 GCA_037952925.1 Lithobates clamitans | reverse complement strand
ACAATCATAAACCTTATTAGACAGTGCTTATACAAGTGTGTTGTACCCTCTGCAAGCTACAACACAAAAATATATGCCTTTAGAATATGTGCTGATGAAATCTGTACGTGACCAAACAATAAAAATTGTATCCCTGCTAGTCTGTTGCACCCTCTGGCAGGTGCAACCATAAAGAACAGGTGTACTCAAGATGAATATAATAAAGGTAACCTCTAAGTATTGATGCTCCTACTGATGGTACTAGATGTGTTTGATCTAGAGGGGTTTGAAGCCCTGTAGATCTGGTACATAGACAAAAAAAATAAATTAAAAAAAAATAAAATTAAGAAAACTATGTTAATGTGTTACACCCTCTGTCGGATGTAGCCATCCTCAAGTCACCTCTAGATATTATCACTCATGCTAGCAATGCTACAAATTTATGATCAAAAGGGGTTTGACCCCCTGCAGATCTATATGACAGAATATAAGCGATATCCCAGAAGCAATGTATACATCTCTCAACTGCAGTGGTAACACTAATTACAAACAGTAATTATCACATCAAGTGCAATAATACTGTACAAAGTGACTTGTGCTCAAAAAAGTGCTTAAAAAGTATCCGATGCTTTGCTGAAAAAAGTCTCTTAGAAGCTTCTTATTTAGGTGACAGTGGTGTTGGTGATCTTATCCGTGCTCCTATCATGAATGCACTCACCGGATATCCTCACCCCCCCAGGGGTACTGTGCAGCCACAGTATGTGCCACTGTGTAGCAATCTTTAGAATACTTGATCTGTACTTTATTGTTGCCGTTGTTTTTGGCGTTCCGCCCATTTACCATGTGAAGGAAAAAGGGGTGCCCATAGCATAATTCTGTTTTAAATTTTTTTATTTTGGTTAAAAATCAGTAAATATACTCACATTTTGTAAGAATATACAAGCATTTATAGAAAAAAAACAAGCGCCATGGAAAATCCTATTCACGGCCCTGACCAGAAGTGACGCAAAGACGTTCATAACTCTGCCCTACACGTTTCGTCATTCAAGACATCATCTGGAGCATCCATCTTGCTACACCTCCTGTCTTTATATAGTGTGCGGTGTCTCTAATGCGCCTGCGTGTAGCGGTGGCCATTTTTGATGGGATTTTTAGGACTGAATCCCGTAATGGTACAATGATAGTATAGCTTTGGGCTGGATACTATGGGTATAAATATAAAAGATCCCTAATGCGTCTGCGCTTAGTGTCAGCCATTTTTGGTATGATTTTAAAGACCGAAGCCCGCAATAAAATAGCGGTGATGTCCCCACAGATACAATGAGTTGGACATATGAATTTTATCAGAAAAAATAACATATTTACTTTATATGTCCTTTGGATTTATTTAGTTTTACATACCATGGTTTGTCCTCTCAAAGTGGACTACCAATGGTGCAGCTGTATGTTCATATACTTGGCCGGAAATGATAAAAATAATGCTGGTTGGTGTCACCACATTTGAATAATGGTAAGAACACCGCACACTGTAAGAGCCATTTAGATTGTACCTATTTACAATAATAGTAATATATCTATCCACTCGATATACCATCATATATTACCAGGCATGATTAAAATTAATATTGAAAATACCTATCAAAGGCTTTTGCAATGAAAATTATGACTAAAATATACAAAATTAAAAATTATGAAAATTACAAATTCATAAAAATAATAAATATATGATTACTTCCAGATTCCAAAAAAACCCAATACCCATATAGGCAATGGTTTTTGAAACACCTTGAGTAGAATGAAGGACCGAGTGCTAGGCTAATACTGCCCTGACCTGAAGCTATAATATTTTTAAACAACATTGCAGCAACACAGTCAATAGATTCCTGTTACCCAATTTGAGAATGGTTAGAGGACCAACTCTCATCTAAATTGACTGAGGCCTATATGATAGATGTTTAAAACTTCCTGTATAGTGAATTAAGAAGGTTAGAATTATGACTAATCTAGGTTACATTAGCCCTAATAGCCTGATCTATATGGAAAGACACAACTCAAGCATTTGTCAAAAAGCAAATTTAAATCAACATCAATGTTCATCCCTGCTGGTTGTAGGGTTTCTAACTGGAAGATCACTTTTGTTTCATTTTGTGAGATCTTTTTTTTTGTTTTCCCCTCGCCAATGCCCTTTGATTTTATGTATGGCATAAAAAGTCATACACATTGGATCTTTTTGTGACTAAAATGCCTCGAGACACTGTGTTTATTAAAACAATTTTACATGTTATTGATGTGTTCTCGGATTCTAACTAATTGTTTACTACTGAGGTACCGTATATACTCGAGTATAAGTCGTTCCGAGTATAAGTCGAGGCCCTAATTTACTACAAAAAAATGGGAAAAACGTATTGACTCGAGTATAAGACGAGGGTGAGAAATTCACAGCTACTGTAAGTGGAAAAGAGGGTCAACAATGCCCATTTGCAGCATCACTGTGCCCATTTGCATGCCTCACTGTGCCCATTTGCAGCCATAGGTCCCCTGAACTTCAAACTCGGTAGTTAAGGGTTCCTAGATGCCCCCTAGCTGCAGCCAAAATTTGGGGTCTCTGAACCCAAAGGGTCCTGAAATGACATTGCTGCAGATGGACACAGTTGACCGAATTAGGGGCCCCGTATCTCGGGGCCACTTAGTGCTAGGAACCCCAAATTTGGTGTGCAAACCCAGTGGAACTAGCACCATAAAATTTCCAAAGCTGGGGTTTCTAGCACCAAGTGGCCCCGAGATACAGGGTCCCAAATATCAGTTCAGAAAATGTCAAGTACGTTTCTGCAGCAGAGAATGACATTTTCCGAACCGGTTTTGGGGCCCCGTATATCAGGACCACTTAGTGCTAGGAACCCCAGCTTTGGATATGTTGTGGTACCAGTTCCACCTGGGCACACCAGATTTGGGGTTCCTAGCACCAAGTGGCCCTGAGATACAGGGCCCCAAAGTCGGTTCGGAAAATGAAATTTTTTGCTGCAGAAAAGTGCTTGACTCAAGTATAAGTCGAGGTGGGCACTTTCAGCACAAAAAAATGTGATGAAAAATTCGACTTATACTCGAGTATATATGGTAAAATTAGTTTTCTTGTTCGTTTTCCTACTGACCCTGCAAGGTAAACATTTTCCACATTTGTGGAATCCTTTTAGATTTTTAAAGAATTTATTTTGTTTTGGTGGGTCTAAAGCATTGTGTACCAGTCTATTCCTCAAAGATGGCGCTTTTCTGTAGATGAAGTAAGGTTTAGTTGGTAATATGGAGCCTAGGACTTTGTCGGATTGTAAAGCGTGCTGCTTTTTTTTCATGGACTAAGGAATTGTGTTGTATTTTAACTGTATGTTTTTACTGACTTTTTGCACATTTAGCATTGCTTTTTTGCACATTGATTATTTATTTTATTTATTTTATGTCACATAAGGGAGTGCCACATGATACATTTAAAATGGTTGACAATGAATAGGCGTTTCTAAAATATTGCAAATCTTTAAGGGCTGAATCCCTCTTTTGCTTTGTAGTAATACATGCATCACGACAAAATTTGATAACGTACTTTATGTACATTGTGTTGTGGTGTAATTTTTTGGAGTGACACTCCAATGCACTAAGGCAGCGCATCTCCTATACACATGTGTATCAGCACACAATAATACATGGTACTGCACTCAAAGAATACTGCATACATTTTTGTCCTCTCTGGTGCAATGACACATTAACATGTGACACTTTCACAGATGGTCTCCTTTAAAGCAAGTTATTTATAGCATTTGACTATAGAAATAATAATAAACAAAAAGAGTGCACAAAACCTCTAACTATAAAACTCACTATAAAATAGTATAAATTAACATCAATTAATAAAATCACCAATAAAGTGAAAAGATGACATCATATATAATATAAATCAAACAATACTGTAATAGAAATGAAAGTCCACTCCAAAGGAATACTTCAGGGCTCCACTAGGGGGCCAGTGTATGGTCTTGTAAAAATAAAACACCACGGTTCCATTTATTAAGTCCCAAGCCACTTTGAACATAGGTGTGTGAATTCCCTTGCTGGATAATCATGATCTCCAGATCCAGAAAGTGCAATTCTCTGCAGTAAGATTTAGTAGAAAATACAAAGGCCAAAGAGAAAAAATTGCTACAAACACCGATCTATTTACATGCACATATACTCACAAGCATCACCAGGGGAAAAAAAGCTCAAAAACACCACGCTGTGGTGGACCAGCGGGTGTGATGATGCCATAGGCTACTAGCAACACCCTGCACATTTGATCTATGCAAGGGACGTCCTCAGGGGACATGTTGTTAATAAACTGGTGTTTTTAGCAGTATTACTCCATGGTCCTTTGGAATGGAATTGACATACCTATGTTTTTTTTTATAATTATATTTTTATTGGGAATTTTCTAAAGAAAAACAAAGAGAACAATAACAAAATTGTTAAATAGAATCAAACGAGAGGCCAAATCACCTCAAAAAACAGTGTATTAAGATGTAAAAGTCATGACAAGACAGGCCACATGAAGTCACAAGTAAGCATATGTGAAAAAGTGCAGCATATAATTAAAACTTATAAGTGTTAAGGAGTGGTGCAAACCTGAATACACACCAGGAAGCATAATATAAGACAAAAGATCAAAATAATTAGGGCCAATATAAGGATAAACTGCCTGAGAGATGGAAAATATGATGAAGAGGGAAGGCTGTATTGCAACTGATCCCAAGCTTCCCAACCCTTGTTGAACTGTGAAAGAGTGTCATTAACCATGGCCGTAAATATTTCATTCTACATACATTATATCAGCTATAATATTTAAAAGTAGGGACAGGGATGGAGGTTTGGTAGACAAGCACCATAATGGAATGGGCCTCTTTGTTGCTAACAAAATATAAGAGTCCAATCATTTAGCATATTTACTAGGGCCTGGAATAGGAAGACCTAACAGATAATGAAAGGGTCTATTGAAAAGGGCCCAGTAAATAAACATTGAAGAAGCGACATAACAATACTCAAAAAAAGTTTTATCAGAGTACATTGCCAGAAAATATAATAATGAGAACCCAAGTCATTGCTACAATGCCAGCACTGTTGTAAAAGTGAGGCGCTATGGTGATGCAAAACTTCAGGTGTTCTATAACAGAACATCAATACCTTAAAAGCAGTCTCTCTTTGCACCACACAAGGTGACTTTTTGAAGTTGAAGACCAAATCTTATTCCAACAAAAATGGGGGCTAGGCCTTGGAAGATATGAGACCATTTTCACAGGTATGCATGCAAATCTTCAGTAAGGTTGTTTCATGGAGAATTTAATGAACAGAGTAAATCAGGTGTAGTTGATATGGGCCCTGAGCACACACATATTCAAATTTATTGGGCCTATCCAAAACAAGGGAAGAAGACAAAGAGGAGAAATAGTGGTTTATTTGAAGATAAGAAAAAACATATGTTTAGAGATATGGTATTTCGTCCACAGAGCCTCAAATGTACGTAGCCTAGAAGATGTAGGGTTTCTAAAGTGACGGAGCTGAAAAAGAGTTGATTGGGCTCAGGGTGGCATGGTCATAGGACAGAATGTCAGGTATAGGAGGAATAAATAGGACATTGGACAGGAGAACAAGGTGAGGAGAGAGAGTACTTTGTGTTACAGGTACAATAGCATTGGAGCAAGGCATAAATGTTTCAATGCAACATCATTATGGAAAGAAAAGGACCAAATCAAAGAGCAAGGATGTATGGTTAAAGGGAGCCCATTTCAATTTCCAACCACTGTTAGGGATGTATTGACTGAACCAGGAGGCAATAGTGCATAAATTAATAGCATACAGTAGGAATATTTAATGATATCAGGAGCTCCATGTCTCCTCTGCACCCAAAAAGAAATTACCACAGAGCTGGCAATAAGGTGAGCTTTATTGTGCCATATGAAATTAAAGAGCCAGCATTGAAGAGCTTTGAGTTGGGTCATGGGGAGGTGAGGTTTCAAATACATAAAGTAGTTTAGGTAACACAGACATTTTGAGAACATTTACCCTTCCAGTAGTGAAAAAGGATAAGCATCCCATTGTTTCAGTATGCAATTGATTTCCTGTAAAAGAGAGTAAAGGGTGGAATACAAGGGTGTCAAGTGTACTCCTAAATATTTAAGGGACTCAGAACACCAATGAAAAGGATAAGCCTGTTGTAAATTGGTCAGCCAGTTAGGGAGCATGTGAATAGGTAGGGCTTCCATCTTAGAAATAACGGGATTTGTTAATGTTCGTAAAATATTGTCAGCAAAAAGAGTTTATATTCCTGTTGTCTCCATGTATGTCAGAATGAGATCGAATGGCCTCAGCTAGGGATTCCAAACAGAGAATAAAAAGCAAAGGCGACAGCGGACATCCCTGCCTGGTGCCATTGGACATCTGGAAGGAATGTGACAAAAAGGAGCATAACTGAAATTGGGGAGAAGGGCCAGGGCCTTCAGGGCAGTGAGAAAAGGACCTTGAAAACCATAATGACATAGGGATGCAAACATATGCTGCCAGCTCAAACAATAAAAGGCTTTTTTGGCCATCTAAGCTCAATAGCAGAACAATATGATCAATGGTCCACCTTGTATTTTCCCCTGCATGTCTGGTGGGGACGAATCCCACCTGATCTTTGGTAATTCATTTAGGGATTAATTGAGTCAGTCAATTGGCCAAGATCTTCATGAAGATCTCATAATCAGAATTCAATAATACAATAGGTCTATAATTATCAGGAGCAGATGGATCCTTTCCAGGCTTAGGAATAACAGAAATAAAGAAAACTTTAAATAATAATAAACTGGGAGTGGGTGGTGGACATCGCCCTTGAGAATAGAGTTATAGAGAGCCAGCAAATTGGGTGCTAAAATATGAAAAAAGGGGCGTGGTTTCGACATGCAGAAGTGAGGACGTATCTCTCTTGGGCTCCGGCACTGACACCACATTTAAAGCACTTATTCACTTCTCACCACTGCTATCCTCTCGGAGACGATGCGTAAGAGGACCGGCAAGACCCTACATAAAAAAGGCACCTCTGCAGACTCTAAAAATGTTTTTTGCACACGGAACCAGAGGACCTGGTAGACATGGATGGCCTAGGCCCTTCTCCACATGGCGCGAGCTCTGGCAGGGGCTCCGCCTCCCATCACAGGCCTGAACCCAGACACCGCTCTCCAGCCTCATCAGCCAGCTCAGAAGGTGAGGGCAATACATCCAGATGCTCGGAGGTTGCGGCATTGATGAGCGGCCTGCCTACCAAAACGGAATTGGCATCCATGCTGTTGGGCCTCGAACGGGCCATCAAGAAAGAGGTCTCCGCTGTGCTCTCAGATTTCTCTCAGGTGTTGGAACGAGTGGAGCAGACCGAGCAGTGCCTAGATCGCCACAAGGCCGCCATTAAAAACCTGAAGGCGTCCACTCGCAGCCTTACTATCACACACAGAATTGCCCTCTACAAAATCGAGGACCAGGAGAACCGCAACAGGCAGAATATCATACGAATCAGGGGCCTACCTGAGACGACGGGA
This sequence comes from Lithobates clamitans, assembly GCA_037952925.1. NCBI lineage: Eukaryota > Metazoa > Chordata > Amphibia > Anura > Ranidae > Lithobates > Lithobates clamitans. Next base: position 1,197,432 of record JBBGZY010000324.1, on the reverse strand, counting down.
GATGAGGACCTCCTCCCATCCATCCGGGGCATCTTTAATGGCTTGGCCCAGGCGGCTGATCATCCCCTGAAAATAGACCGAGTCCACAGGGCACTTCGTCCCTGCAACCTCTCTTTGGACATCCCACGTGATGTCATCTGCAGGGTCCACTATTATGAGGAAAAGGAGCTCATTATGAAGAAGGCCAGAGACGCAGCTACACTGGACTTTGATGGCGCAACCTTATCATTCTGGCCAGAGAGACCCTGGAGCGTCGCAGGGCCCTGTGACCTTTGGCAGAGAAGCTGCGAGCCATCTCCATCAACTATCGATGGGGCTTCCCAGTGGCCCTGATCACAAGCAGAGACAGTAAAACAGCGATACTCCCATTCCCAGAAAACCTGGAGAAATTTTGCATGGATGTTAACATGTCCCCGCCAGAACTCCCTGGTTGGCAGCAACTCCGAACAGACATGGTAAAAAGTGGATCGCAAGCACCACTCCTCCGCTTCTGGCCCATCACCCCAGTTGGGGTAACAACCGGGCCTGATGGCCTAGGCCTCTCAGTTTCTCCGTTTGGAAATGTCTGATATCTTTTGACCGCAAGTATATGACTACACTTGGTGTACTGTTATACCCCTCAGTTCTATAGATTGGTATTTATGCCTTACTCTGACTGTATGAGTTGATGCTGTTACTTGCTCAATGGTGGACGGCAACGCCCCATGTTTTATGTTTTATGTTTTAAGTTTTAAGTTCTAAGTTAAGTGCCACCTTATAAGTTTATAATCTTGATTATGTGGTGTCGATGCTGGAGCATCGATACAATGCTCACACCGATTTTGGTGACCGCGGTCTGATGCCCGGGACTCCTCGCCCCCCCACCATGGGGCACCATGTGGCCTCATGCTCCCATGTTCCTGCCCCTCTTTGGGCGCTGAGCATGTGGGTGTCCGGCCTCATGAGTGCCCTTTCTATGCACCGCAGACTTTTGCGTGCACATGCTGACCATCCTCTAATGTGGTCTGTGACTTTTTCGCTGCAAGATGTTAACTCTTAACTGTCTCCGATCGCGCTCCCTGCCTCAGGTCCAACCCTCCTGGAAAATAGTGTACATGGGTCTCCCCTGCTGGTCCCCATGGCTACGGTGAACTTATTATCTATTAATGTGAGGGGTCTCCACACCCCAGGTAAGAGACACAACTTGTATGTTGGGTCATCTGCGGGGGGACGTTGTTTTTCTGCAGGAGACCCACCTCACACACACTACTTCAGTAAAAATGTTTTCTCCACAGTATCCCACGTGGTATTATAGCTTATCGGATGTGCATAAAGCAAAAGGTGTGGCCATTGGGTTTACGATGGAATCCATGTTAGGTGATCTGGGCATTTTCTGTTCTTAAGAGGCAGCCTGGGCAGTATGCCATGCACTCTAGCGACTTTATATGCCCCCAACCGTGACCAAGCAGGCTTCATTGCGACCACACAAGAAACTACAGGACTTCGCCGGTGGATGCATTCTCCTCGCCGGGGACTTTAACACTCCACTGGAGCCCCTCCTCGACACGTCACAGGAAAATCCAGTATCTCGCATAAACGTTTGCTGTTCATATGCAAACGTTTGCACGACCCTCAGCTGATAGATGTGTGGAGGATTATACACCCACGGACGAGAGATTACACCCATTATTCCCATGTGCATCATACCTACTCTAGAATTGATTTTTTCTTCATAGACCACCATCACCTCTCACTTCCCATAGGCGCTGACATTGAGACCTCCCCCATATCTGATCACACCCTGATCATGCTCAAACTAAAAATCCCATCTTTGCCCAAAAGGACCACAAATTGGAAGCTCAATGATCTTATAACTGGGGAAATTGATGAGAAACTGATAGGGGAGTACCTGTTCCTTTACTTTAGGGAAAATACACTTCCTGACATTTCACCAGGTGTACTTTGGGAGGCACACAAGGCTCATATTTGTGGTAAACTCATAGAACTAGGTGCTAGGAAAAAGAGGGAATGGACACACCAACAATCTGAACTAATTTGTGACATTGGTGTCCTTGAGCAACAACATAAAGCTAGGCAGTCCCAGGCAGTATTTCACACTCTGACCTTGAAGAGGGAAGAATTGAAAGGCCTCTTTCATGTGTAGCAGAAGCAGAAATCTCGCATAGTGGCCCAACGTTTCCATGAGTGGGGTAATAAGTCAGGTCAGCTATTGGCTCGCTCATTGCAACAGAATAAATGCTTCCTACAAAGCTAAAATCAAGACCTTATCCGCTAGTGTATGAAACACCAGCTATAGCTAAAGAATTTCAATCGTTCTATCAGCATCTAGATTATTATTATTATTATACAGGATTTATATAGCGCCAAAAGTTTACGCAGCGCTTTACAATATAAAAGGGAGACAATACAGTTATAATACATTAAGATACAGGAGGATTAAGAGGGCCCTGCTCAGAAGAGCTTACAATCTAATAGGGTGGGACAGGTGGTACAAAAGGTTGTAATTGTGGGGAATGAGCTGATGGAAGTGGTAAAAGATTAGTTAGAGACGTTATAGGCTTTCCTGAAGAGATGAGTTTTCAGGGATCGCCTGAAGGTAGCAAGAGTAGGGGATAGCCGGACAGGTGGAGGTAGCGAGTTCCAGAAGATGGGAGAAGCTCTGGAGAAATCCTGGACATGAGCATGAGAGGAGGAGACAAGAGAGCTTGAGAGTAGGAGGTCTTGAGAAGAGCGGAGGTGATGATTTGGGTGATATTTGGAGACAAGATTGGTGATGTAGCTTGGGGCAGAGTTGTGAATGGTTTTGTATGTTGTGGTTAGTATTTTGAATTTAATTCGCTGGGTGATTGGGAGCCAGTGTAGGGATTGGAGGAGAGGGTTGGCAGACACTGAGCGGTTGGTAAGGTGGATAAATCTGGCAGCAGCATTCATGATAGACTGAAGAGGGAATAGCCTATGGAGAGGCAGGCCAATGAGAAGGGAGTTGCAATAGTCAAGGCTAGAGATAACAAGGGAGTGAATGAGGAGCTTGGTGGTTTCATTTGTTAAAAAGGGGAAAATTTTAGAGATGTTACGGAGGTGAATTCTACAAACTTTTGACAACGATTGGATTTGCGGCTGAAATAACAAGTCAGAGTCTAGGATTACACCTAGTACCCTGGTGTGAGGGGAGGGACTGATGGTTGCATTGTTGATTTTGATGGAAAAGTCGAGGAGGGGGGCACGGGCGGGGGGGAATATTAATAGCTCAGTATTAGAGAGATTTAGTTTAAGGAAGTGGTGTGACATCCATGCTGATATGTCAGTTAGTTAGTTAGTAATGCGAGAGGAGACTGAAAGAGCGAGGTGAGGAGAAAACAGATTTGGGGGTCATCAGCATATAAGTGGTATTGGAAGCCGTGGGCGGTTATCAAGTGACCAAGGGAGGAGGTGTAGATAGAGAAGAGAAGGGGTCCAAGAACAGAGTCTTGGGGGACCTCCACAGAAAGGGGCAATGGAGAGGAGGAGACAGAGTTGTAAGTGACACCGAAGGAGCGCTGTGATAAATAGGCAGAGAACCAGGATAGAGCAGAATCTCGGAGGCCAAGGGAATGTAACTTGTTGAGAAGGAGCGGGTGGTCAACAGTATCAAAGGCCGCAGAAAGTTCATGTAATAGGAGTATGGAGTACTGGCTGTTGGTTTTAGCAGTTAGTAAGTCGTTAGTGAGTTTTAGTATGGCAATTTCTGTGGAGTGCTGTGAGCGAAAGCCAGACTGTAAAGGGTCAAGAAGGTTATTTTCACTGAGGTAGGAGCTCTTCCCCTCTTTTCTCTTCCATCTGTTTCTTCTTTCCCCCTCCCCTTCCCCCCCCCCTTCCTCCTTCCCCCTCTCTTTGCTTTCCCCCCCTTCCCTTCTTCTCTTTCCTTTTTTCTCTCTTGTGTTTGTCACATTACCTTGTTTATCATTGTCCCTTCACTCTCAGAATGTCCTCGGCCGCCGTGCCTGCCGTGAGTGTCGGCCCCCCCCAGGTCCGTGGGGCTGCCCACCTCAGCTCCCGGTGTGGAGTTATTTACCGAACTGTCTGTGGGGCCTTGCCATTGCACCTTCAGCATGCCCAATTTGAGCAAGTAAGTCTTGGTTATGGTGGTTTGATACCTTACCCCTAACCTTGCTCCTGCAACTCTTTTTGTTTTTCATTTTTCAATTTTTTCCTAAACCATAGATATCACACGTGCCTGCTCCTGATGAGTGGCTTCAGCCACAAAACGCGTAGAGCTCTTGATGTGCCGTGTCTCCACGAATGTCATTAGAACTTCAAGTCATGATGTGTTCTGTACTCTCTCAGGCCAATGAGGCCATAGGTCCTGCAGGTTATATTCTTTTTTATCAATAGTACACACCTTTAGTCTGTGATGAACCTGGGAATTTTAAATATTTCTAAAAAAATATTTTTACCTTATGCTGTTATTATATTTTTTTACCAATTGAATGTGATTCATGCATATTTCTATTGCTACCAGCATATATACTTTGAACTGTGTTCAACAGTTTTACCACCTATGTATGTTAATTTACTTCTGCTATTTTTTGATTATGTATGTATTATGCAATGTGTAATAAAATTCCTTTTAATTCATCCTATTACTCTTTGGGCTGTCATATGCTTCACACAAAGTCCCACAATCCTGGTATATGGTTATATACCCCCCCTTTTTTTCTTTAAATATAGATGGGATGGATGTCTATGTCCTTACCAGGTCATGACATCATACAAAGTCCCTAGGGATGGAAATACTTGATCTTACCAGATCATGGCTTCCTAAAAGTCCCTAAATTCCCCCTTTTTTTCCCCCAATTGTCTTGTATACAAATAGGGATGGAAGCATCTGATGTAGCTCCACTAGTTTAGATATATTAAATTTTCTGCCACCAACGACCTATGTTTAGTCTCCCCTGTTCCATTCATTTTATTTCTGTAACCATTTTATTCCCATATTGTTTTCTTAAAAATTGCTATTGTTCCAACTGTCTTACTGGCTTTATCTTTGGTACTGCTGTTGGGGGATGTGCCGGGCCATCCTGCGGTCTGGTTTCTCTCTCACTCCGGGGGCTGTGACACACCTTGCGGACACTTTTTCCCCCCTCCCCCACTGCCTCCACGGCCTGGGGAAGCGGATGTGATGTCAATGTGTGTCAGTGTCACGCTCCCTTGCTGTGCGCGGGGCAGCGCTCTGACGCTGCCGCGCACAGGCTGTGTTCACCACACTCGTGGGCTATGGGGAAACGTGCTGCGTGCCGTTGGCCGGAAGCGGCCGCCTGGCACCTGGCGCTCCTCCCCCCACCCCACGGCGTGACATTGGTGTGCATCCCCGCGGCGGGGGTATTTAAGGGCGCTCCCCGGCTGGTCACGGCACTCGGGGCTCTCCACACACCATCCACCATATGAATTGTTTCACAGGTCTTTCTGGCTCCCTTCATGGGGTTCCTTTACTCACTAGGTATATTGGCATTTCCCTTTGTTTCATCACCATCACATCCATCTGGCTTCACTTGTCCACTTCTCACCTTCTTACCTATCCACAATACCCCCTCCTGCCCACCCACCTACCTCCCTCCTTGTCTTTTCGTCCTCACCTCACCCCCCTCCCCCCCTGTTTTCTCCCCTCTCCTCCCCCCCCCTTTTTTCTCCCCCCCTTTTCCCTTCCCTCCCCCTATTTTTCATATTTCCTTTTTTCCCCCCCTTTTCTCTTCCCTTTCTCTTTCTCCAGTTCCCTTTCCCCCCCTTCTTTCCTGTTCTTTCCCCCTGCTTTTCTTCCTTCTTTTTCCCTTGTCTCCCTTACTAATCCCTTCTTTCCCCCTCCCTGCTTCTCTTCCCCTCTTTTCTCTTCCATCCGTTTCTTCTTTCCCCCTCCCCTTCCCCCCCCCTTCCTCCTTCCCCCTCTCTTTGCTTTCCCCCCCTTCCCTTCTTCTCTTTCCTTTTTTCTCTCTTGTGTTTGTCACATTTCCTTGTTTATCATTGTCCCTTCACTCTCAGAATGTCCTCGGCCGCCGTGCCTGCCGTGAGCGTCGGCCCCCCCCAGGTCCGTGGGGCTGCCCACCTCAGCTCCCGGTGTGGAGTTATTTACCGGACTGTCTGTGGGGCCTTGCCATTGCACCTTCAGCATGCCCAATTTGAGCAAGTAAGTCTTGGTTATGGTGGTTTGATACCTTACCCCTAACCTTGCTCCTGCAACTCTTTTTGTTTTTCATTTTTCAATTTTTTCCTAAACCATAGATATCACACGTGCCTGCTCCTGATGAGTGGCTTCAGCCACGAAACGCGTAGAGCTCTTGATGTGCCGTGTCTCCACGAATGTCATTAGAACTTCAAGTCATGATGTGTTCTGTACTCTCTCAGGCCAATGAGGCCATAGGTCCTGCAGGTTATATTCTTTTTTATCAATAGTACACACCTTTAGTCTGTGATGAACCTGGGAATTTTAAATATTTCTAAAAAAATATTTTTACCTTATGCTGTTATTATATTTTTTTACCAATTGAATGTGTTTCATGCATATTTCTATTGCTACCAGCATATATACTTTGAACTGTGTTCAACAGTTTTACCACCTATGTATGTTAATTTACTTCTGCTATTTTTTGATTATGTATGTATTATGCAATGTGTAATAAAATTCCTTTTAATTCATCCTATTACTCTTTGGGCTGTCATATGCTTCACACAAAGTCCCACAATCCTGGTATATGGTTATATACCCCCCCTTTTTTTCTTTAGAGGTAGGAGCTAAGATGGTTGTAGAATAAGCGTTCTTGAAGTTTAGAGGTGAATGGGAGCAATGTGATGGGTCTTAAGTTGTTCAGGTTGGTAGGGTCCAGTGAGGGCTTTTTAAGTATGGGAGTGATCTGCGCATGTTTTAGAGGGGAGGGGAAGGTGCCACTAGAGAGGGAGAGATTGAAGATGTGAGTGAGGGAGCATAGGATAGAAGAAGAGGGTGACCGTAGCAGTTGTGAGGGAACAGGATCCAGGGGACAATTGGTTAAGTGGGCATCTGAGAAAAGTTTTGTAACCTCTTCAGTAGTAGCCAATTCAAAAGAGGAGAGTGTTAAATGTGCTGTTATGTTGGGTGGGGAAGATCGTAAAGCTAATTACCTCTCTTGAGCACTCAAGCCAAATAGGGTTGAGAATCAATCACCAGTAATATTGCTATTGCAGTGAGGTTGGTTTAGAGCTAGCATTAGATATAGAAGTATAAAGATATGGCAGCAGAAGACATTTACCAAAAATGTTAAAGCAATGTCAGTTCAGTAGAGATGTACAGATGGATAAATGTTTACCAAAAATGTTAAAGCAATGTCAGTTCAGTAGAGATGTACAGATGGATATATGTTTACCTGTAAAAGAGCAGAGAAGACACATTCAGAATTGATAACTGCATCGGTGAAACTGCGCATCACTCGTGACAGAGCCACTCAGGACAGAGCCATGATGTCTGTGCCTTGCCCCTGTCTGCCTATATCACGTCCAACACACTATAGCGGACCGGGACACTAGGGCTACGCTTATCCGGGACTATCTGGCCCAGGCCAACTTACCTAGACTCCCGCCTGACACCCTAGCTACTCTGGGGGGGGAGTTCACCACCTCGGAGATGTGCATTGCACTGAAAGCTATGGCCAATGGCAAGGTGCCTGGTCCTGATGGCTTTACGGTAGCGTATTACCGCTCCTTTGCAGATGTATTGCTACCCCACTTGACCTACTATGCCAACGCAATCTATGCTGGTGGCGACCTCCGACCTGAGACTCTCCATGTGCACATTACTGTAATCCCCAAACCCGGCAAAGATCCCAGTAACTGTGGGAGCTATCGCCCCATCGCCTTGCTGAATATTGATGCCAAATTGTATGCCAAAGTTATCGCGAATAGGCTCCTCCCATTGATCCCGCAGTGGGTCTCCAGAGACCAAACGCGATTCATTCTGGGCAGAGAGGCACGTGACAACTCCCTCCGCACCCTATCCTTGATGGGCCCATGCACGTGGATCTTCCCAGCCCACCCTCTTGCTATCAACAGACGCGGAAAAAGCGTTCGATAGAGTGGACTGGTAATGCTCAATCTCATTTGGGTATTGGTGCCTCCCTCTTATCCCAAATTTCCGCTCCCTATAACTTCCCCATGGCCCAACTGCGCATAAATGGCAATCTAAGTGACCCCTTCAAGTTAAATAATGGCACTCGTCAGGGTTGCCCCCTCTCGCCCATTTTATTTGCCTTATCTTTAGAGCTATTCTTATCAATGGTCAGACATAACCCCTGCATTCATGGGATCACCATAGGAGGCTCAGAACACAAGTACGCTGCTTATGCAGATGACATTCTGTTCTACATACGGCAACCCCTGATATCCCTTCCTAACCTCGTGTCAGCATTTTCAGCATTTAGTGCCATCTCCAATTTTAAAATCAATATGACAAAATCGGAAATCTTGAAGGTATCTGTCCCAGGTAAGACCATAGACCACCTGAAAAGGTGCTTTCCCTATAGCTGGCATGCAAGATGGAAAACCTAGGTATATAGCTCACCCCTAACCCGGCCTCCTTATTCCGCACTAACTTTCAGCCCCTGTTGAATGCGATTAGATCGGACCTGCAGAAATGGTCTCAAATTGCTCACTCATGGTTGGGGAGGATTGCGGTTGTGAAGATGAATGTACTGCCCAGGCTGCTGTTTATGTTCCAGATGATTCCGTATAGAATCCCCGCAGGTTTCTTTACCCTGATAAGATCAATGATTAGCAAATATGTATGGAACAGAAAATGACCCAGACTTGCTAGGACCCTCCTAACTAGACCCAAAAGGGAAGGGGGCTTAGCCCTACCAGAACTTAAGAGGTATTTCTTAGCAATAGTGTTGAATAGAATCTCTGATTGGAAATATCACAAAGACTCTAAGCTATGGGTGAGCCTGGAAACAGAGCTCAGTGGATCAGACCTTTTTCCGCAAATTTGGATCCCTAGGAAACACAGAACTTTTTCCTCAATCACCTCACTGCTTACACGCTCCACCCTCATGGTATGGGACTCACTGTGTAAGGCGCATAACTGGGCACATAACTCTCCTCTCCTGCCATTGACTGGCCATAGCTACTTTCCCCCTGGGAACATAGATCCCAAAATCCATGTTTGGAGACTTGGGACTGCTGCCCTATTATATCAAGTTACTACCCCGTCAGGCATTGTGTCCCTGTCAACATTAATGCGACACCCATGGACCAATGGAGGTACTGCCAGTTGGCAGCCTTTGTTCACTCTCTCCCAAAACCTCTATGGACCATCTCGGACTTGACACCTATAGAATCTGCTTTCACTGAGGATCTACTACTTTTATCAAGCCTTGCAAATGTTAGCCTCCACAAGAGACCCTACTTTCCTAAGCAACTGGGAGAAAGATCTCCGCAAAGAGCTCTCGGAAGCCCAAAATCTACTATTCTCCTAACGACTCACACTTCCTCTATGGCTTCCAAAACGGCAGAGGTGAATTACAAATTGTTAACGAGGTGGCACTACACCCCAGTGGTACTTCACAAAACCTTCCCACAAGCATTGCCTCTGTGTTGCCAGGGATGCTCACGTCTGGTGGTATTGCACGCTTATCCGCCCATATTGGCTGATGATTCTACACTGGGCCAAAGAGATCCAAGGTTTTGAGATCCCCAATGAACAATGGGTGATACTACTTCATTGTACAGGTAAACCAGTGGGAACATATAAGAAATCTATAACACCACACCTGCTGAATGCAGCAAAAGCACTCATTCCCCGATACTGGAAACAACCGACCATATCTATGTTATGCCAATATCTAATGAAAGTAGACCATACATACTATATGGAGGATCTCACTAAATCCCTTAGAAATAAGCTGAACCTAGCAAAGAAAATATGGTCCTGCTGGTTTGCCTTCAAATATACACCCACCTAGGCGGAAACTATATCTCAGCCTAAGTGATGGTTTGTTAGTTGAGTATATTGTGTAAGAGGGATTGGACCGAGGCAGACACCCTCCCCTCCCCCCTTCTCCCCTTCTTCTCCTTGTTTTTCTCTCCATTCTTTTCTTCTTCTCTTTACAATCTGGTTCTCTCAATTTTTTTTTTATGTTTTATGAAGGGGCCATTACAGAGAGACTACTCGTGCCTATGCTTTATGCTATTTGATAATGTCACTGTTTTTGACAACCTGGTATGAATTGAGCAACCCTGGGCATCGATACATGTCGCAGATAGAGTTTAGAATATGCAAATGAACGTATACTCCTGGCACCTATCGTTAACTGACTGTTATGTCAGTTATGTCATTATGAGACCCACTCGTTGTCTTTTTCAAACTTCTCTGTTTTGTATATTTTGTTTTTCAATAAAAAGTAAACAAAAAAAATATGAAATAAGCTTTTATAATAAGAGTAGGGGAGCCCGTCTGGACCAGGAGTCTTTTGTGACGGCAAATACTTAATGACTTTTGTAAGCTCCTCTAAAGAAATATTAGCATTCAGCATTGCCAAATTAGAGGAGGACAATTAAGGCAAAGTTAAAGCAGCAAACATATGTATGTATCAAATTCCTCTTGTTTAAAAAGGAAATCGTTTTTGAGTGTTAAGCTTTTACGACAGAAGTCCCTGAAGACCTTGAACATAGTCTGGCATTTATGGGTGTACCACCAGATTAAAAAAGAAAATCAGGGAACAAATAAAAAAGGGCGAGGCTTGCGTTTATTCACTAACATTATGTTGGGCTTATTTGAGTACTCATATAATTTTTGTTTGGCTCATAGAAGAGATTAGGCAGTTATAATTTGGTTACGAAGAGAGGTAACCATGCGGTGGCGAGCCATTGTGGGACCGCGTAAAAGTTGGCTTTCCGATGCTCGCAATTTAACAAGCAAGAAAACTCTCAGTATATTAGCATTTTTCCTTAATTGCCTCCTGCACAGAACCTTCATCAAGCTTCATCAAGAACCTTCATCAAGCTGAAAAAACGTGATAAATCTTGAGAAAGCTTTTCTTCAGTGATGGCAAATTGAAGGAGATAGTCATTGTGTAGGGATGAGCCGAACATCCCCCTGTTCGGTTCGCACCAGAACATGTGAACAGGAAAGAAGTTTGTTCGAACACGCGAACACCGTTAGTCTATGGGACACGAACATGAATAATCAAAAGTGCTAATTTTAAAGGCTTATGGGCAAGTTATTGTCATAAAAAGAGTTTGGGGACCTGGGTCCTGCCCCAGGGGACATGGATCAATGCAAAAAAAAGTTTTAAAAACGTCCGTTTTTTCAGGAGCAGTGATTTTAATAATGCTTAAAGTCAAACAATAAAAGTGTAATATCCCTTTAAATTTCGTACCTGGGGGGTGTCTATAGTATGCCTGTAAAGGGGCGCATGTTTACAGTGTTTAGAACAGTCTGACAGCAAAATGACATTTCGAAGGAAAAAAACCCATTTAAAACTACCCGCGGCTATTGCATTGCCGACAATACACATAGAAGTTCATTGATAAAAACGGCATGGGAATTCCCCACAGGGGAACCCCCGAACCAAAATTTAAAAAAAAAATGACGTGGGAGTCCCCCTAAATTCCATACCAGGCCCTTCAGGTCTGGTATGGATATTAAGGGGAACCCTGGCCAAAATTTAAAAAAAAATGACGTGGGGTTCCCCCTAAATTCCATACCAGACCCTTCAGGTCTGGTATGGATTTTAAGGGGAACCCCGCACCAAAAAAAAACAAAAAACGGCATGAGGTCCCCCCAAAGATCCATACCAGACCCTTATCCGAGCACGCAACCTGGCAGGCCGCAGGAAAAGAGGGGGGGACGAGAGTGCGGCCCCCCTCCTGAACTGTATCAGGCCACATGCCCTCAACATTGGGAGGGTGCTTGGGTTAGCCCCCCAAAACACCTTGTCCCCATGTTGATGAGGACAAGGGCCTCATCCCCACAACCCTGGCCAGTGGTTGTGGGGGTCTGCGGGCGGGGGGCTTATCGAAATCTGGAAGCCCCCTTTAACAAGGGGACCCCCAGATCCCGGCCCCCCCCTGTGTGAAATGGTAAGGGGGTACTTACCCCTACCATTTCACTAAAAAAACTGTCAAAAATGTTAAAAATGACAAGAGACAGTTTTTGACAATTCGTTTAATAAAATGCTTCTTCTTTCTTCTATCTTCCTTCATCTTCTTCTTCTGGTTCTTCTGGCTCTTCTGGTTCTTCCTCCGGCATTCTCATCCAGCATCTCCTCCGCGGCATCTTCTATCTTCTTCTCCTCAGGCCGCTCCGCACCTATGGCATGGGGGGAGGCTCCCGCTCTTCTTCTTTTCTTCTCTTCTCCTCTTCTTCATTTTCTTCTCCGGGCCGCTCCACATCCATGGCATGGGGGGAGGCTCCCGCTCTTCTCTTCTTCTTTACTTCTCTTCTTCATTTTCTTCTCCGGGCCGCTTCGCACCCATGCTGGCATGGAGGGAGGCTCCCGCTGTGTGACGGTGTCTCCTCGTCTGACGGTTCTTAAATAACAGGGGGCGGGGCCATCCAGTGACCCCACCCCCTCTGACGCATGGTGACTTGACGGGACTTCCCTGTGACGTCACGGGGAATGCCACAGGAAGTCCCATCATGTCCCGTGCGTCAGAGGGGGGCGGGGTCACCGGGTAGCCCCGCCCCCATTATTTAAGAACCGCCAGACGAAAAGACGCCGTCACACAGCGGGAGCCTCCTTCCATACCAGCATGGATGCGGAGCGACCCAGAGAAGAAAATGAAGAAGAGAAGAAGAGAAAAAGAGAAGAAGGAAGAAGAGAAGAAGATGAAGAAGAAGATGAAGAGAAGAGCGGGAGCCTCCCCCCATGCCATGGGTGCGGAGCGGCCCGAGGAGAAGAAGATAGAAGAAGCCGCGGAGGAGATGCTGGACGAAAATGCCGGAGGAAGAACCAGAAGAACCAGAAGAACCAGAAGAACCAGAAGATGAAGGAATATAGAAGAAAGAAGAAGCATTTAAATAAAGGAATTGTCAAAAACTGTCTCTTGTCATTTTTAATATTTTTGACAGTTTTTTAGTGAAATGGTAGGGGTGAGTACCCCCTTACCATTTCACACAGGGGGGGGCCCGGGATCTGGGGGTCCCCTTGTTAAAGAGGGCTTCCAGATTCCGATAAGCCCCCCGCCCGCAGACCCCCACAACCACCGGCCAGGGTTGTGGGGATGAGGCCCTTGTCCTCATCAACATGGGGACAAGGTGTTTTGGGGGGCTACGCCAAAGCACCCTCCCAATGTTGAGGGCATGTGGCCTGGTACGGTTCAGGAGGGGAGGGGCGCACTCTCGTCCCCCCCTCTTTTCCTGCGGCCTGCCAGGTTGCGTGCTCGGATAAGGGTCTGGTATGGATTTTTGGGGGGACCCCACGCCGTTTTTTTTTTTTTTTGGCGCGGGGTTCCCCTTAAAATCCATACCAGACCTGAAGGGTCTGGTATGGATCTTATCTCCTGACTATCCCTTGTTGTCTTGGGCTGCTGCTTCCTCTCTATCCTCCTGTAGCCTACCGTGAGCGTGAGCTGGGAGACCCTGGGGGGCCGTGACCTGGAGCCAGTTGCAGCGCAGTCCATCCTCACAAGAGGGTCTGGTGAACACCTGCTGGCTCTTAGATTCTGCGCCCTGGGGAATCTTATGCTCTAGCTCCCAGTGGGATCCATGTTGGTGCACCAGTGGACCTGCTTTCCTGAACCACCCAGAGTTTCATTGGCAGCAGTCAGCCATAGGGTCCACTACCTTAGCGGTGCACTCCTGACCCCAACAGTGTGCATCTGTCACCTTGCCTCAGGTGACCTGACAGTTTGCTCGGGCAACAGACCCGGCTGATGTGCCGATACCTGCCGTTGACCAGCTGCAGGGTGTAGTCTGCAGAATTGAGACACAGGAGTCTAATCAGACCCAAGTGATGCAATTCCTGCAAGGTTTGGCCTCCTGCTTTGAACAGCTTCAGGCCTCCTTTGGATCCCAGGTTCAACAACCTCAATCGCAGCTGGCGGTTGTACCTGCTTGGCTTATGGTCCCTACCACAAATTTGTTGCATCTACCAGTTTCTTCTTGTTTCTCTGGTGACTCCAAGGCCTGCAAGGGGTTCCTTAGTCAGTGAACCATCCATTTTCAGCTCCTTCCTCTGATCGAGCAAGAGTAGCCTATATTATCTCCCTCCTGACCAACAAGGCTTTAGCCTGGGCTGCCCCTCTGTGGGAGAGAAATGATCCAGTGGTCTCCAGCTTGTCTAACTTCCTGAAACTCTTCCGGAATATTTTTGAGGAACCAGTCCATGTCTCTTCTGCGGCCAGTGCCCTTTTGCGTCTCTGTCAAGAGTCTTCTTCGGTAAGACAGTATGCCCTTCACATTTGCATTTTAACTGCTGAGCTGAGCTGGAATAATGAGGCCTTAGTTGCAACCTTTTTACAAGGTCTCTCTGACAGAGTGAAGGATGAGTTGACAGGAAAAAGCATTCCCTCAGGTCTGGATGATGTCATCTCCCTCTGCAATCAGATCGATATTCGCTTCCAGGAGAGGACCCCAGAGAAAAGGCGTCAGTGCTCCATGGTTCTTAGCCAGCCCGAGCTCGCCTTTGTTAGATGCAGAACTCTGGGCTTGTGTTTCTACTGTGGGGGCAAAGATCATTTTCGGGACACCTGCTCTCTCTGTTCGAGAAACGCGGGTCTAATACATCTGGAGGGTGACATATTGGACCCAGAAAAATCAACATTCATCATTCCGTCCCCTTCTTTCTGTGCTCCTCCATGTCAACGCTTTCCCTCGTGCAGTCGCGGCCTACCTGGATCCCAGAGCTGCTGGAAATTTCATGGACTGGGGAACTGCGTCTTCCATGAAAATTCTGCTTTCATCTCTCACCACTCCACTGATGGTCTTGGCGATTGATGGTACTGTTCTTCCTGGAGGGCCCATCCACTTCCAGACCCTCCCTGTCAAGATGTCTATAGGGGGACTCCACCAGGAGTGGATATCCTTTCTCGTGCTAACTAAAGCCTCAACCCCCATTGTATTGGGTCTTCCTTGGTTACAGCTCCATGCTCCACACATTGATTGGACTATTGGGCAGATCCTGGCTTGGGGTCCCTCTTGTTTTTTATCCTGCCTACTCAAGGTTACTCCAAAGGGGAGAATTCCTGTGGCCACCACATCAGTATCCCCTGCTCTTCCTGCTGCATATAGTGAGTTCTGGGTGTATTCTGCAAAAAAATCAGCTGAGGTACTTCCTCCTCACAGACCTTTTGACCGTGCCATTGACCTTGTTCTTGGCGCAACCCTGCCCAGGGGCCAGACCTATCCCTTGTCCATTCCAGAGACCCAGGCCATGTCTGAGTATGTTGCATGGAATCTAAAGAGAGGGCTCATTTAGAAATCCTCATCCCCTGCAGGAGTAGGGTTCTTTTTTGTAGCCAAGAAGGATGGGACCTTAAGACCCTGCTTGGACTATCGAGTCTTAAATGCTCTGACAATCAAAAACCGATACCCATTACCCTTAATACCAGAACTGTCAGACAGATTGAAAGGTGCCTCCAATTTCATTAAGTTGGATCTCAGGGGTGTGTACAATCTGATCCAGATACGGAGGCGTGATGAATGGAAAACGGCATTTAACACTAGAGATGGGCATTATGAATACTTGGTTATGCCCTTTGGTCTGTGTAATGCCCCAGCTGTGTTACAAAACTTTGTCAATGAGATCTTCAGGGATCTGCTTTATCAGTTTGCTGTCATCTATCTGGATGACATTTTCATCTTTTCGGAAAATCTGCTTGTTTACAGAAACCATGTCTGGATTGCACTTCAGCGCCTTAGAGAAAACAATCTATATGCCAAGCTGGAGAAATGCTCTTTCGAATGTTCCTATGGTTCTGTTTTTGGGATGCTTTGTCTCTAGCTTGGGTCTTCGTATGTACCCTGGAAAGGTCTCGGCCATTACCAACCGGCCTCTTACCGCAAGCCTCAAGGCCACACAGCGCTTTCTTGGGTTCACTAATTATTACAGGCAGTTCAATAGGAATTACTCTTCCATTCTATTATCGGCTTGACCAAGAAGGGTGCGAATGCAAAGGAGTGGCCCCCTAAAGCTGTCTCTGCATTTCATGACTTGAAACAGGCCTTTGTTTCTGGACCTTTGATGAGGCGACCTAACCCTGGGGATCCATTTTTTATTGAAGTGGACGCTTCCTCAACTGGGATGGGAGCTGTGCTTCTTCAAGCCTACGTCAACCATGTGTGTTTTTCTAACAAAAAAACACGCTATTGGTGATCGGGAACTTCTTGCGATTAAATTGGCATTGGAGGAATGGCGTCATCTCTTTAGAGGGTTCCCCGCACTCCATAACAATTTTCACTGACCATAAAAATCTGCAGTACTTAAAGAATGCCAAACAACTGAATCCCCGACAGGCCAGGTGGAGTCTTTTCTTTTCCCATTTAAATTTTACTATTACGTACAAACCTTCTTCCAGCAACAGTCGGGCTGATGCACTCTCTAGGTCTTTTGACATTCAGGATGGGGAGCCCACCTCTGAACCTGATTCGATCATTCCTATCTCATATGTTCTTGCCCATTCTACCCTGGACTCAAAAATTCCTCCTGGCAAGACCTTCTGTCATGAATCAAATTTGACCAGACTGTGTGGACTGCAAAGAGAGAACCAAAACTCATGTAAAGTGTAAATAAATGTTTATTAAGATCAGTGATATATAAGTACACAACACCTCCAATACCAAACAGTGGCAATTAACCCAACAGTGACATACAAATAAATAATATATACAGTAACTGGGAATACCTTAATCAAGAACGTAAGCCAAGCCAGGGTCATACACAGAGGATCAGCTGATAAACAAGGGCAGTTCCAGAATCACAAACGTAAGCCAAGCCAGGGTCATACACAGGGAATCATCAGATGGGGAAAGGTGAATGGGAATCAGGGCACAAGGCAATGATAAAAGGGAACTGGAACACAGGAGGGACAGGATCAGGTACAGGTACGGGTACGGGTACAGGTTCAGGTTCAGGTCACAGGCTAGCAGGTCAGGGCACAAGGACGAAACCAAGGCAAACATGTGAGTGCTTGCTGGGTATTTATATGTATGCCTGTGATTAGCTTCAAGTGACACCTGAAGGCAGGAGGTGCTGTCTGCTCCACACTGCCGGGAAACCCCTGCTGGCGGACACCGGTACTACAGCCCAGACTCCGGGTCATCGGGCTGGGCGGCAGGCTCTGGGTCATTGAGCTGGGCAGCAGGCTCCGGGTCATCGGGTTGGGCAGCAGGCTCCGGGTCATCAGACTGGGTGGCAGGCTTCGGCTCTTAGAGCTGGGTGGCAGACACTGGGGCATCAGGCCGAGCAGTGAGCAACGTAACGTCAGGCTGGGTAACAGGCACCAGCTCAGCAAGCTGAGTAATGGATCTCGGCCCAGTGGGCTGGGTAACGGGCCCCGGATCAGCGAGCAGGATGCCGGGCACTGGCCCAGAAAGCCTGATGATGGCCACTGGCATGACAGGATGAGACACGGGCACCGAAACTTCAGGCTGAGGCTGGGACACCGAATCTTCAGGCTGAGAGGAGATAAGGGCGCTCTGGTGGAGGTGGGTAGCTGGTCAGAGGGATGATAGTGATAAGATGGCACTTCTGGCAGCACTTTGGTTAGGGGAGAAGCAACTCTGAAGATATAAAAAAGGAAAAGAAAGGCGCCTCTAAGTGCAGTATGCAAAATGTAATAAAGTGCACAAAGGGTTAAAAGCACTCACAAGATTGTTGAGTGTTAAAAGACATGATAAAATCAGGAGTCCTCATCTGTGGCATGTGTCCATCCTCAGCATGGTGGTAGAGAGCAGTGTAGAGCCGTCCAGCAGCTGTAAAGCGTTCTCATGCATGTTGGAAAGAGGAGGCAGCAGGGAAGCCTGTATTCATTGCGGGACACACAAGGCTGATGGTTTCAGTGTAGAGAAGGGGTGGTAACACGTTTCGGAGCATGTGCGGCTCCTTCGTCAGACCTATGCCCCTACTCCTCAAGCTGGCTTATGAATGGTGAGGGGGAGGAGCAAGGGGAGGAGTGTGGGCAGATGTTGAATACACAATGATAAGGGAAGTGACAGATGTATTACGAGGACGGCCAAGACGACCGTGCACTCGCAAAATGGATCATTAACGTCAGTGCTATATACAATGAAGTCCTAAAGGAATTTGACACAGGGGTACAGGGCACAGATGACAGTGGTTAAACTAACAATAATAAATAAATATACAAACGTAAGGTTGACATTAAATCAATATACAGGTGTGTTACATGGTCGGCCGCGTGCCTATATGCATGTGTTACAAAGGCGGCCGAGCATTTGCACACATGCAAATAGGGTCGTAAGACTAATGTTGAGTTGACAATGAATAAATCTACAGCCATGTTACAAGGGCGGCCAGGCCTTTATACACATGTGTTACAGGGGCGGCCAGGCATCTATGTGCACATGTTACAAAGGCAGCTGGGCGTTTGTACACATGCAAATAAGGTCATAAGTCTAACGTTGAATTAACAATGAATAAATATGTAGCTGTGTTACAAGGGCAGCCGGGGAGCTATACACCTGTGTTACAGGGGCGGCCAGGTGTCTGTACACATGCAAATGAAGTAATAAATCTGTTGTAAGGGGATAAAAAAAAAGGAATAAGCGATAGTGTATAGTGGATTTTGTGTGAATTGTACTGATTATGTCTGTAACAATGATAAAACAATGCTGAATATTACTTTACTATGAATAAGTGTATAGGTGTGTTATAAGGGCGGCTGGGCATCTATACACTAAAGACAGATAGAGGAAAATAGTGGATGCTTATACAAGTTGTACGAATTGTGCAGATTATGCCTGTAGCAATAATCTCACGGTGAGAGGTATTACTCAACAGTATAGACAGTACTAGTATATAGAAGTGTTACAGGGGCGGCTGTAACACAGATGAGGACTCCTGATTTTATCATGTCTTTTAACACTCAACAATCTTGTAAGTGCTTTTAACCCTTTGTGCACTTTATAAAATTTTGTATACTGCACTTAGAGGCGCCTTTCTTTTGAATCTTCAGGCTGGAACACCAGATTTTCAGACTGGGACACAGGCACCGGAACTTCAAGCGGGGTCACAGGCACCAGAACTTCAGGCAGGAACATGAACACGGAAACATCAGACTGGAAGGCAGGCATGAGACATCAGACTGGTAGACAGGCACCGAGACATCAGACTGGAAAGTGGGCATTGGGACATCAGACTGGAAGGCAGGCACCAGGACATCAGACTGGAAGGCAGGCACCGGGACATCAGACTGGAAGGAAGGCACTAAGACATCAGGCTGGAAGGCAGGCACAGAGACATCAGACTGGAAGGCAGGCACTGAGACATCAGACTGGAAGGCAGGCACCGGGACATCAGACTGGAAGGCAGGCACCACCACAATGGGCTGAACAGCAGGTGCATCAGACTGGACAGCAGTTACTGGAAGGTCAGACTGGAACATGGACACTGGGATGTCAGACTGGGCAGCAGGTACAAGTGTTGCAACAACAGGCTGAACAGCTGACACTGACACGACAGGCAGAACAGCAGGTGCATCAGACAGGATCGCAGTCACTGGCACGTCAGACTGGAACATGGATACAGGAACACCAGACTGGGGCACAGGAACTTCAAGCTGGATAGCAGGGAGAGATTTGGCAGGATAAAGTGGGTCATCAGGTTCAGCTGGCATGAAGGCGGACAGGAGCAGGTTGGTTGGTGTGGAGGCAGGTTGGGTTACTGGCAGGATCGTGTGGGTTGGAAAGAACTTACATTTCTTTTTTGGCTTAGTCACCACAGCTTTGTAGGTAACTGTAGGGCTGTAAGAAAAGGATGGAACTGGGTAAAAGGAAGGGCTGGAATGTGGTAGAGACAAGGGAACAGTGACTGGAGTAGGTTTTTGTGGGATTGTTACAGGTGGAAGGGAAGAGGCAGGTGGATTAAAGGCAGGATAGGTGCAGCGAGTAGAAACGGGGTTTTGATATTTCGTTGGAAGTAAAGTATATTGGGCTGAGACTGAGGTTGCCATGGATGATGGGAGGAAGGACATCTGAGCAGGCAGGTGTTTAGTAGCAGGTCTGGGTTGTGGAGAGCTGACAGAAGCTGGGCATAACAGGTCTGACCATGCCTAAAGTACAGATAGAACAAAGTGGGCTCACATACCCTCTGTCTGACCAGGGACTGCACTTCGTCTATACAGTCGTTTGACAACTGTTTGGGACAAACCAAATAGTGCTCCAAAAAGGATGCAGAGTCATCCTCCAACAGCCACACTAAGAATGCCACCTGATTAATGCTGAAGGGGGAGAGAAGTCATCATGGCCCTTTGTAATACAGGGCAGAGCCAGCTCTGTACATATCTTAATCAAAGGCCGAACATCCTCAAACAGTATACTGCCCAGATCTACCACAGAGTGAGCTAAACGGATAATCTCCAGAAGCTGATACCTGGTCCACTCTTTTAGTATCTTGCGGAGATATTCACTACTCTCTGATGCCAGCAGAGCATAATAAATAATTACATCCAGTTTCATCTCTGCAGTGTAAACAGAACCGAGATGGTTCCTCTATGCAGCCACTTCTGTCAGAGATGGCCTTGGTTTACTGTCATGAACCAAGTGTGACCAGACTGTGTGGACTGCAAAGAGAGAACCAAAATGCATGTAAAGTGTAAATAAATGTTTATTAAGATGAGTGATATATAAGTACACAACACCTCCAATGCAAAACAGTGACAATTAACCCTAAGTACACAACACCTCCAATGCCAAACAGTGACAATTAAGCCAACAATGACATACAAATAACAAATAATATATACAGTAGCTGGGGAATACCATAATCAAGAATGTAAGCCAGGCCAGGGTCATACACAGAGGATCAGCAGATAAACAAGGGCAGTTCCAGAATCACAAACGTAAGCCAAATCAGGGTCATACACAGGGAATCAGCAGATGGGGAAAGGTGAATGGGAATCAGGACACAAGGCAAGGATGAAAGGGAACTGGAACACAGGAGGGACAGGATCAGGACGGGCTCTGGATGGGGATCAGATACAGGCTCAGGATCAGGTACAGGTATGGGTACAGGTTCAGGTCACAGGCTAGCAGGTCAGGGCGCAAGGACGAAACCAAGGCAAACATGTGAGTGCTTGTCAGGTATTTATATCTATGCCTGTGATTAGCTTCAAGTGACACCTGAACGCAGGAGGTGCTGTCTGCTCCACACTGCCGGGAAACCCCCGCTCGCGGACACTGGTACTACAGCCCAAGGATCCAACAGTTCCACCAACAGGTGAATCCCTCCACTACAGATCCTGAGTGTTGGAAGACACCCGCTGGTGGACACTGGTACTGCGATCCAAGAGACCGACAGCGCCACCAACGGGAGAAGCCTTTCCTGACACCTTCGTTCCAACCAAGTTAAAAAATTAGATCCTTTGTTGGGGTCATGATTCCAAGGTGGCAGGTCATGCCGGGGCCCTCCGATCTTTCTTCCTTATCAGCCACCACTACTGGTGGCCTACTCCTTGTTCTGATGTTAAAGACTACGTTAAGACTTGTCATGTCTGTGCCCAGGCTAGGTCCTCCACACAAGCTCCTGCTGGTCTTCTCATGCCTTTGCCCATTCCTAAGGAGCCCTGGTCCCACATTGCCATGGACTTCATCACCGATCTTCCACCTTCTGAGAAGAATACAGTCATTTGGGTGGTAATTGATCGATTCTCCAAAATGGCTCATTTTGTTCCTCTTCCTGGTCTCCCCTCTGCTCCTGCCTTGGTTCCCATTTACATTCGAGAGATTTTCTGTCTTCATGGAGTCCCTTCCCATGTTGTTTCGGACAGGGATGTTCAGTTTACTTCTCGCTTTTGGAGAGCCTTTTGCAAATCCCTCAACATTACCTTGGATTTTACCTCTTCTTACCATCCTCAATGCAATGGTCAGACTGAGAGGGTTAATCAGGAGTTAGAGGTCTTTCTCCGTACCTTGGTCTCGGCTCATCACGATGAATGGGCATCACTACTCCGTGGGCAGAGTTTTCTCACAATAATCATGTCAACATCAGTTCTCAGAAGACACCCTTTGTCACTGTTTATGGAAGACATCCTCAGCTCCCTCTTCCTATGACCTGTTCTTCTGACATCCCAGTTTTGGCTATCGTTCAGGAATAATTCAATTACATGTGGGTTGATGTTCATGATTCCCTCCAGACAGCTGTCAACAAATTCAAGGGTTTTGCTGACCGTTGCAGGTGTAAGCCACCTCCTCTACAGCCAGGAGACAAAGTCTGGCTTTCCACCAGAAACATCAGACTCTGGGTTCCTTCTCTGAAATTTGCCCCAAGATTCATTGGTCCTTACAATATCATTTCAAAGCTAAATACTGTTTGTTTTAAACTCCAGATCCCTAAAAGCCTCAGGATCTCAAACTCCTTACATGTATCCATTCTGAAAACTTTAGTTCTCAATAAGTTCTCCCATCCTCTCCCTACCTTGGCTCCAGTCTCTGAGGATGATCAGGAGTACAAGGTTAGTAAAATTCTGGATTCTCGCTTCGGATTGGAAAAGTTTTGGTCCTGAGGAGAGGTCTTGGATTCCTGCATCTGAAATCTTCACACCCCATGTTCTGAGGAAGTTCCATTTGAAGTTCCCCTTCAAGCCTGGTCCCAAGCGGGGGGAGGGGGAGGCCTTGTAAGAGGGGGGTACTGTCATGAATCGCCAGTAATACCTTCATGCCCTATCTGTAAGCTTACCTCTGGTCTGTGTATCAGCCTTGGGCCTGCACTCTCACACCTGCATGGTTAAGTAATCTTCCCACAGCGTGGCTCCACCCTAGCCCCTACAGGATACACTATTTACCACTGTGCTGTCCAAGCCTGCCTTTGCCTGAGCAATATTGTGTGTTTGGTTTCCTGTCTCCTGCTTGCCATGTGCTCTATGTCTGTTTCTGTTACTGCTCTTGGCTTGTTCTTTGACTATCCCTGCCTGCTTGTTAGCCTGACCTTTGGCATGTTCTCTGTCTATCCTTGTCTGCTAGTTGCCCCAACCTTTGGCTTATCTCCTGACTATCCCTTGTTGTCCTGTGCTGCTGATTCCTCTCTATCCTCCTGTAGCCTACCATGAGCATGAGCTGGGAGACCCTGGGGGCAGCGACCTGGAGCCAGTTGCAGTAGAGTCCATCCTCACCACTAGAGGGTCTGGTGAACATCTGCTGGCTCTTAGACTCCACACCCTGGAGAATTGTATGCTCTAGCTCCTAGTGGGATTTGTGTTGGTGCTCCAGTGGACCTGCTTTCCTGAACCACCCAGAGTTCCATCCGCAGCAGTCAGTCATAGGGTCCACTACCTTAGCGGTACAATCCTGACCCCAATGGTGTGCATCTGTCACCTGGCCTCAGGTGACCTGACACATTGACATGCCAATGGCACTTTTTAAGGGATGATGCTGAAAGGGTAAGGTCTAGAGAAATTGGGACATGGCCGGACCAAGTCATTGGCCTAATTTCAGAGGCTACAACATTAGTCAGTCAGTCATGGGTGCTGAAATGAAAAAGTGGCCTAGCCTAGAATACATTTTATGAGAAGGGAAGTGAAACCTAAACTGTTTATTTGTGGGGTGTTTATTCCTCCAAGAATCAAGGAGATGATAGGTGAGAATTTGTTTACGAAAGGAGGTAGCAAAGTTACGCAACTGTTTAGATGGAGTGGAATGAATTATAGTTTGCCTATCTTTTGCAGGGGAGAGAATAGCATTAAAATCTCCAGCAACAATCATAAAAATTGTTGCAGCAACTCAAACGCATTGGGGAGGAATTTAACTTGCCCAGAATTTGGAGGAAATATACCATCACGGACCTATAAAATTCCCGAAAGAGTACAAAAAACAAGGCCTGAGAGGTAAATGCTCTCAGGCATCCAGGGCCCGAGTCTTAAAGTGTAAAGGGTAACATGGAGACCTCATAAGATGGCAGTGAGGGTCCCCATCTGCCCTCCAGCAGAACAAAGAACAATAGAAAACATCAGCTAAACTCAACAAAACATAATAAAAAAATTGATCCCATGAGTATGTGGAAGTGTTCCAGGATAAGGGACAAAAAGGCTTTTGGGCCATGCAGAGAAGCAACGACCTAGAGTGGTGAGCTCCAGGTTACAGCAGGAAGAGTCATGTAGGTTGCTTGAAGGAAGGCGAGCGTTAAAGCTTTCTATGACTTTGGCTTGGCTGGGGTTCAGATCCTGGTGGGTGGGTAGATAATGCCCGTAGAGTTGAAGGAGGAGGTAACAGAACATCTTCTGGAAGAGGTAGGGGATCCAGATTCTTGAGGAATGCTTCTCCTTCTTGGAGGTCAGGGAGAACATGTTGGACCCCATCTTTGGTAGCAACCAGGCAAAATGAAAACCCCCAATAGTAAAAAATTGTAAAAAATCCAATGATTCTGTAAGTGAGTAGCAATAGGCCACAAATTTCTCAATACTAATAAAAGTGCTGCGCTGCTAGTAATGTGATAATCAGAATAAATAAATCATTGTGCTCTCATGTATCCATATACTATTGTAATCATATTCAAAATAATAAACAAAGTGAAATACAATGTTTAAAGTGTGTTTTGATGTTTTTAACGTGAGTATATTGAACATTGAATGCATTGGTGCTGTTTTTTTAATACTACACTCTGGGAGCCCTGTATCTTTGCTTCTTCTACTGAGAGTTATGCAGAATGGCTGCATGAATTTACAGGCAAATTTAAAGGAGCCACATTCCCATCCTGTGAAACAAGTTAAAGTGGTCCTAAGAAAGACCCCCGTGGATAGTAGAATAAAGTGGTCTTACTCTGATGAATGGGGATACTATGGTGTCTAAATAGTATATGCTCAACTTACATTTACTGGAGGTAAGAGTTCTGAGAGCCTAAAAGAAGCAAATGGTGTTTTTACCGAGGTGGTTTAAATCCATTGTTTAATAGTGAAAGGTACACTCATTTCATGAACTGTATTCACTTGACGAAACACTTTAGTGAGTTTTACTTTGATAGCAATGTTTAATTGGTGCAATTCACATTGCTTATTATTTTGAATAATATTGCAATATTATGTCGACATACAGTAAAGGAGAACAATGATTTATTGATCCTGATTATCACATTGCTAGTAGCAGCACTTTTATTAGTATTGAGTATCTTTGTATCTGTGGGAACACACATTAGTGTTTGCAGCAAGCTTTGAATAGTGGGATTTATTTATATTTTACTTAATTTTATTTTTACCTTGCAGGTTCACAATAGGATTTATTGCTGGGGGTATATAAAGTCACATAATAGATTTGGTAGCGCAGGAGTGCTCGCACTGTTTACATTGTAGGCCACAAATTGCACTGTTAAGGGAGGGTAATAGGAGAGATAGAGACAGATCACTAAATATCTGGATTTATTTCCCCTTTCTAGTTAAATTGTAACTTGTTGCAGTCGGCCTGAGTAAGAGCCTCCTTGCTATCATGGTAGTGTGGAAGCAAACAATTATGTCTCTAGGTCTCGCTCCAGCTGGGGGTTTAGGGCCCAAGAATCTATGGGTACGACCAAGGCGCCAATCTATGTCAGCTATATCTGGAGCAAGGGTGGTGAATAAGCTCAGAAGATAGGAACGTAAGTTGTTACTCACAGATTCCAGAACCCCTCGTATGCACAGATTTTGGTTATGTTCTCCAGATCCTCTTGTTGTAATTGAAGCTGAGAAACAGTGTGTTTATGTGCAGAATTTTCCTTCCAAAGCATGGATATATTGGACCATCAAAACTTACCTGTCATTAAACTCAGTCTCTAAAGTATCAGTATAGTCTCCAATCTGATCAATCTCTCCCCCCACAGTTTCTGAGAAAGCTTTCCCACCTCCTTAGAAATTATATGGTTCAGTTGGTGGAGCAGGGTTTGCAATTTATCATCCAGCAACTCAAGAGTTAATGTGGAGGAATAAAAAAAGTGGCGGCTAAAGGATGGAGCATGATGCGATGGTTTCTCTTCCATGAGGGTGCTTATGTGCCAGCCAGGCCTTTCTGTGAAACCAAGCCTGGGGAGGCAGGCCTAGTGAGAAAGCGCTCCATAGTGGAAGGATGTTGTGGCTCAGATGGCGACGGGAAGGAGGATTTCAGCTGTCGATTTTACCCATGGGGTGTGCTAAAGTAACGGGAGTCAGAATCACTTACCCTGAAGTAGTTGGAGCAATGTGCAATGGTGCGGGGGCTGTGGAGAGTGTATCAGGGCCAGAGCTCACCCTTCAGACGTCCACCATCTTCAGAAGCCACACACGTGCTGCTCACATACCTATGTTCAAGGTGGTTTGGTGCTTAAACACGTGGAACTGTGGCATTCCACCCTCATTTTTACAAGATCTTACACTGGCCCCCTAGTGGAGCCCTGAAGTAATCCTTTGGGAGTGTACTTTCATTTCTGTTTACAGTATTGTTTTCTTTATATTGTAACCTGGGGGACAGGTGGCAGGTACAAAGCTCCCTGGGATGAGCAGTCTTTCAGGCACAGATACCAAATCCAGTGAAATAGTGACAAACAGTGCGGTGTTTATTTGTGATATATACAAGTCTATATACAGGTGCTGTACAGTGTTCCAAAAAAAACAAATAGGAACAAAAATAGCCAAAACAAAACCTAGCCGTGTCTCGGCACTGACTAAACAATATTTGCAGATCCTAACTACTAAGCTGAGCAAGCCTACAGCTTGTCAGCTTCCACATACCTTTTTGCTCTCCTACACAGAAGTAGTCTGAGTATCCCAGGCCAAGAGCAAAGGCTGTCTTGCTCAGGTGAGCTTAAATTAGCCTGGGGGAGAGGACCAAGACCTGAACTGGACCATGGATCAGAGATCCCTGAACCTGTATGAGAGGAGCCTGGGAGATGTATAAACCCTGAACAGGACTTTTCCTGGCTCTCTCTGGGACGCTCTGCTACAATATGTATATGCATTTGATTTCATCTTTTCATCTTTTCACTGTATTGCTGTTTTGATTAATTGATGTTGATATTATTTATATCATTTTATCTTCTGATTTCATTGTGGGGTTTATGGCTGGAGGTTTTGTGCACTCTGTTGTTCCTGTATCCGTGTACTACATCTACTGCTAATCAGGTTTATTAACATTTACATGTTATAGAAATAGATTTGTATATTAGGCTTTACACGTGTTGTTTATTAGCAGCAGTGGCGACTGGTGCTCAAAATTTTTGGGAGGACGCAAACAAACTGAAAAATACTGAAAAAAAACATCAATTGCAGCCACTGTGCCTATAAAATGCAGCCATTGTGCCCCATAAAATGCAGCCAGTGTGCCCATCAAATGCAGCCACTGTGCCCATCATATGCAGCGCCTGTGCCCATCATATGCAGCCTGTGCCCATCATATGCAGCCTCTGTGACCCCCCCACTTACCATCTGACCGGCACACACTTACCCCATCCTGGTGGCGGGTCAGGCAGTGTGTGACAGCGGCGAGCTCCTTTGTCCAACATGGTTCTCTGTCCTCCCGTGTGTGTCTTCTTCCATTCTGTTAGGTGTCCAATCAGGATGCCTGTGCCTTCAGTCAATCAGGTGACGGGTATTAGATCTGCGCCTCCTGATTGGCTGAGAGGTGGTTCAGTGTTAGAAAACTAACTGAACTGCTGGACTGCGAGCTAGCTGGACTGCGAGCGCAATTCTCTGTGCTCACAGTCCACCTTTTTTGAAGCCTATTAGAGCCTGTGGCTCTAATCAGGTGCTTCAAAAAAACACCCCCATCGCTGGAATTCAGGCACCCAGCGTCCAAAAAGGGGCCGGACAGATGAATAGGGGGTGGATACAGCGGACATGGATAGATTCATGCAATGCATGAATCTATCCATTCTACACATAGGGGGGTGACGTGGCAAAGGGGGCGGCGTTGTGCGCCCTTAATGGACGCACCGCCACTGATTAGCAGCCTAAGATACATAGGGGTCTTGATAGACAAGGCCCTGAATGCCATCACCCACAATTCTCTAAGTGAGATACAAATAATAAAGTATTGCAATGTGTTAGGCTTTTAAAGCAGTGGTATTTTATATTACCAGAAAAAAATATGTAGCATGTATACAGAAACTTCAAAAACAATTAAGGAATTTTCATAGAATACCATATACACAAACAAATGTATGTCATGGGTTGCATATTCATCCCTTGAACCTGTTAGTCCATATTATGTATTTTTTAAAACACTGTTTCATTCATCCATCATTGTACATTAACAGTTATGCATCCTTCTGGGAACACAAAGCAGTCACATCACCCAGTGTGGAATCAATCTGATAAATCTGATCTGTTTTATGTCTTCCTTATAAATATACCTGCCACATTTCTCTTATATATAGGGATTTTCTCCCATTAACCTCTGTCTTGTCCTTGTTCAGCTGATATGTGATTTACATGTATAATAGTCTGTTGTTCAAAGTGTATTATTCTTTAAAGTGATACACTGAGAATAAAAGTGTGTATAAACGTTTGTTTTTTACCATACTGACAGGAAAATTTTAAGAAACATGGTCCAATTGGTATGATAAGGTCTTCCATAATAAGTACTGATAAGTAGGGACGAGTTTGATGTTCGGGTCGAACATCGGGTATTCGCCCCCCTGACGAAAAGTGAACATTACGGGGCATTTGTGGCAAATTTGAGCGCCACGCGATGCCCCATAATGCACACCATGTGTAGTGTTGTTGGTGTGAACAGAGAGATAGCTTGATTTAGATTAAGCAGGCAGGTTATTCAGTTAGTGGCAGTGTATTTGATATTTGATAATTATATATACAGTCAGTCTAGTATATATATAAATATATACTCCGCAATTAGCATGACTATGTATTCAGTGTTTACTCTATATTCAGTCAGTGCAGGCAGTGTATTAATATATATCTACAGTCTCATTTTTATATATATATATATATATATATATATATATATATATATATATATATATACTCTGCATCCATTGTTGTAGCCTATATCTACAGTGCATTCTGTAGTGTACTGTTTCTAATACAGTGCAGACAGTGTACACAGTATCTAATAGAGTGTGTACAGTGCCTACTACACTTCTGGTGGTGTACACAGTACACAATACAGTGCAGCCGTAGTACAGTTGCTAATACAGTGCAGGCGGTGTACACAGTATCTAATAGAGTGTGTACAGTTTCTACTACACTTCTGGTGGTGTACACAGTACACAATACAGTGCAGCCATCGTACAGTTGCTAATACAGTGCAGGCAGTGTACACAGTATCTAATACAGTGTGTACGGGGGGCATGGCCGAGCGGTGAATGGAGTAAGACGCACGCTGCACAGTTCCGCCAGGAATACTGACGAATCCTATCAATATCACCGCCATCCTGCTTCATAGAGATTCGGCTCTTGGTGCACTGTGATCCCCTGACTGTCGGCTATCCTCGGAGGGGTAAACCGAGTAAATCACAATGGCCAGACGTGGACCAGCGGCACGAACGGCACTGGATACCCCTGGCCATGATGGCGGCCTCCCACCCCGCATGGCGAAGGAAGCTGCCCGGTGCCTATTCGGCATTGTGTGGTGTAGTCCCTCGCGCTAAATGAGTAACGTACTGAGTCAATATATGATGACTTAAAATAGAAAATGATACAAATGGTGAAAAACGTATGGATGGTGATGATGTCTCTGTGAACTGCAGCAAAATCTAAAGTGTTCACTTACACTCAGCAAAATAAAAATGGTAAAGTGATTTCGCGCTTCAAATCTATCACACCCAAAAATAAATATGTATACATCTATATAAATAAATAATATTATACAGGCATAGAATAGCAGTGCAAAAATTGTAAAGTGCTCAAATTGTAAAGTGCTCAGTATAATAAGGTGATTATCCAAAGTGCTGATGTGCTTAAATCAATCCAAAGTTTATAAAGTGCTTCATCCACTGGGACCATATAGTGGAGGGAAGGGGTGATGGTGATGTTATAGATTGAAGGGATCCGGTGGGACCAGGCTCTCTAAACTCTCACCTTAAATAAGGTAAATAAAGGCATCAAACAGGTTCTTAGTTGGGTGTTGTATGGTGCCATTCAGGTGGGACTTCTCTGGTGGTGCAAAGGTATTCCCGATATAAGGCACCTATCAGATAGAGGAAAAAGGGAGTGGGTTTGCCCACCTGGGCTCCACCGGTCCGGTGGAATAAATAGGGAAGGGAGAGAAAGAGACCTCCAATGGTGTAGTATATTGAGTAGAAATGCTATTTATTCAAAATTAAAAGTGGACTCTTACATTTCAAAAGATTAAAAACAGCATAAAAGCATAAACAAGCTGAGGAGCGGCGTCTGAGGCGCCTCCTTACTGACTTCCGGTTTCGTCTGCTCTCTGCCACGCCCTACGCGTTATGTCACCGCTCGTGACTTCAACTGGGGAACCGGATTGGCCCGAGAGGGATGTTTTTTATGTGATGGCACCGGAAGTTGTGTAGCGGCCATTTTTGTTGTGGTAAAGTGTACTTGTCATGTTATGGTCGTCATAGCGGCCATTTTTGTGGTGGTAAAGTGCACTTGTGTTGTCGCGGCCATCTTACAGGTGGCAACTTGTGTAAGATAGCGGCCATGTTGAAGAGGATCAACATGGAATTAAAAACAGCATTATCGACTACTCAAAAATGTCCAACTTGCATGTGGTCCTATTGACATTTATGACAACACAGGCTACAGGAAAATGGCCGACATTTAATACTATCTTCCCTTAAATGCTTCACATTAGTAATGGAACAATACTGTATACTATACATATTTCCCTTTCATTCGAACATCAGCTTTTATTCAATTATCGAAGGAGCAAACAGAGACATAGTTTGCACAAATTAACGTAACACACTTGTTTTGATCCGTTTCAACATGGCCGCTATCTTACACAAGTTGCCACCTGTAAGATGGCCGCGACAACACAAGTGCACTTTACCACCACAAAAATGGCCGCTATGACGACCATAACATGACAAGTACACTTTACTACAACAAAAATGGCCGCTACACAACTTCCGGTGCCATCACATAAAAAACATCCCTCTCGGGCCAATCCGGTTCCCCAGTTGAAGTCACGAGTGGTGACGTAACGCGTAGGGCGTGGCAGAGAGCAGACGAAACCGGAAGTCAGTAAGGAGGCGCCTCAGACGCCGCTCCTCAGCTTGTTTATGCTTTTATGCTGTTTTTAATCTTTTGAAATGTAAGAGTCCACTTTTAATTTTGAATAAATAGCATTTCTACTCAATATACTACACCATTGGAGGTCTCTTTCTCTCCCTTCCCTATTTATTCCACCGGACCGGTGGAGCCCAGGTGGGCAAACCCCCCCCTTTTTCCTCTATCTGATAGGTGCCTTATATCGGGAATACCTTTGCACCACCAGAGAAGTCCCACCTGAATGGCACCATACAACACCCAACTAAGAACCTGTTTGATGCCTTTATTTACCTTATTTAAGGTGAGAGTTTAGAGAGCCCGGTCCCACCGGATCCCTTCAATCTATAACATCACCATCACCCCTTCCCTCCACTATATGGTCCCAGTGGATGAAGCACTTTATAAAATTTGGATTGATTTAAGCACATCAGCACTTTGGATAATCACCTTATTATACTGAGCACTTTACAATTTGATGCCTATTCAGCATTAATTCTGCCCAGAAGGACTCCTCAGCAGCTCTCATGCCTGATCCCGAGGAAGCGCTGATGGAGGCTGTTATGAGCTCCCTGGATGGGATCCCTCCTCAGCTTGCTGATGCCACAGCTTCTACAAATGTGAGTACTCTCCCACATTCTTCCAACATGGCCCCTGCATCTCTGCAGCAGGACACTGACCCTGAGCCCACACTGCGGGATATCTTTGCTGCAGTTACATCTTGCAGCTCATCTATAACTGCACTAACTGAGGAAGTGAAAGGTATGAAGGGGGAGATTTCCTTAATAAGACACGATATGCAGAAGCTGCGTGAACGCACATCCGCTTTGGAGGGCAGACTTAGTACACTGGAGGATGAGTGGCAGCCCCTACAGAGGGATGTGCGACATGCGACATCAGTGGCGTCTGTGAATGCGGCCCGATTGGACGATATGGAAAACCGCCTGCGCAGAAATAACGTGCGGGCGGTCGGTATTCCGGAAAGAGCTGAGGGCAAAAACCCAGTAGCTTTTATTGAATCTTGGCTGCAGGACACATTTGGCAGTACCGTGTTTTCTCCTATGTTTGCGGTTGAGAGGGCCCACCGAGTCCCCTCGAGGCCACCACCACAGGGAGCTCCACCGCGCCCTTTCCTTTTTCGGCTTCTTAACTACAAGGATTGGGATGCCATCCTGAGTAATGCTAGAACAGCTGGGATCCTGAAAGTGGACAATGCCACGGTCTCATTATTTCCGGATTTCTCCACGGAGGTGCAGCGGCAAAGATCCAAATTTATCGATATCAAGAAGAGGCTAAGGATCCTGAATCTCTACTTTATGTTGTATCCGGCAAAATTGAAAGTGATTGCTAATGGCACATCCCATTTCTTTGAAAACCCCACTGCTGCTATGAACTGGTTGGATAGAGAAGAGCGTGCTTTAGCACAACGTCCTGCATGACTGCGGTTTCTCTTTTCTTTACTGAACTTTGTTCAAGTGGTGCTCTGTTGAAATTTGATCCCTTTTTTTCTCTTATGGCAGAGTTGGTTCTCACCCCCCTTTTATTTTTGCTGAATATTTTTTCTATTTTTGAGTTTTTCCTTTTTGCACGTCACTTTTGTATGCTGATATTTCGGCATTAGTAACATATTGTTCTAATTTTGCTGGTGCAAGGTTTGATAATAATACATGCCCCTTGGGCTATGCAAGAGCCCCCTCTACAGAGTCCTGAGAGGACTGAATTCCCCACGTTGGGGTTTACTATGGTTATGTGCGGCCATGTTGGTCAGACACTTTGCTTCCTTTAAGGATGTACTTTTCCTTTTCCCCTCTCCAGGTGTGACCCTCTTCCTCCTACAGGTTGGACAATTATATGACTGTTTAACTCCCTTCATACTTATACCCTCCAAGCAGTGGCCGGACTTGATGTGTAGGAATATTGTGGTAATTAGGACAGGCTGGGATGTTTTACTATCTGAAAATAGTGCTGTGTCACAAAATGCATGTAGCTTCTCAGCCCTCAATTTTTCTTCAAAAACAGATTGGAAATGGCGAATCAAGATACTGGGGGGTTAATGCTCCTTTCTTGGAATATTAGGGGACTGGGGGAGAAAACAAAACGGAGTGCAATGTTCAAATATTTATCTCGGATGCAGCCGCACGTGGTCTGTCTTCAGGAGACTGCAGCTCAATTCGATTTACATGTTGAAATCACGTAGATATCCTACTCAGTTTCACTCGGTGCACTCCTCCTACTCCAGGGGGATGAGTGTACTGATATCTGGGAGGATATCTTTTGAATGTCTGCAGTAGAGGATTGATGGGGACGACAGATTTGTGTTTCTATTGTGTAAGCTCAATGGATATAGGTGTATTGTTGCGGCCATGTATGTTCCTCCCCCATACTCCTCGGACCCTCTAAAGAAATTTGCCCAGTTCATGGCCTTATACCCTAATACTCCTGTTCTAGCGTTGGGAGACTACAACAATGTGTTAGATACACACTTAGATAGAATATCCTTAAACTCCAGACAAATTGGTCGCTCCCCGGGTACTACCTCATTTGCACTTATGCTTGCTGAATTGGATCTGAGAGACGTGTGGAGGGAGAAGCATCCAATGGATAAATGTTATTCATGTAGATCGAGCACATATGGTGGTCTTTCATGTATAGTTCTAGGCCTGGGCAACACTTCCCTTTTGCAGAGGGTATTGCATTCCGCATATGAACCTAAATTACTCTCTGATCACTCTCCCTTTTGGGTACGGATAGACGTAGGAACCCAGGAGGTTCAACCCCTCTGGCGAATTAACCCATTCTGGCTGGAGCTATTCCCAGAACCGGATGGGACAGCTGATGCTTTGAGGGAGTTCCTATGTTTCAACAGAGGATCCACGATCGCGGCTGTTGTTTGGGACTCTCTGAAGGCGTTCCTGCGAGGATGTCTGATCAGAGGAATTAATGGAGTGAAAAGGAGATCGGGAGAGTGGGAATCCAGGGTTAGAGATGATTTACAAACTGGAGAGCAGAAAATGATTTCAGACCCATCCCAGGAAAATAGGGAGGCATGGATTGAGGCTCACTCATTATACAACTCAGTAGTCTTATCAGCGGCCGAAAAACGGAGGCTACAACAGGAATATTATGAAGAGGGCGAGAACACGGGTCATCTCCTTGCCTTATTGGCCAGGGAGCAAAGAGACACGGCTTCCATTCTAGCCATTAAATCGGGGACAGGGGAGACTTGCTCCAGGACAGCCGACATTATGCAGATATTTTATCAATTTTATAGGGACTTATATTCCTCTAGGACTGAATCTAATTCTTTTGAGCTGGATTCATTTCTACAGAATTGTCCCTTTCCTCAGGTCTCGGAGAATGAGAGGAACATGTTGGATGCTCCAATAACTATGGAGGAATTGGCGGAGGCCCTCCAGGGGGCTAAGAAGCATAAGTCTCCGGGCTTGGATGGATTGCCTGCTGAGGTTTACAGGAGATATAGTGATATTTTACTTCCACCACTGCTGAGAGCTTTCTCTGCGGCAGAGGAGGAAGGGTCCCTGCCGGATAGTATGCAAGAAGCCCTCATAGTTGTGATCCCTAAACCGGGTAAGGATAAACTCCTACCAGATTCATATAGGCCCATATCCCTCTTAAACCTAGACGTCCAGGGTGATAGGGAAGTTGGTGCATAGAGACCAGTCTGGGTTTATACCTACTATATCTACAACTAATAATATTAGACGCCTCTTTATGAACCTGCAGACCCCAGTGGATAATCCTGGAGGTAGGGCTATATTATCCTTGGATGCCGCTAAGGCTTTTGATAGTGTGGAGTGGCCCTACCTCTGGGAGATCCTAGCTCGTTTTGGCCTAGGCGACAGGTTTGTTAAATGGGTGAAGATTCTATACTCAGCCCCTAGAGTGAGGCTTCGCATTAATAACAACCTTTCCCAGTCCTTTGCATTGCACAGAGGCACTCGTCAGGGGTGCCCATTGTCACTCCTGCTGTTTGCTTTGGCAGTCGAACTGTTGGCTGATGATCTGTAGTTCCTCTGAGATAGTGGGATTCCGTAGAGGCCTCTCAGAGGAAAAGATCTCACTGTACGCTGACGACACACTGCTGTATTTGGTAGATACGGATAATTCTTTGAGGCTACTAATGTCACTTATAATTACATTTGGAGGATTCTCAGGTTTTACAATAAACTGGTCCAAATCTATTATGATGCCTATAGACCCCATAATTAAACCCGTGCCCCAGGAGGCAAGGCAAATCACCATCGCTGAATCATTTCGATATTTAGGAGTGGTGGTGACTCCGGACACCTCTAAGTACCTTAAATTAAATTTGGAACCCCTGTTGGAGAAACAAAAAGAGAAATCCCTTAGCTGGTGTAAACTTCCCTTATCAGTCGTGGGGAGGATAAATCTAATAAAAATGATCTGGGCCCCGCAATTATTGTATGTCACTCAAAATTCCCCTATGTGGATCTCTAACAAGTGGTTCAGGAAAATAGATACACAGATGCTTGATCTCATTTGGAAAAGGAAGGGTGCTAGAATTAGTTTAAAAACCCTACAATATTGTAAAGTCAGAGGAGGTCTAGCGGTACCACACCCCAAACTATATTTTTTGGCCTCTCAAATGCAGCAGTTAATGGGGTGGGGGGATGATATCTCAGATGATTCCATAGTACGTATAGTGGTCCGTACAAACCCGGACTTGAAGGCCAGCTCCCATTTAGAAATGGACCTCCCCAGCTTACCCCCGAATTCACCTACGGCGGGTCTTCTTAAAAAAGTGTGGGGCGCAGTTCGGGGGGGCACTGAAGGTTGTGGGCCCCTTGGAGTGCACCCCCTTATGGGATAACCCAAGATACCCAGAACTTAATAAATTAGAGGGATTTACCCTGTGGAAGCATAAGGGAATTTGTTTTTTCTCACAGTTATATGTGGGAAATGTATTAAAATCTTTTGCGCAATTATGTTAGGAATTTGCACTCCCCAATAGATGCTTTTTTCAGTATTTACAACTCCGACATGCTCTACAGGCCCAGGGTCGGGTAATCCCCATGTCTGTAACGTCATCCCCACTTCTGAGGGAACTGTTGCATGCGAATGTTAGAAAAGGACTGATATCCACAATATATTCAGTGTTGCTCTCCTCCAATCAGGACCATACCTCCTTAAAATGCAGAGCTAAATGGGACATAGATATTGGAGAGATCGATGATGGTCAATGGGATATGGTACTGGAATCAATCCCTAATATATCCATTTCAGCTTCTCATAGGTTGTCGCAGCTGTTTATTTTGCATAGAATCTATCGGACGCCAACTAAACTGTTTGCTTGGGGCCTGAGAGATTCACCCCTGTGCCCAAAATGTAAAATACATCAGGGTGATCTCATCCATATGCTCTGGCGGTGCCCAAAGCTTAATAGATACTGGAATGAGGTCATTCAGACTGTATCCCGGTTGGCGCAGGTGCCAGTGCCCTCCACTCCTCTGGTGTGTTTACTAGGCGCGATTGATGAGGAGATGTACCAGAGGGGAATGTACATTAAGCTTACCAGGCTATTGTATCTGGCTAGAAAACTTATAGCTCGACACTGGATGGCGCACACTGTACCAACGGGGAAGCAATGGATTGCCTATGTAAACTCACTCCTGATCAGGGAACAATTAGCATACCATTATAGAAATGCCAGCAATAAATTTGAAAAGGTATGGGAGCCTTGGTTGTCTGACCCAGCTCTTGCCCCCCCCACAGCTTGTGATGGATAGACTGTTACGAATTTAGTATGAAGAATGTGCAGCAGATGGAGGGGAGGGGGGGAGGGGAGAGGGGAGGGGATCACACCCTACAGTTTTATGTTAGGTACGTTAAACACCTGTTATGTATTATTCAATAGTGGACAAAGATGCAGTATAAAACTTTTATTTAGCTGTATGAAAATTTGCACTGTATAATTTTTTTCTTTTTTGGATGGACCTTGATTTCTTTAATTCTTACTATAATCTGTATTATCTTTGTATGATCATTTTCTGCATCGGAAATAAATAAAAAAAAGTTTTGATTAAAAAAAAAATACAGTGTGTACAGTTTCTACTACACTTCTGGTGGTGTACACAATACAGTGCTGCCATAGTACAGTTGCTAATACAGTGCAGGCGGTGTACACAGTATCTAATACAGTGTGTACAGTTTCTATTACACTTCTGGTGGCGTACACAGTATCTAATACAGTGTAGTGTGGTGTTGTAAAGCAAAATATACATCATGTCCGAAAGGCCATCAAGGAGAGGCAGACGCTCCATGTTATTGAGCCAGAACATGCAGAAGAGTTGGTAGAGTGGATAACAAAGCCACACTCATCTTCCTCATCCTCTGTCACCCAGGCTCAGAGTAGTTTGCCTTCCAATGCAGCTGCCAAAGTGGCCTATTCCACCTTCCCACAGTCACTCCTTTCGTAGCCCCACCACCATGCACGGAGGAGTCCCCAGAATTATTCGACCACAGTGTCGGGTACTTGCTGCTGTAAGATGTGCAGCGATTTGAAGGCTCTGATGTTGGATCCCAGGTTGAGGAAGGGAGTAATGTGAGCCTAGAGAGAGGGGGTGCCCAAGAAGGACAAGAAACTGGCAGTCATGTTCCCCCAGCTGCAGCATATTGCCAAGTTTGCTCCAGTGATGAAGAGGGAGGGCATGATGAGGTCACTAACTGTACTTGGGTGCCTGAGAGAAGAGGGGAGGGGGAGGAGGAGGCACAACTCCAACAAGGCAGGATTTCCTCTAGGGGCAGCTTAAGGGTAGCCACCCTATTGCATCACACCAGAGCTACGCAGGTGCAGAATGCTGCTGACTCCCCACTGACTTTTAAAATTTCCTTGGTGTGACAAGTGTGCAGCAGATCACATTGTTGCTCTTTGCAACCTATGTCCAGGGCCGGACTGGGGCTGCCTGCCCTGGGGCCGCTTTGAGCGGCTACTGCAGCGCTCTCCTCCCTCTGTCCTCCTACGCTCGTATGTCACGGAGCTGAGTCTGTGTGCAAGGTCCTAGACAGGCTCATGTGATACTAGATTGAATCAGTGTTCCGCGGATTCCGCCTATCACACAAGCCAGTTTAGGGGGGCGGGACATTGCACACAGACCAAGCTCCGTGACCTAAGAGCGCTGGAGGACAGAAGGAGGAGAGCGCTGTGTTATCCAGAAAATGGTGAGACCATGAGGCTGCAATTGGTGGACACAAAGGCTGCAATTGGTGGGCAGAGAGGCTGCAATTGGTGGGCACAGAGGCTACAATTGGTGGGCACAGACTGCTGTTGTGGGCACACAGAGGCTGCAATTGATGGGCAAAGTGAGGCTGCATTCATGGGCACAGAGAAGCTGCATTGGTAGGCACAGCACGGCACAGAGAGGCTGCAAATGGTGGGCACAGAGAGGGAACAGAGGCTGCAATTGGTGGGCACAGAGAGGCTGCAATTGGTGGGCACACATAGGCTGCAGTGGTGCGCACACATAGGCTGCAATTGGTGGACACAGAGAGGCTGCAATTGGTGGGCACAGAGGCTGCAATTGGTAGGCACAGTGAGGCTGCATTCATCGGCACAGAGAAACTGCATTGGTGGGCACAGTGAAGCTGCATTGTTGGGCACAGCGAGGCTGACTTGGTGGGCACAGTGAGGCTGCATTGATAGGCACAGTGAGGCTGCAATGATGGGCACAGAGAGGCTGCAATAATGGGCACAGAGAGGCTGCATTGATGGGCACCATAAAGCTCTAATGATGGGCACAGTGAGGCTTTAATGATGGGCACAGTGAGGCTGCAATGATGGGCACAGGGAGGCTGCAATGATGGGCACAGGGAGGCTGCATTGGTGGGCACAGTGAGACTGCATTCATGGGCATGGTAAAGCTGCATTTGATGGGCACAGTGAGGCTGCAATGATGGGCACTGAGGCTGCAAAGATGGGCACAGTGAGGCTGCATTGGTGGGCACGGCGAGGCTGCATTGATGGGCACGGCGAGACTGCATTGATGGGCACGGCAAAGCTGCATTGATGGGCAAGGCGAGACTGCATTGATGGGCACTGTGAGGCTGCATTTGATGGGCACTGATGAGGCTGCATTGATTTCTTGTATCATGCCTGCAGTCTTTGGCCATCTCTTGTAATATGTCTGCAGTCTCTGACCATCTTTAGTATGATGTCATCAGTCTCTAACTATCTCCTGTACCATGCCCGCAGGCTGCAACACCTCCTGTATCATGTCTGCAGCCTCTGACATGACACCTCCTGTATAATGTCTGCAGCCTCTGACATCTACTGTAACATGCCTGCAGCCTCTGACCATCTCTTGTATCATGTCTGCAGCCTCTGACCATCTCTTGTATCCTGTCCTCAGTCTCTACCCATCTCTTGTATCCTGTCCTCAGTCTCTAGCCATCTCTTGTATCCTGTCCTCAGTCTCTAGCCATCTCTTGTTTCCTGTCCTCAGTCTCTAGCCATCTCTTGTATCA
Source organism: Lithobates clamitans (assembly GCA_037952925.1). Lineage (NCBI taxonomy): Eukaryota > Metazoa > Chordata > Amphibia > Anura > Ranidae > Lithobates > Lithobates clamitans. Next base: position 1,157,628 of record JBBGZY010000324.1, on the reverse strand, counting down.
TGTCCTCAGTCTCTACCCATCTCTTGTTTCCTGTCCTCAGTCTCTACCCATCTCTTGTTTCCTGTCCTCAGTCTCTAGCCATCTCTTGTATAATGTCCTCAGTCTCTACCCATCTCTTGTATCCTGCCCTCAGTCTCTACCCATCTCTTGTATCCTGTCCTCAGTCTCTAGCCATCTCTTGCTTCCTGTCCTTAGTCTCTAGCCATCTCTTGTATCATGTCCTCAGTCTCTAGCCATCTCTTGTATCTTGTCCTCAGTCTCTAGCCATCTCTTGTATCATGTCCTCAGTCTCTACCCATCTCTTGTATCATGTCCTCAGTCTCTAGCCATCTCTTGTATCCTGTCCTCAGTCTCTAGCCATCTCTTGTATCCTGTCCTCAGTCTCTAAATATCACTTGTATCATGTCTGCAACCTCTGACCATATCTTGTCTTATATCATATCTGCAGTCTCTGAGGGGGAGTCTGGAGAGGAGTTAAGAGTGAGAGTGCCACCAGGATGGGGGTCATGGGAGAAGTCAGATATGTGTGGACTGTGGAGAGGAGACTATAGGATAAAACCAGAGCCACCAACCTGGAACCATCTAAGTGAGCTCTGCACAGTGCACCTGAGAGGAGGTCAGTGACAGTGCCACCAGGCAAATCTGAGGGGGGTCCGCCGGTCATACAATTGACATTCAATAGGGAATGCAACCTGCCCACCTCAATGCCCAATGCAACCACCTCATTTGTGACATGCCCACCAGGTTGAACTCAACATTGGCAATGTTGCAGCAGCTGCACACACAGCAGAGGGCCATCAATGAGTACCTGTGCAAGTATGGCACCAGGACAGGGTCAGGGGAACTTGGCTTCTTTTTGCCACACCAGTGGCTACTGATCAAGGATGCATGCACTGTCCTGTCACCATTTGAGGAGGCCACAAAGATAAACATGACGTAAACGTAACACTCATAGACATGTGAGCTTCAGCTCCCTGGATCACTCTGATTCATCATTAGAACTGTCAGATGTAGCTGATGTTGGCTCTTCACTTTCATCACGAGCCTCCGTGTCATCTGTTTTTTCCAAAGAAGATTCTAGCATCATCCCATCAAAAAACTCCTCTGTGACCCAGGATTCCAGAGACAGAAAAGGAAAACAAGGAGGGGGACCCGTGGTTCCAAAGACAAACAGAACAAGTTACCCACGGAAAGCACGGAACAAGTAACACAAGGACAGGTAGATAATGAGACAACTTGCAATGTCATTAATGTTGTTAATTTATCGGACAGTCTACTTACCCCTTCTGAGATTTCACTGCTTTCCAAAGGACTTTCTTTTGCCCCCACTTTTCATTTTGATGTCTTTTCTACCATTTTAGACGTTAACAGGTTTGTTCGCAATATTTTGTTAAAAAAACACTTTTCCACCAGCATTGATACACCTGTGCCTGCCCCCCTTGAGGTTCATGACGGCATAGACTCTCTGGCCAATTTTGATTTTCAAAATCTCAAGGCTAAGTCCACATTAGAGAGCCTGCAGTCTGAATCCTCTGGGGGCATGTACGGCATATCCAAAGATACTACCTATACTGGTGACACATTTTTTTATCCTGTACACTCCAGAGGGAATGCAGTAGATATCTTTCAACAGGTTGTGGAGAAGGAACTCCTGTCTTTGAAAGAAATGATTGACAGTACTGCATCCCGAACGTTTAACAACATCAGTACGTCAGAAAGACAGGCTCTTGCAGATCTTAAAAATCGCAAAGATATTGTAATTAGAGAGGCAGACAAAGGGGGCGCTATAGTGGTACTTAATGACAGAGATTACATAACTGAAGCCTTACGGCAACTCAATGATTCTTCAACGTACCGCCCCCTTAAATCTGATCCCACTCCAGTTTTCAAGAGTAAACTCAAACATCTCTTGGACACAGGTGTGGAAATGGGAGTACTGACAAAAAAGGTCGCAGAGCACCTTTTAGTTGAACATCCAATTGTCCCTGTGTTCCATCATCTCCCCAAGATACACAAACCTGAGAGATCTGTAAGAGGTCGTCCAATAGTAGCAGGCATCGGTTCACTTCTAGAGAGATTAGGTGAATGGGTAGACCAGTATTTGCAACCTTTAGTGACAAGACTGCCGGGCTATATAAAAGACACTGCATCTATCCTAAAGCATATAAATGAAGTCCAATGGGCAGAGCATTTTTTGTGGGTTACTCTAGATGTTAAGTCTCTCTATTCATGCATACCACATCATCTTGCTCTAGATGCACTACAATATCACTTGTCCAAATATAGCTTTTATGATCCTCAGCTCAAAGAATTTATCATTATGGCTGTTACTTTTCTATTACAACATAATTACTTCTTCTTTCACGATTCCTTCTATGTACAATGCTGTGGAGCCTCCATGGGAGCAAAATTTTCTCCATCGTTAGCTAATTTATACATGGGATGGTGGGAAGAATGATTTCTTTTTTCACATCTCAAAATCTATGCACCCCACATCCATTGGTATGGGCGATACATAGACGATCTGATCTTAATTTGGAATCATGCAGATTCCTCTTTAACTTCTTTTGTTTCATACCTTAACAATAACAGCCTTAATCTTGAATTCTCTCATGTGAGCAATAAGATCATGATTGATTTTCTAGATATCACACTCAGGGGTGACCCTAGCACTGGTCTTATAAATACTAGAATCTTCCGCAAATCTACTGCCGGAAATTCCTTACTTCTGGCCTCCAGCTGCCATCCACCCCACACCATTCGTTCCATCCCGGTGGGTGAGTTTATTAGAGCTAAGCGCAACTGTTCCACCCCGGAAAGTTTTCAGCTAGAATGCTCTAACATCTCAAAACGATTAAGCGATAGAGGCTATCAGAAGTGGCATATCAATAGAGCCATTTCCATAGCCTCAGAGAAGGACAGGTACAATCTATTGCATAACAGAGAGAAATCCCCTTGCCCCTCAAAATATACACAACATAAAAATCAAAAGAACAAGGACAAGAGTTCCATTACCTTTGTCACCACTTTCTCCAAAGAGTTTAATCAGATCAAACAGATCATAAATAAACATCTTCCCATTCTCTATGGTGACAAGGACCTAATTGATGTGCTTTCCAAAGGGTGTAATTTCTCTTGTCGTCGTGCCCCAACTTTAGGTAACTCCCTGTCGCCCAGTTTACACCAAACCACCACTACTTCCAAAACGTGGCTCAGTACTAATGGCTCGTATAGTTGTGGTTTAAATACTTGTAGGTATTGTAACAAACATAACAAGAATCACAAGTCTATCACCTCGTACCATAATAATAAGGTATTTCCTATTAAGGACTTTATAAATTGTAGTACTCAATATGTAGTCTACGTGATAGAATGTGATGTTTGCAAATTACAATATGTAGGATGCACCACTAGGCCCCTTCGCACAAGGATCAGCGAACATTACAACGGAGCAGCATACAGTAATGAGAGAAGGTTATCCAATGTATCTAAACACTTTAAATTCATACATGATGGTAACATGGATTCCTTCTCTTTCTCTGCAGTTCAAAAAATCAAAATGTCGGTACGTGGAGGAGACAAGCACAGAAAGCTACTGGAACAGGAAGTTAAGTGGATTTTCCTGTTGGGGACACGTATCCCCACAGGCATGAACCACAGATGGGATGTGGATCTATTTCTCAAATGACACCTTCCTATTACATTCTCAGTTTTATTGTCACCTGCTTCAGTATTTGTCTTTTTGTCCCAGTATGTTCCTCTAGTGCTTGTTTTCTGCCCTTTAAATGGAAGATGGGAAGGGGGGAGGAGGAGAGGAAAGAAAGAAGGAGAGGGGGGAGGAGAAAAAGAGAATAGAAAAGAAAAATTTTTTTTTTTGATCCTGCCATTAACTGCATCCCCTTTTTCATTAACTGATGCCCTTTTTTCTTTTCTTTTTTTTTTTTTTTCCAACTGAATCCCTCTTTTTTGTTCCTGTTACTAATTGTATCCCTTTCTTCTGATTCTGCCTTATATTTCATACCCCTCCCTCCCCCCCCCCTTTTTTTTTTTTTTTCCCTCTTCCTTCTTTTGATCCTGCCATCAACTACATCTTTCCTCTTTGATCCTGCCACAATTCCATCCCTCCTTCTTCAATCATTGAATTTTATTTTTTTTTATTTTTTTTTATTTTTTTATTTTTTCCTCTTCCTTCTTTTGATCCTGCCATCAACTGCATCTCTTCTCTTTGATCCTGCCATAATTCCATCCCTCCTTCTTCATTCATTGTTTTTTTTTTTTTGTTTTTTTTCCTTCTTTTGATCCTGCCATTAATCTTGACTTTAGATTTTGTTGCTACTACATAGTATTTTTATTTCAACACTTTGAACATTTTCCTTTCCTTTAAGGAATATATTTCTCCCTTTGAGTAATAAGGTCTCAATATCTCATGTAGCATTTTTTCTACACATTACTTTTTGGCTCAACAAAATAACTTTTTATATTGCCTTTTTTCCCTCTCCCTCTTCTCATGCTGGCTAAAAACGGGTGTAGTCACTAACCACTTGAATAATGGGTATCAATCAAATATGTTAATTTTCTGTGACACCAACCTGATAGGCCAATTTTGTAGAGATGGAGTTTGCATGTGTGTATGTGAGTATATATATATTTTGCCATATCTGTTTCAAACTAGCTACGACTAAGGCTTTTGCCGAAACGCGTCAGCTTTATTGTTTTATTGTCACTCTGATGTACCAATAAACGTCACTTCAAGGATTACAGTTTTGCCGGCTCTCCTTATTACTGTTGCATTGATAACCTGCTGCCTAATCCAAGATGCATTTACTAATTCATTTATAATGAACATACTCTAGACATTGGATGCTTAAATATCCATTGTAGTTATTACAACTATGACATATGGTTATAGATCTTTAGATGTTCTGTTTCTAAGGAGAAGCAAAAATATGCCCTGTCAGAATACAGTTATTTACTAACTATTAGAAGTATTTTTATATTAACTTATTTAGTCAAATTGACATTAAAATGTCTTACTAATGCTATTGTCAGTTATAGCACCAATGTAGAACAACATTGGCTGCAGCCAACTCCAGTGATTGTTAGTACTGAACTGTGAACTTTCAGTAATAATCGTGGTCTACCACTTGGCTAGGAGCTTAATCAGTTAGGTCCTGAGATTCCAATCTTGCTATAAAATGCTTTAGAAAAGCACTCCACACTGTAGTTTCATGGGAAATCCCATGAAAATTTATTGGGAAATGTTGCTTCTGATTTAATATGGATTTCATGTGGACTTCACGGCCATCTTGGAACAAGGAAGAGCTAATGTACTTTCTTACAACAGTGAGTAATAGATTCGTATTAATGTATTCAGTTACTGCTAGTGTGAAGGTATATGTGATGCATGTGATGAGGTTGGCTTAGGTCCCTCTTAAAATATGTCCAAATGGACATACTGAATGAACCTGATTACATGTAGCAGACAGAAAAGACGATACGGTGCACAACACTTCCATATTTCCTAAGTTAAGATTAGATATTGATCCTGTAATGAGAAAAAAAGGAACACATCCACAACCCTGTAATGATTGCAAATATATTTGTAGTTGGCGTAAAAAGAATGTGTCTTGGCTCTACAGATATTAGTCACTACCTAATTTCAGTGCAAACATTAAATCCCAGGTAAAATGCCAGGTAAAAGACTTTAGGTATACTTGAAGGTATTAATTTAGCCATAAACCTTATTATTTTGATTACATGGTATCTTTGAAAGAAAGGAAAGGGATAACCAAAACTGTGACCTCTGTCTAAATTGGGTATCACCATATATTCTTCAAGTATCCTAAACAATATAATTTACAAATCTAAAGCTTACAGTAGATAAGTGAATGAATGAATCTGGCAAATTCTACTCTGCTAGTAAATGTATACTCACCCCTCACTAGGTAATTTATTTATTTATGTTATTTATTACAAGTACTTATATAGTGCCATCAATGTATGCAATGCTTTACATATACAGTATATTGTACATTCATATCAGTCTCTGCCTTCAAGGAGCTTAGGATCTAAGGTCAGGAGCCAGTTAACCTACTAGCATGTCAGATAAGTTTCATGCGAGTGGTTTAATAAGCTCACAATTTTTTTTATGCTTGAGATGATTCACAATCTAAAACCTGGTAACCACTAAGGGGTGTATTTATAAAGCAGGGAATGAGACTTTCAAGAAATATTCTCTGCAAGTGAATCTTCCAGGTGTATGTGCTTTAAAAGATAGTGATTCATTCAACATTCAGGATAAGTGCATGTGTCTAGGTTTGATTTTTTTTTTTGGGGGGGGGGTTATTGAATATTGTGTTAAGTCTGAAAATCCCAAACCTAAGATTGAACCCTGTTGAAGGGTTTCAATTCTGGAAAAAAAATAGAAACAGTCAAAAAGCTTGATATAGTCAATAAGTTTGGCACCCACTGGGGCAGCTATGTTCAGTATTACCTACATTTAGGCACATGGCAACACTTGAGACCCTCTCCTGCCCTAAGGGCAAAATGTGCTACAACATAACATACAGAGCTGTTCATTATTTTGGATGCCTCAATATCCTGTATGACCATGACATGTCGCCATTGTACAAACAGCACACTTGTTGGTTCTGCTAGAGTATGAGTTTGGGCTGAACATTTGCCTGTATCCGAATTTGCAGGGTGAAGACTGCACAGTGCATTTCGCACCCTAATAGGGCAAAGCTTTGCCCATTCCGGGCACAGTGTAAGCTGGTTGTTAAGGAGTGGGGACTGGGAAGCTGGTTGTGGCGTCCTTAATAACTGATAAGTCATCGGTTTTTAATGGGCTTCTCCACTGACAGCTAAAAGATAAAAGAAAAAAAGTGCAGGTAAAAAAAATAAAGAAAAAAACGGCGGGCGTCGTGGTTGATGATGGATTTACATTGAGGGACACTATTTTTTTATTTGTTATTTTAAAAAAAAGGACTTGTCAAAAACAGTTTCTTGTGGTTATTACTTTTTGACACATTTTGGTGAATAAGTAGGGGTACGATGTACCTGATACCCATTCACATAGGGGGACCAGGATCTGGGGGCCCCTTGTTAAAGGGGGCTTCCAGATTCAGATAAGCCCTCCACTCGCAGACCCTGACAACCACAACACAGGGTTGTCAGGAAGGAGCCCTTGTCCCCATCAACATGGGGACAAGGTGCTTTGGGGTGGGGGGAGCAGATTCCCCTGTCCCAAAGCATCCACCTCCCCATGTTGAGGGCATGTGGCTTGGTATGGCTCAGGAGGGGGGGCGCTTGCTTGTCTCCTCCCCTTTCCTGACCTGCCGGGCTGCATGCTCAGATAAGGGTCTGGTAAGGATTTGGGGGGGACTCCACGTCCTTTCTTTTTTAAATATTGAAGTGGGGTTTCCCTTAAAATCCATACCAGACCCAAAGCGCCTGGTATGGACTGGAGGGATCTGAAGCTGGGTCTTGGCAATTGTAACCACAAGTCATTTTAAATGGGATTTAATTTGTTTTTTTTTTCTTTAGAAATGTAATTTTTGCTGTAGCATGTGTTATGCTTGCTACAGGTGTGCCACATTACAAGCACATTAAGGGGACCCCCCCCCAGGCACTATATTTAAAGGATTTTTTTCATTTTTATTGCTGCACTTCAAGCATAATTAAAATCACTGCTTCTGAAAAAATGATTGTTTAAAAAAAAAATTGTATTGATACATATCCCCAGGGCAGTACCCAGGCCCTCATTCCCCTTTCATGGCCAATTACTTGCATATAATGCTTCAAAATGGGCACTTTTGATTATTCCTGTTTGGCTCCCATAGACTGCAATGGGGTTTGCTATTCGGGTTAGAAAATTTCCCTTGTTCGGGAGTTCTGCTGTGAACCGAACAGGGGGGGTGTTTGGCCCATCCCTAGTGGTAATAAACCCACAAGCAAACAATCATTATATTGCAGCTTACCAAATCTTAGATGTAATGGCTGTAAAAAAAAATATTTTTAGGTTAGCATCATGACAGTATGCAAGCATTTAATAAGAAAGCAAATAGGCGAATGACAGACCGCCTGGCACCCAGCCTGGGTTCCTCCACCAAGATACAGCTTCCTCCACTCTGGAACCAGAAACCAGGTATTATAACTGAAAATTGCACCCAAGAACTAGACAACACTAACTTAGGTGCAAACTGGAACTGACTTTATTGTAAATTCACATAGAATTTATACCACACAAATTCAGATAAGAGCTTGATCACATTATCCTAGACAGTGCAAACTTTAAACAGTAATAACAGTACATCTACTGAACAGCTAACATACACATAAACCGTAAGCTAATCAACAGTTAGCAACTAAGGCCGGCCATACACAGTTTGAATCTTGGCCGGTTTAGCAGGAGATTCAAACCATTAGAGGGCAGGCTGAATGTACCAAGTTGATCGATCAATCAACTTGAGTAAAACCAGCCTGCCAGAGTCTCTTGTGATTATTGCTAGTGGCTGCTTTAGCCACTAGCAATAATCACTGCCTTCTCCCAGTTGGGTTGGTTTCCCCGCCCCCCTCCCCCTATCCCCCGCTGGGAGAAGACAGTGGCCCGGCAGGAGGGATTCCCATATCAGCACTGTTTGTGTTGATGGGGGAATCAAGCAAATTTATTTTCTTTAAAGACATAAGGAAAGAAATTTGCACCGTGTATGGGCGGTCTAAGAGCTAACAGTGATTTAATTAATAGTAAGCTAATCTACAGATAGACACCTGAACAAGCCTTAATTAGACAGGGAGTCCACCCCACAGACAGTCTGGCACCAATATTCAAGAAGACCCAGGGCTGTCCAAATTTATTTAACCAGGTTTCCTTTCACATACATCTTCTCACTGAGTTTCAAGTTGGCAGAGACCATCATGACTTCCTTGATTGTTAAATGTGGTAATGTCATCTTGCATTATATAACAGGACATCTTCCGGATTGTTTGTAGCTCCCTCAAATGCCAGGGCCCATAGTCAGTAGATAAGAGGCTACCCTGCAGTCCCCTCCAAAAGCCCTGCCCCGATTGGGTCTGTCACAGAGACTAAGTAGCTTTTATCTTGCAATTCAATATGTAATAATGTGAGTAAGAAGCTTGGTTAGGCTAGGGTAAAATGGAGGAACAAAACAGGTTTTATTGCTCAATAAAATTTACCAGTTAAAAGAAAATAGCCTGTCAAGAAAGACGTTCCAGCAATCAGAATGGCAGAAGAATACCTGTGTGCAGGGTCCCCATTAAAAGAGCTGTTTGACGCATGCGCGTTAGCACCAATGACGGTGTGAGTACGCGCATGGGCACGCGCACACCTTGTGACAGCACTTGGTGCCAAAAAGCACCATTTAAAGGAGACTGTCACCTTGCTGCCTTGCTGTTTCGGTCTACAGTGTTTCCTGAGACCCTTGCTGCTTGTTATAATACTTACCTGATTCTTGTTACCCGGCTTGTTCTTGACCATTCCTGCTTGCTGCCAGTCTCTGATCCTGGCTTGTCCTGATGTCTCTTCTGCATCCCCCTTGGTCCCTTTGCTGTCTGCCTGATACCAATCTGGCTTGCTCCACGACTTCGCTTTGACTACTGCTTCTGTACCTTATCTGCCCACCTGTGTATGACCCGGCATGCCTGCACCTGCTTGTGTTCCAAACTACAGGACACTTCCCTACTGTTTGCTGATCCTAGCTGCCAGTCTGATCCTCCTGTGCTACAGAACACCTCCCTGCTGTCTGCAGTCTTCAGCTACCAGCCAGTTCTTTCTGAACTACAGAACACCTCCCTGCTTTGTGTTGTCTCCAGCTCTGTCTGTTCCTGCTCTGGTCTGCTACTGGTCTCTTCACAACACATCAGAGGTCCGGATCAGCTCCTGCATCTGCTTACCTGTCAGGCACTTGTGCCCCTTTGCACTCCGGAGCCCCTGTCTGCTCTATCAGGGGTTCTCGAGCCAGAGGAATACGAGAAGCCGCTCCTTGCATACTGGGCTCAACCACCAGTTACGTGACATAGCCATACATAATTACGATGGTGTGTATATTGTACAGTCATTGGTCATTATGTAACCAGCTTCCCAGTCATGGAAGAATCAGGTGTCATCACTTCTGGCCGCGGCCGAGACCGGAAGTACTGGGATCTGTGCTGTTCATTTTATGCTGTACATGTAAGTTACTATGTTGTTTTGAATAAACCTGTTTTGAATATTGCACAATGGGGATACTCCTTTCTATTGCATGCCTCCACCCAACTTGCCGAACTTGGGGCCTTCCATTGGAGATTTGCCAGACATGTGTCGATTGGAGGAGACTGATCGATTGATGGTGCTTCATCCACTTCCTGATTGCAGGCTTGACTTGACCCTAGGGGTCTTTGCTAGAGGTGAGAGGCTGGGGGAAACGTGTGGCGCACCACGGAGTACGATTATTAAGAGGAATCTGTCACCTATCATAGTTTGCACTTGCACTTCTTTCATTTATTTTTTGAACGAACTGTTTTATGAAGATTCACTTTGTTCACGTTGGAACTATATTATATTAATTGGATCGACTTGTGGCTATTTTTATAGCATTTCTGCACTTTTTTGCACTTTATGCGATTTTTGTTATTGCATGTGACTTTTTTTATCTCATGCGATTTTTTCAATTCTTTCAAAATTTGTGATTTTTTAAAATCTTGATGCACTTTTAGACCAGTTTTGGATTTATTCACCTTTATTTGGAATTGTTTATTTATTTGATGTCATATTTCATGAATTTTCACTGTTATTTATCCAATGTCGCTTTTTATGAATTTAATGGATGTTTAGTCACTTCATTTATGTGATTTTACTCTTTACGCATATGCACTTTACTTGAAGAATTGGATTACATTTATTTCATCACATTTATGCGCTTTGAGTTAGCGCCACATATCTCTATTTACCTTATTGTTTTCTGTGTGGGAACACTGCCGTATGTATGGCGGCTTCTTAGTCCTCTTTAGCTGCTTTGGCTCGCTTGTATTCTATCCTGAACACTCAGTCCAATCAAAAAATCAAGTCCAATCAATATAATCAAACCCAGCTGGACTCATATGAAGCTGTAGAACCATGCCAAGGATGATCAGAAGAAATGGACAGCACCTGAGTTAAATAAATGAGTGTCACAGCAAAGGGGCTGGGTTCACACTGGTCCGACAAACGCTCCGACATTGGGAGCTCATGTCGCATGACGTGTGAACTCCAATGTTTCCCTATAGGAGCCATCCTAACTGGTCCGACACAAGTCGTTCCGACTTTAGAAATGCTCCCTGTACTACTTTGGTCTGACTTTGATCCTACTTCAGCCTATTGACTATCATTGAAGTCGGATCAAAGTCGGATCGCCGTCTCGCATGATCTGACTTCGGCACGCGACTTGTGCTCAGATGATCTTGAGGGGGAACTCCGCGCCAAATTTTAAATAAAAAACCAGCATGGGTTCCCCCCCAAAGAGCATACCAGGCCCTTAGGTCTAGTATGGACCTGAAAAAACGGCGTGGGGGTCCCCCCCAATCCATACCAGACCCTTATTCGAGCACGCAGGCTGGCCGGTCAAGAATGGCAGTGGTGACGAGCGAGCGCCCCCCCCCCTCCTGAACCGTACCAGGCCGCATGCCCTTAACATGGGGGTGTTGGTGCCTTGGGGGAGGGGGGGCGCGCTGCGGGGCCCCCCCACCCCAAAGCACCTTGTCCTCATGTTGATGAGGACAAGGGCCTCTTCCCGACAACCCTGGCCGTTGGTTGTCGGGGTCTGCGGGCGGGGGGCTTATCGGTATCAGGGAGCCCCCCACCCTATGTGAATGAGTATGGGGTACATCGTACCCCTACCCATTCACCTAGGGAAAAAGTGTCAATTAAAAAAAAACACTACACAGATTTTTAAAGCAATTTATTAGACAGCTCCGGGGGTCTTCTTCCAGCTTCGGGGGTCTTCTTCCAGCTTCGGGGGTCTTCTTTCGACTTCGGGGGTCTCTCCGGTTCTTCTCCGCGCTATATATGAAGCCCTGTTTACTGGCCTGAAATTATGGGAGGAGCCCAGAGGGTATTTAACCAGACCACCCACGATGGTCTGTGTCGGTTCCAGTGCGCGGTATCACGTCACCAGGCTGACTTTCCTAAACTCACTGCACGTTTGTGAGTTCCTACTCTCGAGTTCCAGCGCGTCGCTTTTCCCCGCTTGCAGTTCCTGAATTTCGACCGTTGCATTTGCTGTCGCAGGTAGGAGCTATTGTTACCGTTTATAGAATCGTATTGTTATGTTATCCGTACGGAGTCACTTACGGATCAAGTCGCATTAGCGGCGCACAGTCCCGAAACCTTGTTCCACACATCACCCCCCCCCCCTTTACTAACCATACACCTTCTATGAAAACCTACACTTTTCATCTGAAACTGACTCTCTACACCTCGCACAAACACTCACCAACAGCGTGCTATTCTCATCCGACCGATCCGAGTCCAGTCACAAAACCAGCACAATGATTCGGATCCTCGACATTTCAAAAACCCCACCATCCAATGCGAGTCCAGTCGTAGCACCGGCTCAACGATTCGGATCCTTGCCAATCCAACTTTCACCAACCGATCCGAGTCCAGTCGCATACCGGCTCAATGATTCAGGATCCTCGGCATTACAAACCCCACCAACCAAATCCGAGTCCAGTAGTAGCACCGTCTCAACGATTCGGATCCTTGCCAATACAACTTTCATCGACCGATCCGAGTCCAGTCACATACCGGCTCAATGATTCGGATCCTCGGCATTTCAAACCCCACCAACCAATCCGAGTCCAGTCGTAGCACTGGCTCAATGATTTGGATTCCTTGCCAATACAACTTTCAACCAACCGATCCGAGTCCAATCGCAACACCGGCTCAATGATTCGGATCCTCGGCATTACAACCCCACCAACCAATTCGAGTCCAGTCGTAACACCGGCTCAACGATTTGGATCCTTGCCATTTCAACTTTCACCGACCGATCTGAGTCCAGTCGCATACCGGCTCAATGATTCAGGATCCTCGACATTACAAACCCCACCAACCAATCTGAATCCAGTCGTAGCACCGGCCCAACGATTCAGATCTTTGCTAATACAACTTTCACTGACCGATCCGAGTCCAGTCGCATACCGGCTCAATGATTCGGATCCTCGGCATTTCAACCTCACCAACCAATGAGAGTCCAGTTGTAGCACCGGCTCAACGATTCGGATCCTTGCCAATACAACTTTCACCGACTGATCTGAGTCCAGTCGCAAACCGGCTCAATGATTCGGATCCTCGGCATTACAACCCAACCAACCAATCCGAGTCCAGTCGTATCACCGGCTCAACGATTCGGATCTCTCACAAACAATACCATAAACACACAACTCACACCATCTATTTTGTACCAATGCTGAGCACGGTTATTTCTACATAATCAAATTCCTGCTAAAACTTTCTTTCGCCTTTCAAAGGCTGCTTACTTGCAATCGCTGCAAACATTTATGAAATGGCTCTAAGCAGCCAATCATCTCCAGCAGCAACATGGCTACTCATCGATTTCTCTATCACTTTCCCCTTTTTCAGGTCATTAGAGTTCTCCAGTTGGTCCATCCTGCACCAGGTGTGGACAGTATCTTCCTCATGTAAAAAAAAAAAAAAAAAAACTTGTCAAGGGCTTGCATCTCTTTACCAGCTCTTTAGCACTCCCTCTCAAAAAAAAAAAATTCTTCCTATGTCACCCCTACTACAGGTTCCCGGTCCACCCAAGTCTCAACCCCAAACCAAGACTCCACTACTAGGGCTTCAAGGCAGGCGCATAATTCAAAGGGATCCCCCTTTGCTTTTTCAAAAACCCACCTTTCACAACATTTTTACTTCACATACACAATTTGATTCATTTTTGAGGCGTTAGCAACTGTCACATACTTTTGTGCACTTCATTTGGTTTTCAAAGAGCGATCCAAGATCCTTCACCACGCAGACAAGGTCGCCTAACGTCCAGCTTGCTGGCAGTGCAAGCAATAGCAGACCGAACATACGTCAATTAACTACAGATCTCAACATTCCTACTTAGAACACCAGCCTTCAAAATACTCGCCCCAGTCCACCCTGGGGGCTCTGGTTCATTAGTCTGTGTCGAGCACAGGCGACACCCGAGCTATCGGTTACCTAGCCAGTCACCTCCTGGCTCACCTTGGTTGTCACGCATTCTTTTGAGTTTTCTTAAATCACACTCAACAGCGCTCGTACGCAAACTAGCTGTCACTACGGCTGTCGCTCCTTCTCCTATCCTTTAATTTTTTTTCTACCTTCCGTCTCGTCTACTTGAAAATCTATCCCCTCCTACCTTTATAAACTTGACTAAAACATATCCATTTCCCCCCTATCTTAGCTGACGCCATGTCGCAGGCCGACAGCGAGGACTTCGCCTCCACCCCGACGTCTCCCGGGGCAGGCTCAGCAAACGACGGCTTACAGTCTCTCAGAGGTTGGACCATCCCCAAGCTTACAGCTGAACTACGGCGCAGGAGTATTCCCTACCCTGCGACTGCTAGGAAAGCTGAGCTCTTTAGGTTGCTGTTTCCTCCGCCAGCGGCAGCCCAACCAGGCACCCAGGCGTCACTACAGTCAATCTCTTCAGAAATCACTCAGCTGCACTCCTTGGTGACCACACTGTAGGCAGCAGTCACTGACGTCCAGACAAGAGTGGGAACCCTGGAGGTACATCAAGCTGCACCCCCACCATCTACAGTAAGCACTGTCACCCCCATGCCTCTCCTTACAGGTACGCCCGACATCTGTACCTACTTCTTCCCCGCACATCTCTTCCCAGCAGGTATCAGGAAGGAGATCATAGATGGGAAGGACATTAACTTAGCATCCCTCCTCATCGCAGTACATGACTTGGCTGAAAACAAGTCCTATTCATGGGGGAACGTTTCCATCGTCCTGAAGGCTAAAGACCATAGGTTTACCCACAAACTCAATATTGCAGAGTTTGTGCTAGCCTTTAGGATGTTCAGAGATGTACTATGCAAGGTTAACCCCAACAGGAGGGAAGAGCTGGATCTATACTTACACGCAGTAGTGGATCTAGGTTATAAATATGGGGGATGCTCATTTTATGACTATCACAGGTCATTTTCAGCAAAAGCAGCAGCCAGACTTTCCCAGTTCCAGGCAACTACCAACTGCAGTACCATCGATACAGAGCTGTTCTGTCACCATTTCGCTGGCCTACGTTCCCCACTCTGTACTAACTGCTAGTCGTTTACCCATATGGCTAACTGGTGCTCTGAGTCAGGTGGCAGACACCCCCCCAACTTTCCCTCCATCTCTAGTGGCGCTCACAACCCAATGGCGTTTACTCAGCCGGCCCAGGCAGACAGATTAGGACGACCCATCCGTGCACTAGGAGGAGCAACCATATGCAATAATTTCAACTTCAGAGGTTGTAACTTCCCCCACTGCAAACTCCTTCATATCTGTCTCACATGCCACAAAGCTCACCCCAGGTACGCCTGCGGTGTCAAACAGCTTAAACCCGCATGACTAACCTGAGTGCATGTCGGATGGCTCGGGTTTTACCTCTCCTCACACCCAACACCTTCGCTGGCAGCCTTCCTCATCCAGCCGATACCAACGAGGAAGCCATCACCACCCTGCTGCAGACAGAACTAGACCGGGGGTACATGATCGGTCCCTTTACACAATCACCTTTCTCTGTATGGAGAGTCAGCCCTATCGGGCTTGTGAAGGGCAAGTTTTCAAATAAACTTTGTTTAGTCTATGATTTGTCCATGCCTCATTGTTCCCACATACCCAGTTTAAATTCCCTAATACCTAAAGAAGAGTTTTCACTTAAATATTCATCTGTAGACTCAGCTATTCAATCTATCATTTTTGCAGGAGTAGGTGCCTGGTTGTCTAAAGCAGACATCTCGGACGCACTCAAGTTGTTACCAATCGATCCGTACCTATGGCGATGGCACGGAATCAAATGAAAAGGCCTATACTGTTTTGCCACCAAATTAACTTTTTGGCTCCAAAAGCAGCCCGTGGGTATTTGACACTTTTGCTCAGTCCCTTTCCTGGATTCTGTCACAACACGCGTCCTGTCAGAAAGTGATTCACTACTTAGACGACTTGCTACTCATAGAGAAACCTAGTGAGCCCCCAGTTAAACTAAACAGCCTAAGAGAAATCTTCCACAATCTTAACAGATAAGAAGGTGGAAGGCCCGGCACAGATTGTCACTTTCTTGGGTATCATACTCAACACTCGCACCATGCAGGCTAGCCTACCTCCCGACAAGTTGACCTGCATCAGGACAGTCATCCACACGTTTACTAATACTCAAGGCTGCACGAAAAAGCAACTACAATCCCTCCTTGGCATGCTTAACTTTTCCATAAGGATCATCCCCCAAGGGCGATCCTTTGTCTCGCGCCTCCTGGTGTTCCTCTCCCAGGTACAAGACCCTGACCAAATATTTAAACTAGACGAGGCAGCCGTAGCTGATCTGGCCATGTGGGACGATTTTCTAACAAATTGGAACAGCATTTCCATGTTTATTCCATCAGCATCTCCCACTTCACCTCAAATAATCACGGACGCTGCAGCCTCCACAGGCTTTGCAGCTATTTTTGGCCATCACTGGTTTGCAGCACCATGGCCTCCAGAAATACTCTCGATCCCCGGGTTCAGTCAATCCTCCTCATTGTTTAAGATCTACCCCATTGTTGCAGCAGCCCAGGTCTGGGGCAACAACTGGGTAGGACAAACAGTGAGATTTTCCACAGATAATCAAGCCACAGCCTGTATTATAAATAAAGGTCGGTCCAAGTCCTTGGCCATCATGTCCTTCCTACGCAGGCTGGTGCAACTTCCACTACAGCACCAATTTAACATCCTCTGTGTCCACATCCCAGGCAAATGTAACACCTCAGCCGACGCTCTAAGTCGTCTTAACTACGCAACGTTCTTTTCGCAGGAAGCTGGAGCCAACCCGACCATGTCTGCTATCGCTTATTGGTCGCAACTAACCCTGGATTGAAGCGGCATCTTCATGACGCCACTATTCTGATTAACCAGTCACTATATCACAATACCTTGAAAGCCTACCATACTGCCTGGAAGATCTATCACAGGTTTCTAGGCGCTAACCTCGGGGGAATACCAGGAGATCTCCATCACATCCTGGCCTTCATATCATACTGCCACACTCAGCTGGCGTTATCCTACAATTCCATTAGACTCTACCTAGCTGGCATCCAGCATTTCACCTCCTTACAAGACCCTACCAAACCATCTTTGTTCGCTGACCATGTGGTCAAGGCCATCCTGAGAGGTATCCACAAGCAACAGCCCCAAGCCAGCAGTAAACGCTTACCGGTCACGAGTGCCATGTTTCGAGACATGTCCACTATCCTTTCACGTTCACCTTTCGGCTTATTGCCCAGCCTGGTCATACAAGCAGCCATCTACCTGGCATTTTACGGCTTTCTACGACCCAGCGAATTCACAGTCAGCGGCCCCAGTCATATGATGTTACATAGATGCCACCTCACGCGTCACCACAGACATTTCACATTGCACCTCGCGGTGTCTAAAACGCAACAGTCTGGTCCAAGGGTTGACATCAAGCTCTTCAGAAAGCACAACGCTTGGTGCCCCGTAGCCATCCTAGATCAGATATTAGCCCATCTGTCCGATCCTTCGCAGGACAGCCCATTGCTACCATTCCCGATTAGCCCGCTTAGTACCAACCAGTTCACTACTCATGTCAGGATCCTTCTGCGCAACTTAAGCCTTGACCCCAACCATTATTCTGGACATTCTTTCCGCATAGGAGCAGCATCAGCAGCCTCACGAAACGGGGTCCCAAGACATGTGATCAGGAAAATGGGTAGGTGGAAATCCACCTGCTTCACTCGCTACATTCCCAATCCACAAGCAGAAATGTCACGAGCCTTTGGCATGCTTGCCCTGTAGTATGTCAGTAAACTTAAATAAATCATTACCTCCCTAACCAAGGTTTTTTGCGCCCTTCTCTGACATACCGCCCAGCAGATCTGGGTTTACCATACAGCAAGCCAGGGCAAACTTCAGGTATATTTTATGTTGTTAGTCTTGTGACGTGTTTATGTGCTTCATATCTCTTAGGAGGGAGGGCTCCGACCATAAATAGGAAGGCCTGTTTACTGGCCTGAAATTATGGGAGGAGCCTGGAGGGTATTTAACCAGACCACCCACGATGGTCTGTGTCGGTTCCAGTGCGCGGTACCCACCCACCCATTCCCCTTCTCAGGGTACTTCTCTTCAAACAATTTCTCTACAGAAACATCCATTACTTTCTTAACCACTTCAGCCTCGGAAGGATTTACCCCTTTCCTGACCAGAGCACTTTTTACAATTTGGCACTGCGTCGCTTTAACTGCTAATTGCGCGGTCATGCAATGCTGTACCCAAATGAAATTTGCGTCCTTTTCTTCCCACAAATAGACCTTTCTTTGATGGTATTTGATAACCTCTGCGGTTTTTATTTTTTGCGCTATAAACAGAAAAAGACCGAACATTTTGAAAAAAAATGATATTTTTTATTTTTTGTTATAAAAAAATCCAAGAAACTCAATTGTAGTCATACATTTAGGCCAAAATGTATTCGGCCACATGTCTTTGGTAAAAAAGTCAATAAGCGTATATTTATTGGTTTGCGCAAAAGTTATAGCGTCTACAAACTAGGGTACATTTTCTGGAATTTACACAGCTTTTAGTTTATGACTGCCTATGTCATTTCTTGAGGTGCTAAAATGGCAGGGCGGTACAGAACCCCCAAATGACCCCATTTTGGAAAGTAGACACTCCAAGGAAATTGCTGAGAGGCATGTTGAGCCCATTGAATATTAATTTTTTTTGTTCCAAGTGATTGAATAATGACAAAAAAAAAAAAATTACTAAAAGGTGTCACTAAATGATATATTGCTCACACAGGCCATGGGAATACGTGGAATTGCACCCAAAAATACATTCAGCTGCTTCTCCTGAGTATGGGGATACCACATGTGTTGGACTTTTTGGGAGCCTAGCCGCGTACGGGGCCCGAAAACCAATCACTGCCTTCAGGATTTCTAAGGGCGTACATTTTTGATTTCACTCCTCACTGCCTATCACAGTTTTGAAGGCCATAAAATGCCCAGATGGCACAAAACCCCCCAAATGACCCCATTTTGGAAAGTAGACACCCCAAGCTATTAGCTGAGAGGCATGTTGAGTCCATGGAATATTTTTTGTATTTTGACACAAGTTGTGGGAAAGTGACAATTTTTTTTTTTGCACAAAGTTGTCACTAAATGATATATTGCTCACACAGGCCATGGGCATATGTGGAATTGCACCGCAAAATACATTTAGCTGCTTCTCCTGAGTATGGGGATACCACATGTGTGGGACTTTTTGGGAGCCTAGCCGCGTACGGGCCCGAAAACCAATCACCGCCTTCAGGATTTCTAAGGGCGTACATTTTTTATTTCACTCTTTACTGCTTATCACAGCTTCGGAGGCCATGGAATGCCCAGGTGGCACAACCCCCCCAAAATGACCCCATTTTGGAAAGTAGACACCCCAAGCTATTTGCTGAGAGGCATGGTGAGAATTTTGCAGCTCTTATTTGTTTTTGAAAATGAAGAAAGACAAGAAAAAAATGTTTTTTTTCTTTTTTCAATTTTCAAAACTTTGTGACAAAAAGTGAGGTCTGCAAAATACTCACTATACCTCTCAGCAAATAGCTTGGGGTGTCTACTTTCCAAAATAGGGTAATTTGGGGGGGTTTGTGCGACCTGGGCATTCCATGGCCTCCGAAACTGTGATAGGCAGTGAAGAGTGAAATCAAAAATGTATGCCCTTAGGAATCCTGAAGGCGGTGCTTGGGTTTCGGGGTCCCGTATGCAGCTAGGCTCCCAAAAAGTCTCACACATGTGGTATCCCCGTACTCAGGAGAAGCAACAGAATGTATTTTGTGGTGTAATGTCACATATTCCCATGGCATGTGTGAGCAATATATCATTTAGTGACAACTTTGTGCAAAAAAAAAAAAATTGTCTTTTCCCGCAACTTGTGTCACAATATAAAATATTCCATGGACTCGATATGCCTCTCAGCAAATAGCTTGGGGTGTCTACTTTCCAAAATGGGGTCATTTGGGGGGGGGTTGAACTGTCCTGGCATTTTATGCACAACATTTAGAAGCTTATGTCACACATTACCCATTCTTCTAACCACTTGAAGACAAAGCCCTTTCTGACACTTTTTGTTTACATGAAAAAATTATTTTTTTTTGCAAGAAAATTACTTTGAACCCCCAAACATTATATACTTTTTTTTAAAGCAAATGCCCTACAGAATAAAATGGTGGGTGTTTCAATTTTTTTTTCACACATTATTTGTGCAGCGATTTTTCAAACGCATTTTTTTGGGAAAAAACACACTTTTTTAAATTTTAATGCCCTAAAACATACTATATTGCCCAAATGTTTGATGAAATAAAAAAGATGATCTTAGGCCGAGTACATGGACACCAAACATGACATGCTTTAAAATTGCGCAGTGGCGACAAACTAAATACATTTTTAAAAGCCTTTAAAAGCCTTTACAGGTTACCTTTAGGTTTATAGAGGAGGTCTACTGCTAAAATTACTGCCCTCAATCTGACCTCCGCGGTGATACCTCACATGCATAGTGCAATTGCTGTTTACATTTGTCGCCAGACCAACGCTTGCGTTCGCCTTAGCGCAAGAGCAGGGGGGGACAGGGGTGCTTTTTTTTTTTTTTTTTTTTTCTTTATTATTTTTTTGCTTTTTTATCTTATTTTTAGACTGTTCCTTTTATTTTTATTAAATCATTTTTATTGTTATCTCAGGGAATGTAAACATCCCCTATGATAGCAATAGTGACAGGTACTCTTTTTCCCAATTTCCCAATGGTGCTGTTTACATCCGGCAAAATCTAAGTCATAAAATGCTCGTAGCTTCCGGTTTCTTAGGCCATAGAGATGTTTGGAGCCACTCTGGTCTCTGATCAGCTCTATGGTCAGCTGGCTGAATCACCGGCTGAGTTCTCAGGTTCCCTGTTGAGACAGGAGAGCCAGAGAAAAACACGGAAGACGGTGGGGGGGCATTCCCTCCCACTGCTTGTAAAAGCAGTCTAGAGGCTAATTAGCCGCTAGGATTGCTTTTACATGAAAGCCAACCGCTGGCTGAAAATAATGATACCAAGATGATACCTAAACCTGCAGGCATCATTCTGGTATAACCACTCAAAGTTGTGAATGGCGTACCTGAAGACAAAAAAATGGTTAACAATAAAACACAGTAAACGGTAAAGTATAAAAAATTGCATACCTAAAAAGCAAACATGATAAAACATAATAACAATAACAATAAAACATTGCAGAATAGAATACAGTAAAAAAGAGCAGAACAATAGAGAGAGAATAGAGAGAGAGAGAACAATAAAATGACAACTATTTTTTTTTATTTTATATTTTTTTGTGTTTTTTAATTTATTTTTTACACTTTTTTTTGTAACTGTAACTTTTATAACTGTAACCGGTTCCAGGTTCGGGTCTCTCAAAATGCGATGGCATCTTGGGAGACCCTGTGAAAGTGTGCCTCGTCTGTTCAATGCTGTACCCTACGCTAATACTCAACTAGTGAATGGTAGCGTTCAAAACATTTACCAATGCAAAGACCAGGATTGTCAGGACAGGAGGGACAATAATACCGGGTGCTGCAGACACGACATCTTTTTTGGGGGGTTCATTGGTTAGTGGTACTCGGTAGGACATAAAGAAAATGCCTCTCATGCAGCCGACTGCATTTGGTTGGGGAAGTGAATGGGGGAAGTATGGGTGCTGCAGAAGTGGTGGGTTCCCAATTATTAGGATTGGCGAATGCAGCAGGAAGGGCATTATGATCACGACGGGCCTGTTTGTCTTCTTCTTGGTGGCAGCAGGACACTACTTGTGCTTGCCACCTCACCAGCTTGAACTGCACTTATGGGACTTGCCACGTCACCAAGTGTTACTGCAGTGCTGGTTTGACTACGATCGGGGTGTACTAGGCCGCTGGTGCTTGCCAGTTCACCAAAACGCTACCAAAAAAACTGTTAGCGATCGCAGGGATCAGGCCTGACTCTGAATGCTGCAGTTATGTGTTTAGTGTTTTGTAAGTGACAGTGATTGATCGATACTGCACTTGGGTGGGCTGGGCTGGGCCGGGCGGAGGGGCAAAACGCAGGTGCTAGCAGGTATCTGGGCTGATCCCGTCAACACTGCGTTTTTGGGAACCCTAAACTGCTGGGGACGCTAGTATAGATCTGATCGGATCAGATATTGATCCGTTCAGATACTATACCACTAAGGGAGGCGTATGCTGTGTGCGTGTGTGCTAGCGGTACTGGCGCTAACCTGATGCTGCTTGGGGAGACGCATATCACCGCCGGGCGATCAGGGGGCTAAACCTTTATTCGGTAATAAACGGCAGGTGCCCTGACACTATAAAAAATAAACGAACTAACCAGCGTCACCCGTAACGGTTATACGGTGATCAGTGGAGAAAGGGTTAACTAGGGGGCAATCAAGGGGTTAAAACATTTATTCGGTAGTATATGGGGGTCTCCGATGCTATAAAACGCTGATGGCAAACCTAAATATTTACCTCCCTAACTAGGGTCACCAGTGACACTAATACAGCGATCGGAAAAATGATCGCATAGCGACACTGGCGACGGGGGGTGATCAAGGGGTTAAAACTTTATTAGGGGGGGTTAGGGGGGTACCCCAGACCTAAAGGGGGCTAACACAAACTGATACCAATGCAGTAATCAGAAAAAAAACAGCTTGGTGTCAGTGTGACATGGGGGGAGGGGTGATTAGGGGGTGATCGGGGGGTTAGGGAGGTGATGGAGGGTGTTATGTGTGCCTGGCATGTTCTACTGTGATGTGTAGTGTTGTGCACTCACATTGCAGTCTTCTCTCCTCGGCGCCGGAACGAAAAATGCCGAGCCGAGGAGAGATGACATCATTTCCTCTGCCTCTGTTTACTATGCAGAGGCAGAGGAAGATTCTCATTGGCCGGGAGCGATCGCGACGGGGGGCACAAATGGATGGCCTCCCCCTCACCTCTCATCGCTCCGGGGGGGTTTCTGCCTGCCCGTTCCATTCTGCTGACGTATATCAGCGTGAGGCGGTCGGCAACTGGTTAAGGTATGCGTCCTTCTCTGGCATACCGCCCAGCAGATCTGGGTTTACCATACAGGAGGCCAGGGCACACTTCAGGTCTATTTTATGTTGTTAGTCTTGCGACATGTTTATGTGCTTCATATCTCTCAAGACGGAGGGTTCCGACCATAAATATATATATATATATACATATATATACAAATATGCATGTGTGATTGGAACTTTATATCGTATACACCTGTGTGAGGGAGGTGGAATACATTTCTCACTATATTCAGACATTGGATTTTATAATTAATCTCCTCTTGACCACAGTAAAAGATCTTAAGTGGATACTCCTGTGAGGGAAGGAAAATACAACATAATGGACCTCCTCTGGACCAGGAGCATTACATATATACACGTGCATATGTAATTGGTGCTTTATACCATATACACCTGTGTGAGGGAGGTGAAACACATTCTTGTGGAGTTTCTCACTATATTCAAAAAATGGATTCTATAATTAACCTCCTCTTGACCACAGTGGAAGATCTTAATAGTTCTAAACGTCAAAGTTTTGACATACATGGATAAGGAGTTCATATAAAGCTGTATAAGGAAACCTTATGGAAAGATTCAATGCAATATAATATTATCCATTCCCAGCGAGAACAGATCTTATACACCGGAAATAGATATATGACAAGACTATCATTTCAATACAACAAGATTATTAATGCCATTATAGGTGTTCTATTGATGGACTTCCTCATGGGTAATATACGCCTATAGTGTACCCACCCATAATAATTACAACGCTAGATTAAGTCACAATATTGCTTATAATAGCTCTGGAGTCCTATTGAATTACATATGAGCTACACAATAGGAGCAGGATGTACAGGATATGAATTTTAAATATATCTAGTGATTGACGTAGTCTTTGCGTATGGTTTTATGGTTTTGTAATAAATGTCTAGTTTTTATGTGGATGGGAGATGTCATGCATATGTATCTGTAGCTTACTCTCTCTCTCCCATTGGAACACTCTAATATTGGAGGTTAAAGGAAATACAAGTAGAATTAACCACAATTGTACCCATATGAGTACATAAATAGGGGTAGCGTTCATATCCATTGTTTTTTTGTAGTTTGTTTAGTTTATATTTTTGTTTCCCAAAGCTGTATTGTCATGACATTCACAAAGCCAACAAAAAAACCCTCAAGGTTAAAAAAAATATTTTCCTTTTAAAATTTAGAACCGGGGGGGGGGCGGAGCTAGCCGGAGACCAAGATGGACGCACAATAGCGGAGCTCCGGCACCAGCGGGAAATCCACGGCAGATATCTACCCACCAGGGCCATCTAAGCTACCCTAAACCAGGCGATCCAGCTCCTGAACACCCGAGGAGCAAAGCAAAGACAGCAACAGGCCTAAACGCCTGACGGAGTTCTATCTCCTCAAACTCCGGAAAAATGGCGCCGGCTCGTCATCCACGCCAGCAGCTGCAGTCCAGCCCTGTAACTTAAACAGGGCAGAACGCAAAAAAGAGGCAGCCCTCCTAAGGGATCGCAATCTCCTCCATCTACACCATCCTCAGGGAGCCCTGAAAAGGCAAGACTCAAGGCGGATGCAGCGGATGCCATCAATGAGGTGAGCTGCTTCACAGACTCAGGGGATGATACGAGGGAACTGCCTGATTCCATAGACGCTTTCCCCACTAATGGCCAGCCTGTTATAGATACAATGCTGAAGAAGATGCTGGTTTCATTAAGGGGCTCACTTCATGCTGACATGATTTCATGTATGCACAAGTTTAGCACTGAAATCCGGTCTGTATCAGATAAAGTGACTCACGTGGAACAAAAGATGGCGGAGTTCGCTACCACAATCAACGACCTGGTTGATGCTAAAGATGATAGAGAGGATGACATAGAAAGTTTAAAAGATCTAGGAGGAACAATGTGAAAATAAGGGGGATCCCTGAATCTGTTAAGCAACATGATCTGAGGGACTATGTGTCCCAGCTCCTCTCCGAAATTTTACCCGATCTGTCAGCACTGGATTTTACAGTGGACAGGATTCACAGGCTACCAAAACCTTCCTTTCTATCAGATAATGTGCCCCGTGATGTCATCCTGAGACTTAATTTCTTCCATACAAAAGAGAGACTTATGTCTGCCGCAAGGCAAAAGGAACAGATTCCCGCATCCTATGCTAACCTCCAATTTTACGCTGTTTTATCCCAGTACACCTTGCAGAAACTTAAACGCAATAACAAAAACCCTCAGGAATAATAAGCTTGGGTATAAATGGGGGTTCCCAACCAAACTGATCGTCACAAGGGAGGATAAAGAATACGTGATAGACTCTGTTGCAAAAGGAATGGTGTTGCTAAACACTTGGGGGATAATTCCAGAACCCCAAGCATATCCACACCAGGGAAATCCCTTCGTAAGATCTGAGCCTGAATGGCGCACTGTTGATCATAAAAACGCCCGTACTCATAACTGACACTACAGTGGGTGAGAAGATTACTACTTATCCTGCTGGGGAGGGAACAACCTCCGATCTGCATTAGTCTAAGGACTTCCTATCCCCGAGTTACAACATGAGTGACTACCAGTCACACTCAACCTTATTTCATGTTAGCTGGCGACTAGCCACAGTTTTGTTGACTTTATGTTCGTGCACAATTTCTTTTTTTGCCTTTTCAGTCAGTAAAAACACCTTGATTCCAAAGAAACTGGAAAAGAAGTAAAAATTCAACCTAGCGCTTCTGAGACCTCTTGATGGTACATCCCCACATGGCCTACTTGAAAAAACCTCATCTAATGTAAGTGTCTTTAACTGCACACGACTCCATCTATCAATTACCACCTTTGCATATGGCGGTGAAACTCTTAACCATTAACTCTAAGGATCTTAATCACCCAGCTAAGCGCAGGTCTCTATGGAAGGAAGCATTACAAAGGAACTGCGACATTCTATGTACCCAAGAGACACACTTTCAATCCACAGCACCGCCAAAATGCACACACCCAAAATTCCCATTTGCCTATTACGCAAACGCGGAAACAAAGACAAAGGGAGTGATGATAGCAATTAGGGACATGGTTGCCTTCCAGCTACACAAAAGCATCATAGACCCTCAAGGTCGCTTCATCATTCTGGTGTGTGACATCAACTCCAATACGTTCACAATAGTTAACCTATACGCACCCAACGTCAGGCAAACCAAATTTTTTCATAAATTACTGAAGAAGATACGCCTTAACCAAAAAGGCTCATTGCTATTATGTGGTGACTTTAATATTACCCCTGACCCATCTTATGACTCTACAGCTAAACCTAAATGATCTTCACCATCCTTACTACCCTTAATCCGGAAGCATGAACTTTATGACGCATGGAGGTGTTTAAATGTGAATGAGAGAGATTATTCTTTTTTTTCACACTGTCACAAAACCTATAGTAGGATAGACCTCTTTTTGGTTGATAAACAGCTGTTGTTCAAGTGTAAATCTGCCAAAATTCATGGTATTACATTGTCGGACCATGCCCCAGTGGAGTTGGTGATTGAGGGATTGTCCAATCATAAAAACACATATATGTGGAAAGCTAACTCTCACCTCCTCCAACATGGTCCGACCAGATTGTATATTGAATGGCAGCTCAAAGAATTTTTCGCAATTAACCAGGTCTCGGTCTCAAATTCATTTTCATTATGGAATGCTCACAAAGCTTTCGGCAGAGGTATTTTAATACAACAGGGGATGAAGGTTAAAAGAATGAGGCAGCAGCAATATGCGAAAATTATTAACCAAATTGAGTCATTAGAAAAACAAAACATGATCAACACATCTACTACCCTAACTGACCAAATCACCCAATTACGTACAGAGCTCATACTAGTGCTACTGGAGGACTTTGAAAAAGCATCCAGGAAACTAAAACTGTCATACTACTCATGTGGCAATAGAGCAGGAAAATTACTAGCCCAACAATTGCGAGGACACAGATACAAAACCCACATTCAGCATATAATTCATCCCAAGACACAAACAAAACACCAACACCCTCAAGAAATAGCAGATGCCTTTAGCCATTATTACAGCTCTTTGTATAATCTTAAGGATGACACTACCATTCCTCAACCAACACCTGACATTATAGAATTATTTTTAAAGACAGTTAATCTTCCAAAACTGACAAAAGATCAACTCCTTTTACTAAATTCTCCTATTACTGAAACAGAAGTAAGACAAATCATACACTCCATGCCACTCAATAAGTCTCCAGGCCCTGACGGCTTTACTGGGGAATATTATAAAACCTTTATTGAAATTCTATCCCCGTACTTGGTGGGTACATTTGGTGCTACTGCTGTCTCTTCTTCTTTTCCCCCTGAGATGCTGAAAGCAACTATTATTGCATTACCCAAACCAGGGAAAGCTCCAATCTCTCGGCAAAATTTTAGACCTATTTCTTTATTGAATAACGATGTAAAGATATACACAAAACTACTAGCTAATAGATTGATCGACATCTTACCTACCTTAATAGATGTGGACCAATCAGGATTTACCAAGGGGAGACAGACGTCAGGTAGCTACCCGACGCTTGGTGAATGTGATACATATAGCTAATAAACAAAAAACGCCTTCTCTGCTCCTAGCGCTGGATGCAGAGAAGACGTTTGACAGAATACACTGGCAGTTTCTGGCACAAGTTCTGCAAAAATTTGGGTTTGAGGGCCCCATATACCTGGCCATCATGGCCCTCTACTCCCAACCTTCAGCTCAGGTGTTCATTTCGGGTGCACTTTCTACTCCATTCACAATTAGCAACGGGACTAGGCAGGAGTGTCCCTTATCCCCTTTGATATTCAATATTTTAATGGAACCATTGGCCTCACATTTACGCTCAAACCAACTTATCACTGGTATTCACATAGGTCCAAGACTACATATCATTAGTCTGTTTGCAGACGACATAATACTGATGCTTACGAAAGCAGACACCTCATTAAATATGCCATTTGTCATTTCCCTCCTCCAAGGGGAACCACAGACCTGGGCACACCGTTTACTTGAAGGGGACTCGGCTCCAACCCAATCCTTATCCGCCTTCTTCAAAGCCATGGCACAATTATATGAGGATTCTCAACAGACTGCCACAGCTGAGTCTGCTCTGCTCGCGCTCCAACAAGGCCGCAAACCTGCGGAGGACTATGTTGCTGAATTCAGACGTTGGAGCGCGGACACTCAGTGGAACGACGCGGCTCTGCGTCATCAGTTCCGCATTGGACTGTCTGAAAATCTAAAAGATGAACTTGCTCGAGTTGGTATTCCAAACACCTTGGAGGCCTTGATCACCCTAACCATTCAGATCGATCGTCGCCTCCGAGAATGCCGATCTGAACGAGCAGTTCAACCTAACCGCCCGACCTGGATGACACCACGTGCCCCGATTCCTGCATCCCGCTACTTACCTGTGCCCAGTTCACATTCAGTCAATACCACACCAGATACTTCCGAACCAATGCAGCTAGGTCTGATGCGACCTGCCCTGACCTCCGAAGAACGTGCCCGATGTCGACAATTGAATCTGTGCCTCTACTGTGGAGGAACCGGGCATTATGTCCATAATTGCCCAATCAGAATGAGTAAGTGTTCATCTCCTATACTTACCAGTCTCTCTGCCTTATCCACAAATTCTACCCATCTTGCCATTCCTCTCTCGTTACAGCTTCAAGAAAAGACACTCCAAGTCAACGCAATTATTGACTCCGGGGCATGCAGCTGCTTTATAGACTTAAACTTTGCCAACCTGCACAACATCCCTCTACAGACTAAAGCCCATGGACTCTCTGTCTTCCTTGCTGATGGCTCCCGTATCAGATTCGGACAAGTGACACAAGAAACCCTGCCATTACCCGCCACGACTTCTTCTCAACACAAGGAATTGCTGACCCTTGACGCCATCACCTCCCCTATGTTTCCCATTATCCTGGGCATTCCCTGGCTTCAGGCCCACAATCCACACATCCATTGGGCATCTGGAGAAGTAAAATTTCTGTCATCCTACTGTCAGGAACACTGTCTGGCGAAAGACTCGGATCCTCAAGCTACCCTGCTTTGCTTGGACTCCGACCAGACAAATCGTCAGGTCATTCCCAAACACTATCATGACTACATGGATGTCTTCAGCAAAAAGGGGGCAGATTCTCTTCCACCTCATCGTCCTTACGATTGCCCCATCGAGTTGCTGCCAGGATCCAAAATTCCCTTTGGACGCATCTTTCCCCTATCTGAAAAGGAACAAGAAGTGTTGAAAGCATATATAGATGAAAACTTAGCCAAAGGATTTATTCGTCATTCTACTTCACCAGCAGGTGCGGGAATATTCTTTGTTACTAAGAAGGACAAATCTCTCCGCCCGTGTATTGACTACCGAGAATTGAATAAAATCACGGTTAAAAATCGGTATCCCCTGCCCTTGATACCCGAACTGTTCCAGAAATTAAGGACTGCCGTCATTTTTTCTAAGCTTGATCTAAGAGGGGCCTACAATCTGATCCGCATTCGGGCTGGGCATGAGTGGAAAACAGCTTTTCGGACCCGATTCGGGCATTATGAATATTTAGTCATGCCTTTTGGACTCTGCAATGCCCCTGCAACCTTTCAACACCTAATTAATGATGTGCTTAGAGACTTTTTAGACCTGTTTGTGATCGTATATCTAGACGATATTTTGATTTTTTCGGAATCCTTAGATCTCCATCGGAAACATGTTTGTCAAGTGTTGGGTCGTCTCCGCTTACACAGACTTTATGCAAAAGCGGAAAAATGCGAGTTCGAGCAACAGAGCATCCAATTCCTGGGCTTGATTATCTCATCGATTGGCATCAAGATGGACCCACAGAAGGTTTCTGCCGTTCTGGACTGGCCGGTACCCCTGGACAAAAAAGGGTTCAGCGATTCATCGGGTTCGCAAACTTTTACAGAAAGTTTATCAAGGGTTTCTCTGCAATAATCGCACCAATCACACAACTGACCAAACAGAATACCTGTTTCTCCTGGAACCATCTAGCCCAAGAGGCTTTTGTCAACCTTAAGAGACTTTTTACTTCAGCACCTATTCTTAGTTACCCTGAACCATCCTTGCCATTCATTCTAGAAGTGGACGCTTCAGAGATAGCGGTCGGTGCGATACTCTCGCAACGAAAGGGCAGTAAGGATGTTATGCACCCCGTAGGATTCTTCTCCCGAAAACTCTCCTCTGCGGAGAGAAACTATGATGTCGGTGATCGGGAGCTTCTCGCCATCAAGACTGCATTAGAGGAGTGGAGGTACCTGTTGGAGGGGGCTGTGCATCCAGTGCTAATTTATACTGATCACAAAAATTTAGAATATTTACGATCTGCTAAAAGATTAAAACCCCGTCAAGCCCGTTGGGCGCTGTTTTTCTCACGCTTTTCCTTCCACATTACGTATCGGCCGGGTTCAAGAAATGTCAAACCAGACGCATTATCACGAATGCATGACAACCCAAAGGATTTATCTGCTCCAGATACCATTTTACCTGCAAACAATTTTTTGCTCATTCAAGCTGATCTTCTTTCTCAGATTAAGGAAGCATCTTCTGAAGCAGCCAGACCCTCAGGCTTTACCCTAAGTAGCAAGGACGGACTGTTCTGGAAAGGTAGCCAAATTTTTGTTCCTGAGGAGGTTCGGGTCAAGGTCTTGGCACTCCTTCACGATCACCCACTGGCAGGTCACTTTGGGGTTCATAAAACTCTGGAATTGGTACAGCGTACCTTCTGGTGGCCCAATTTAAAAGACTTTTGTGAGAGATATGTCAAATCTTGCCCTATCTGTACCCAGAATAAGACGTCCAGGAGTAGAGCTTGGGGTCTGTTAAAACCCTTGCCAGTACCCGACAGGCCCTGGAAGATGATATCCATGGACTTTATTGTGGAGCTCCCATGTTCAGAAGGGTGTTCTGCTATTTTCGTGGTAGTAGACCGTTTTACCAAGATGGCCCACTTTCTTCCATTAAGGGGAACTCCGTCAGCTATTGAAACAGCTCACATTTTTATTAAGGAAATCATTAGACTCCACGGAATCCCTGTAAACATAACCTCTGACAGAGGGGTACAATTTACCTCACGTTTTTGGAGAGCCCTGTGTGAGTCTTTAAAAATCAAACTGGCCTTGTCTTCGGCCTATCACCCTCAGACCAACGGTCAGACGGAGAGGACCAATCAGACTCTTGAGCAGTACATCAGGTGTTTTATTTCTTTTTCACAAGATGATTGGGTATCCTTGCTGCCGTTGGCAGAATTTGCCTACAACAATGCCAAACACTCAGCCACCGGTCAATCCCCCTTTTTTGCTAATTATGGGTTCCATCTAACCTTTTTACCCGATTTCCTTCCAGAGTCCTCAGTCCCGGCAGTACAGAGTACGGTAGACTTCATCAACCATAACAACCAGATGTTGCAGGAAGCAGTATCCAAGGCTCAGGCGGACAGCAAGAGGATCTTTGACCGGAAGAGAAGAGGGGAGTTGAAGCTTCAGCTTGGTGATCAGGTATGGCTATCTACAAGTAATATCAAACTAGCATGTCCCTCTAAGAAGTTGGCACCTAGATTTATGGGACCGTTTCCGGTCAAAAGAAAGATCAATGAAGTTTCGTATGAACTGACTTTACCTGACTCTCTTAAAATACACCCCGTGTTTCATGTGTCATTGCTCAAGCCTGCTGTACCTGATCCCTTCCCCGGTAGAGGAACTAGACCTCCTGAACCCATTGTGATTGATGGCAATGAGGAATTTGAGGTTGAGGCTATCCTTGATTGCAGGAAAAGACAAGGGCAGATCCAGTTCCTAATTAAGTGGAGGGGCTACGGCCCAGAAAGTAATTCTTGGGAACCAGATAGTAATGTGCATGCCAGACGTTTAGTGCGAGCCTATTTTTCTAATCATCCGGAAAAGAAAAGGCTTTTGGGCACCCAGGGGTTGCTCCTTGGGGGGGAGCAATGTCAGGGTACCATTGGCACCGAACCAGGGCGTCGGCGTACGCCTATGCGCCGGCGCGCGCCGTTGCGCGCCGTTCAGCAAATACCTGTTGTTCTCGGGCGTCGGCGCGGCGCTAGGGCGCGCGCGGGTTCGCGGCGCTTGGGTGCGCGCGCGTGTGCACGTGGGCGCGTACGGGCGTGCTCGCGTTCGCGATAGCGCCAGTTTGGCGCCAAAGTACACATAAAAGTCCCCCTGTGCCTTTGACACATTGCTGCTTCGTCTCAGCTTCGTGATTCTTGTATTTGAAACCTGATTGCTTGCTACCTATCTGACCCAGCTTGTTTGACCATCCGTCCTGCTCCAATCCGACCCGGCCTGTCCGACTATTCTTATACTACCTGCCTGATACTGTTGCCGATCTCTGCCTGCCTACCGACTCTGCCTCTGCCTGCTGTTTTTGCCTGTCTCATATCCTTGCTGACCCGGATCGTCTGACCCTGCTTGTTCCTGTTGTCCTTGCTGTTGCACCTTCAGCTTCAGCTCCTGAGACCTCTGCACATCCAAGTGTTCCAGTCTGCTGCTTCCAGTCTCACCTGATCTGCAGTCCAGCCATCCCTGCGGGATCTCTCATCTCTTCAGCATCAGAGACTCAGCTCAACAGGCACTCCTACCCCACTGCGCTCAGGAGACCACTGTCCCCACTCCAGTGGCTCCTGAACCAGCGTTGTATGAGAGGTCTTCTCCTACAAGTCAGGCTCTCCTACCAGGTACCTAACAGACACTATGGACAGAAATAGAACAAACACAAATACCAAAAGGCTCTTTAAGTGATTTTCTAATGACAGCCCACTTTCACACAGCTTTAGATAGTAAACTAGCCCCCATGATTCTAGCTTCCATACGAGCCTGGGCTCATCTTAGGAAATACCAACTTTGGTCTGGCACGACGCTACCCTTGAAACTTCCCATATCTGCTCTCACCCAATTAATTCCAGACATTAGCTTAATATCATGGCAAAATAAAGGAAGTCACTATCTGGAAGACATATTAGATACTACCTCCATTAAATCATTCCACGCATTAAAATCTGAATTCCATCTCACAAACACAGAACAATATAAATACATACAAATATTGCAACTTCTTCTTACAATACTACCCAAACAAATAACTAATTACTACTCACATACCCCGATAATACATAAAGGAATATCAATCCTCTACTCAGGGCTTCAAGAGAAGAACAGGTGTGTAAAGACAAACTCTATGACAGCATGGGAAAGAGACCTGGGAGTGGAATACCCAATAGATCAATGGAGGAAATCATTCAAACTTACCTACCTATCTACTAAAAGCAAAAATCTGCTGGAAATGCAACAAAAAATTCTCCTTAGATGGTATTTGACCCCAAATCGCATTTCCAAATTCCTCCAAAATACCTCACCAACATGTTGGAGGCTGTGTGGGGGATCTGGTACACTGATACACATGTTAGGGAGTTGTCCAAAACTCACAAAAATGTGGGCTCAAGTCCAAAACATCATAAGCAATATTATACAAATGAGCTTCACACTTACACCAGGAATGGCCACTCTATCGCTAGAAGTAGAGTCCATATCACCTCACCACAGAACGATAGTATCCCACATTATACTAGCTACCAGACTAACCATTCTCAGACACTGGAAAGACACATAGCTGCCAACAATAGCAGAAGTAATAACATGTGTCCATACACATGGTACATATGAGATGTTATATTACTCAGCTAGGGGGAAATATGACACGGTATCTAAACTGTGGGCTCCATGGCACAAATGGTACTCCAAAGGAAAAGTGGATTAACAAGCTGATAATTTTGCATTACTACGAGGAATCGCTATACGAACTGACTGATTTCTTTTCTTCTCTCCTCTATTTCAATTTAATTTTTTTTTTAACTTTTACTTCCTTTTACTTCCTTTTAAGCTATCTGTTACTGCACAAAAGTTATTATTAAAAATATTACAGATTTAAACAATTTCTTTACTACATACACAAACTTCAACAATACTTTTGAAACATTTGAATGGACAAAGAATCAAAAGGGTTATTTGTAAAACATGAGTCAGCTGGCTCGGTTGGGGAGACCATTGTGAAGGATCTCAGGGGACCGTCCCAGCTGACAGACCTGTATATCGAATGCAAATTGTAAATCCCTATTATACAGATTGTTAACATTGATAATCGCATTGTCTAAGGCTTGAATGTTACACATACAACACATAAGAAGTGTGTATAATGTTATACCTTTTGTAAATCATTTGTTTTTTCAATAAAAAAAAGATTGGAAAAAAAAAAAAATTTAGAACCAATATACTAGAAATATATTTGTTCTAAAACACTAAAACCTGTTTTTTTAAACTTATTTTACACATTTGTTTTATAATGTAATGCAATCTGCTAATGATAACTCTATATGAAAACTAATGATCCATGGTAGTACTAAAATCAAACAAAATGAGGAGAGAGCACAGGTGCGAAGCTGCTGAGCAGTCATGAATGCTTAGAGCTCCGCTGTCACCGGGACGAAAACAGCCTTCTATCGACAAGTCACGGTCGAATACCGCATTAATACGGTAACCCACTTATTACTGAGACTACAGGGCACAACTACATATAATGTTTAGCGGGAAAAAGACAAAACTTAAACAGCCAGCAGGCAAAGAAAAGCTGACAAGAAACGCTCCTAATATGACAGCAGCACAATCTTCCTCAGAGACAGTCACAAAGGGGGAACTCTACATATTTTTCCTCACAACTTGCTGACTCTGACCTTGATTATGGATTAACACCAATATCTCTACAGAATATTCCTAATAACTCGGATATTCTTAGTCAGTTTGAACGTGTTTTACAAAAAGCCCTCCAAAATACTTCAGACACAATAACAGAAAAACTGACAAGGGAAATTTGTGAGGTAGGGCGCCGCACATCTATCTTAGAACACAAAATGGAGGATATAAATGATATCACTAATACTCATACTGATGAGCTAGAAGCCTTGAAAGAAGAAAATTTTACTCTACACACACGTCTGGAAGATTTTGAAAACAGAGCAAGGAGATCCAACCTGCGACTGCGTGGTATACCTGAAACTATAATAGATCTTCAATCAACCATTACAGCGCTTTTTCAGGAGTTAGCCCCATCAATCCCCATTGAACGATTGGAGATGGACAGAATTCATAGAACTTTGGCCCCTAAAAAAGAAGATTGTCCCCCCAGGGACATTGTAATAAAATTACACTATTTTAGAACAAAGGAACAACTGATGGAAGCGGCACGTAATAAAGATACATTAACCTTTCAAGGCCATCGCTACCAAGTATTCCAAGATCTCTCGCAGCAAACTCTCTACAGAAGAAAAGAGATAAAACCTCACCTACAAATACTCCAATACCACCACATCTCCTATTGTTGGAGTTTTCCATTTGCCCTGCGACTCACCTATAAAGGTACAGCATATACCTGCAAGAAATTGGACGACCTACTGACTGCGATCCAGGAGCTTCGTTTGTCAATTCCAGATAATTCGACTGAAGGCTCCAAACGCAGAGCATCATCAAACTCACCCAAGGCTCAGCAAGACAACCCAACTCAACTAGCTCACTCCAGTACCAGTAAAAGGAGTCGTTTTGCATCACCACCTCCTAATTCCGAAGATCAAATGGACTGAAAGCCACTACGACTCTTTTATTTCATTGAAACCTTTTACCTAGTGTTACTATTATAACGGTAACCAATTTCAGGTAGATTCAGAGTAGGGATCTAATAATCCTTCCTCTGTCTTTACCTTTAGCCTTATAATTTCATTTAAGCAGAAGTTAATCAATCTTTTGTAAAATAATAATTGTTACCAAACTTTATTACTCCAATATCATTCTTTAGGTTTAGTTTAGTAAATGCAATGCCCTTTTTTATAAGTGCATGATGTAATGCAAAGTTATAGAAACATATCTCTATTACATTATCCTAATAATAGCGATTATATTATTAGTGACTTGTATTATTTTATTATTGTTTGTATAGCCTTTGAGGAGGCTGCCTTTGTCCCGGAGACAATCCACTGCGCCTCTCAATAGATCCTCGAGTAGCCGGACTTACTGACTGGACTCTCTTTGGACCAATTGTACCCACCGGTTGGTGATATTTCACCACCCCTTGGATACTAGCTCCATATAGGAGCTATTTTCCTCTTTATTTAAAAACAACTTCTCATCTACTTCTCATCTAAAACAGGAATTTTACTTATTCTACTTCTCCTATTCATCCCCTTTTATTCTTTTTACCCATCCTTTCCTGCCCCCCCCCCCTTTTTTTTTTTTTTTTTTTTATTGTGTTTTTTTTTTCTCGCCCCTCCAGAGTATAACCTTCTTGGATATTATCACATTAAGAATTTATTATAATCCCTAATACCTTTATTCAAAAATGTCTTTAAATGTATTAACACTTAATGTCCAGGGTCTCAACTCCCCACCAAAACGAACAAAAGCCTTTCATTCCTTTTCTTCTCTTTCTGCACATGTAATATGTCTGCAGGAAACACACTTCTCTACACAGTCTTCCCCTAAATTTATAAGTCGCCAATACCCACAAGTCTATATGGCCTCGGCCACTACAAAACAAAGAGGAGTGCTGATTGCATTTCATAACACAACCCCCTTCACTTTACATAGAGAAATAAAAGATCCTGAGGGTCGCTATATAATCCTTACAGGTCTCCTGTTAGATAATGAAATAAATAGAGTTTCTTACTATGCTCCCAACAGAAATCCTCTTTCGTTCCTCTCACACTTGTTCTCAGTAGTTGAATCTCATAAAAAAGGTACCCTCATGATGTGTGGAGACTCAAATCAAGTTTTATACCCAATTTTAGACAAATCCCCTACACCACTACAACCTCAACGCCTTAATTTCAGACAACTCCTTGAACAACATTCTCTTATTGACTCTTGGCGTGAACAAAACCCTAGAAGAAAACAATACACTTACTATTCCCATCCCCACAAAACATTTTCTCGTATAGACCACCAATTTGTCCACATTGGCACGTTACCACAAATACATAATTCCTTAATCATCCCATGCGCATGGTCAGACCACAATGCGGTCATGACGTCCTTCTCATCCTTGATCCCGAGGCCTAGCCATAGATCCTGGACTATAAATGATAATTTATTAGTTGACCCAACATACCATCTAAAAATAGAAACAGCCATACAAGATGACATCGCTAATAATTTACCAACAGATACTAATCCACTGAATCTATGAGAAGCTCTTAAACCTTCCATTAGAGGTGTCTGTATCAGCCAGTCGTCTTACTGACGTAAATTGAAACAGCAAATGCAAAACAAATTAGAGGAAGCTTATTATAAAGCCTCTGAAATTTTCCAAAATTTGCCCTCTCAAACTACAAAGCTAGGCTATGATAAAGCAAAGTTGGAGCTTGATCTTTTTTTAACAGACTCAGCTATACAGATTCTTCGCAAAACTAAACATACAATATATATGAAAGCTAATAAGCCAACCACATTCTTGGCATTAACTCTACGCAGAGCAGACCACATTCCGAAACCAATTCGGCTACAAATCACCAAAAACAATTTTTCTAGTAATCCACAGAAAATTATCAATGAGTTCCGTAGGAAACTCAAAGATTTATACCAAAATACACAAACATTCGACTCAACAAAATTAGACACACTGTTATCTTCTATTCTTCTCCCAACCCTTTCTGTTACCCAACAAGAAACTTTAGATAAGCAGATCACTAATATGGAAGTCATATCAGCAATAAAATCCCTAAAATTGCATAAACGCCCAGGCCCTGATGGATACTCAGCCACATTTTATAAACACTTTACTACACTACTAGCCCCACTTATGACAAACGCATTTAATTCTCTATTAGAAGGCTGTGCCTTTAACGCAGAATCCCTACTAGCTTCAATATCCATGATTCCAAAACCGCATGCAGATGACACGTCATGGTCCAATTACAGACCAATCTCAATCCTTAATATAGACATAAAAATATTAGCAAAGATTCTATCTAATAGACTTAATCCAATTATTGGCACATTAATTCATAAAGACCAAACGGGTTTCATACCTTTCAGACAAGCAGGTGATAACATACGGCGTGCTACCCTACTGGCTCATATAGCCAGGTCTCGCAAAATCCCTGCCTGTTTCCTCTCTATTGATATACAAAAGGCATTTGACACTCTGTCATGGTCTTATCTTAAAGCCATTCTTCATAAATGGGGATTTGGTGAGCGGTTCCAGGGATGGATTTCCTCTCTTTATCATAATTCAAAAGCGTATATAACCTATTCAGGTTACTGCTCAGACCCCTTTAATATTGAAAGAGGAACCAGGCAGGGATGTCCATTATCCCCTCTTCTATTCTCCTTAGCTATTGAGCCCCTAGCTCAACTTATTAGATCCAATATAAATATAAAAGGACTTGAATTAGGTGGTCGCCAACATAAGTTATGTTTATTTGCCTATGACGTCTTAGTATTTCTTACTTCGCCCCTACTATCAGCTCCAAACCTCATTGAAATTCTTACAAAATTCGGTAAAATATCTGGTCTTAAGATAAATCAGCAAAAATCAAAAGCCCTAAATATATCGTTATCACCTGATTTACAGAAACAGTTACAAGGCTCCCTTCCATTTACATGGTCAACAACACATTTACCATATTTAGGGATCTCACTAACGGCTAATCCAGCTGACCTATACTCTGCAAATTATCCTCCCATGCTAACTCAATTATCAACCTTACTGAGAAAATGGTCTTCTTTACCGTTAGCATGGATGGGTAGAATCACAGTAGTAAAAATGTCCATATTGCCTAAAATCCTATACCTGTTCCGTGTACTTCCTATAAACGTTCCGGCTTATTTTTTCCGAATACTACAACGCAAATCAGCCCAATTTATTTGGGGCAAACTTAAACCACGATTACCACAAAATACCCTACATATGGCCCGAACCTGTGGAGGTTTGGGTGTTCCAAATTTCTCAAAATACTATTATGCTTCTCAATTAGCACAAATTATTAAATACCATGCCGCTAAAGAAATCCCTCTTTGGGTAACTATAGAATCGGTGGAATGTGATCCACTTTCTATATCAAATCTGTTATGGCTTTCACCAACCCAACGACGTTCAATAACAAATCTAGTCACAAAACATAGCCTCTCAATATGGGGTAGACTTAAATTCCCTTTTGGTCTCCAATCTCCACTAAACCCTCTCCTCTCCTTTCTAAACAACTCCTCCTTCTACCCAGCTTGGACTTTACCTTCCTCCTTTAAAGCTTGGATAAATGTGGGTCCTACACGAGTTCATCACTTCCACGACTCTGATAAACTTATTTCATTTCCTACAATAAGCAAGACACACAACATACCCAGTAATGAAACATTTAGATTCTTACAAATTAAAAACTTTTTATCCCAAAACATCCCCACAAACTTGACAACTCCAGAATATACTTCATTTGAAGGATCATGTATGTCAGATCCACACAGACGAGGACTTATCTCTGACATATATGCTCAACTACTTTCACAAACAAATTCCTCTCCCCCGTCTTATACTACCAAATGGCAAGCTGATTTAAACCTTCCTCCAGACTCACTGGATTGGTCACAAATCTGGCAATCTACAAAATCAGCCACACCCAATATAGTTGCCCTAGAAACAAATTATAAAGTTCTTACCAGGTGGTATTTAGTGCCAGCACGTATATCAAAATACCTTCCCCAATACCCCCCTCACTGTTTTCGCGGATGCTGCGACATTGGTACACATCTGCATATTTGGTGGACTTGTCCAATAGTCCAAACATATTGGTCAAAAATATTTCAAATTCTCTCTACAATGTTTGAAACTACATTACAACCGGATCCATTGGTAACCCTCCTAAATAATAAGCCACGAAACATAACTCAACGTCAATTTAAACTTTTACTATATGTCACAACAGCTGCAAAACAATCGATAGCAAAAGCCTGGAAAACCAATAAGCTTTGTGACATATCTGTAAAACAACGTGTAACTCAAGCTATGATCCATGCTAAAATGGAGGCAATCATACTTGATAAACTGGACAAATTTGAATCTCTTTGGCTTCCATGGATAACACACATACTACCATCGGATTTGAACTATTCACTTCTTTTACCCTAATGAGATCTACGACCTTCACGGTCTATATTATTACATGTTCCCATAAATACTTAACACTCGCTTCTCTCTGAAGACCCCAAATTCCCTCCGTAACCATTTCAGATCCCACCATGTATTCCCACTTATTAAATTTTATTTTTAGTGATGTATAATAAAAAAATATGTCTTTATCTATTTCTATTAAATTATTATTTGGTTAGGCAAACTATGTCTTTTTCGGATGCAAACTAACTATACCTTTGATGGGGATGCTTTGGAGGCACACCCATACACCCGGGATATGCCGGACCAAATAGCCTGGACCTTGGCCCTGGTTGTTTGGGTGTCTCTCTAGGTCATCTCATTAATACCCAATTTATCTAATTTAGTTGCTTTTTATGTCTCACTATTGTGACATATTGTATTTTTTATATATATATATATATATTTATCTACTTATTTATTTATTTTTCCAATTACAAAAGCTCTATTAATTGTTATAACCATATAATTCAGATATGTACACTGGATAATAGATTTTCTTACTGATTTCTACAAGATAACTTAAGTATTATTATTCTAAGTTATTATTGAGAAGTTCCTTTTCCTCATATTTTGTAACCTTACATAAATTTAAAACCAGTACTGTAAAATTGTATTGTTGTATTCTCAATAAATTATTTGAAAAGGAAAATCAAACAAAATGTATTCACATGCTTTGCCTAATGACTTTGGAAAAAAGTCATAGTACAAAATGATATACTCTGCCTAAGCACACCAATATACAAAGAAGGAATTTGTTACAGTAAAGCATATAGCATGTAGCAATCAATCAGCAATACATGTGTAACTTAGACTAACAGTACATATTTTAGGATATGTTTTCAATAGATGCACCCTACTTTAGAATTACATAACAGAAGGGATGAAAGACTGGCAGCTGGACAGGTGGTCACATTTAGAGACTGCTTATAGTGATCTTTAAGGCTGGGTTAGTTCCTGCAATGTGGCTAAGCTTATACCACCACAATTGACAGCATTCATGCATATTAATCACTGCCATATGACATTGGCATATTCCAATATATATATTATATTTTTTTCTGTTCTATTGTTTTTTTCTATTCTAGTCTTCTCTATTAGAATTCAATTTCATTCTATTTCTTGAAAAAATATTATATATATATATATATATATATATATATATATATATATATATATATATGGTCAATGGTCAATGTTAGTATTTTTGCGTGGTACAATACATAGAGATATGCTGTCATTTTTTACTCAGGTTAAATCAGAGTTTTTTGAGATGTGCAGTAGGGTAAGCCATGTGGAGAACAAAATAGGGGAATTTGCCCCAGAATATAATGAATTGGTTGATCCACATAATGATGTAGAGAAGGAAATACAGGATATCAAACTGTAATGAGGTGATCTTGAAGACAAAAATATATATAAACCTTGTGCCAAATGAGAGTGAATGATCAAATATGAGCTGCTATCCCCTAAACTAGATGAGAATTCTAATGCAAGTGAGAAAAGTGTATGGTGAGGGGCGCTGGGTCTATATTAACAGTGGATTGAGTTACATGTGCAATGTTGTACTCAAACAAAATAAAATAATTGAATGCACATCAATGTGCCGTACAGAAATCCTAGATATATATAAACTGAATACCAAAAGTGCATTATTGCAAATGATTAGCAGCCATGCAGTCCCTGCATGTATAATAAATAATAATGTCCTTGTGGAAAAAACAATATGAAAATCCCCATGGAAAAAATGCATAAAAAAGAGTCCACGTGCAATAAAAAATATTATACACATCGATATAAGTGAATCTTCCGCTGTTGAAAAATAGAGTATACAAATCAATATGTGTGAACTTTTCGCTGTGTAGATAAACAACCTTCACCAGCTGTATAATACACCCAATGTGCTCTGTAAGTGGATGTCCTCTTACCAGAAGATGTTGACCTTTTTAATTAAAAAGAGGTCAATAGGAGCCTTTAGCAAGAAATGGCTTGCTGCCATGGCATGGATAAGCCTTGTAGATAACCTTTTCCTCTCCCCCAGTGAACTGTCAGAAATTTTAAAGAAGGGTACAAGAAGGGCTAAAATAGTGTAATCCGATTTATTGATAAAATTATAAAAACAGAAAGCCAAATGGCTACTTACATTGGAAAGTGCCCATGCCTGGCACTGAGGCTGTGCTGCTCGTAACAAGTCCAATGGCTCCGCTCTGTGCATGGTAGTTGGCGTGCGCTTCACCAACAGCCGCTAACAACCACAGGGACTGACGTACGTTTCGATTCCCGTCTTCAGGAGGCGTGCCTGGTTTCTGAACACACATACTAACATAGTCAAATAATTGACCAATAGAAAATTGAGTTGGATAGTTGCTAGGCAGTTTAAGCAATCTGGAGCCAATGAGAATTAACCTAAATGGTAGCTAGACAGTTTAACGGCCTCAGTGTCAGTGATAAGCATGATTGGACAATAAATTTGCATGTACAATCACGGAAGCACAAATTCCAAAGCATTACATATACAGGAAAATTCACCTCCTCCCATAGGTTAACCATACATATTATACTGGGATTAATGGATAAATTATGTAATAGGTTGGTATGATGTTAAAATAATATAAAAATACAAAATACAAAAAAAAAAATAAAGATAAAGATGTGGAAAATATGATAAAAATACTGAAATAATCCCACTAAAAAATGGATCAGTAAAACATCAGTAGGTACTCTATAAAGTGACAAAATGAGATATCCTGAGTGGTTGGTGCAAAGTACATATTAAATGTAAGACTCCTCTTAGTAGTAATCACAACCACTTTACTCAATGGCCAAAAAGCAATTGAGGTCTATTTCAATACTGAGTCCCAACATCTGCATCGAACTAAGGCGATACAGACATTGGGTCTCATTTTGGGAAATCGCCTTCTTGAGGTCCGTGCCTCTCCAGTTAGGGGTGACTCTATCTATACCGTAAAAAGTAAGGGGTTTGATATTAAACTCCTCCTGTGTGACATTTGATTGAAATTTGATAACTTTTT
Source organism: Lithobates clamitans (assembly GCA_037952925.1). NCBI lineage: Eukaryota > Metazoa > Chordata > Amphibia > Anura > Ranidae > Lithobates > Lithobates clamitans. The sequence goes on along the minus strand of JBBGZY010000324.1, from coordinate 1,114,043 downwards.
TGTCTGTTTTTCTTGGTACGGCAGGCCTTGCATCGGGTACAATAATAGAAACCCGACCCATCAAGAAATGTTGGAGGCTTTCTTGGGGGGTCTGGTACATTGGGAGCTATTAAGTTTCTTAAGCCCGGAGCTCTCCTATAGATAAATTTGGGGGCAACTGGTAGTATGTTTTGTAAATGTTTGTCTTTTAATAGTATTGGCCAATATTTCTTAAAAACTTTTTCTATGTCAGTGTATTGTCTATGAAAATTAGAAACAAAAGCTAAGCCTCCTTCAACAGAGGGTGACTTCTTTTTGTTAATCAAAAATTCATCTCTGTTCATTTGAAGCACCTGATTCTTAGTTGTGATAAGTGATTGTAGGGAATAACCTTTTTCCTGACATCTATGGATAAGCATATCTGCTTGTGTGTGGTAATCTGTAAGATTGTCACAATTACGCCAAACCCGCATTAATTGGCTTTTGGGTACCCCCCGCAACCACTGAGGGTGGTGACAGCTGTAAGTTGGTACAAACCCATTTCTATCCGTCACGTTAAAATGGGTCTTAGTACCAATTCTGTTCATGTTTTTAGTCAAAGTGAGATCCAAAAAAATAATAGTATCCAGACTGGTTTCTGCTGTGAATTTGAGGCCATACTTATTGATATTCGTGCATGCTAGGAATGTTCCAATTCTGCATATGGACCTCCCCATAATAAAATAATGTCATCAATGTACCTTTTGTAGTACAATAATGATTTTTTGGATATTTGGTAAATGTTTTCTCTTTCCCACTTATTGAGCACTATATTGGCCACACTGGGGGCATATCTAGCCCCCATCGCTACTCCCTTAATTTGGTTAAAGTAAGAATCCTGGGCCCAAAAGTAGTTATTACCCATAGCTAGTTGTAGTCCCTCTACCAGAAAATTGATTTGTAGTGTATTTAATCCAGCGAAGGCAACCTTCGGCATTCCTCCATAAGGGCCAGTTTGACTGCTAGAAGGGCATCTGACTGGTTAATGTTAGTATAAAGGGATTCGATATCTACTGTAACCAATATGGTATGCTCATTTATCTCAATATTTTGAAGCGATTTGATGAGTTCACTGCTATCTTTCAAGTATGATCTACCCTTAATGACAAGGGGCTGAAGGTATGTATCAAGGTACTCGTTCAAGCGGGAATATAAGGACCCTATCCCACTGATAATGGGTTGACCGGGTGGGTTTTCCTTATTTTTGTGAACCTTAGGCACTATACATACTACTGGGATACATTCCTGTGGAATGAGATATTTAGCTTCTTTGCTATCTAGAATGTTGTTGGTACTGCCCTTTTTCACCCAAGCTATCAATTCTGATTTGAGTTTAGCTGTGGGATCTGTCCTCAGGGGCCTGTAAGTGGTTGTGTCCTCTGCGTGGGTTTTTTTAGCAGCAATTGTGAGTCAATAAATTTTGTAAAAGTAGACAATATAAACACATGAGTTAAAACATGAGCTCTGGGTATATACAATGCGAGACTAGTACATTAGAAAAGGGAAAAAATCACAATATTGGCAAAATATACACCATAAAGGTTGAAAAAAGGGTAAGATTATCTAATCCTGCAACCTACAATCATTGAATTGTGGTTGTGCTGTCCGATGTTTGGAACAAAGCCCCAATGCATTTCGACCTATATATTTATGGTCTTCCTCAGGGGATCCTTGTGTTTCTACGGCCGCGGGGATCACAAATTATTGGCACTCCAAAAGGGGGGGGGGGGTGAGGGCCATAGACACCTGGAAATCATTACAATTGAGGTAATTAGTATATTATATACATATTGATTTTTAGGGTAATTAAGCTAATGGAGAAATTAACATTTTTTAGAAAAATTGGAATTTATATATATAAGGGAGGCACAGAGCAGGTTTTGTATATAAAAAAAAATAAAAAAAGAGGAGAGAAAAGGTGCGAGGGGGGGGTCATTTCCCTGTGTGTATTGAGTGTTATAAGCACTTGAATTAAATTATTTGTTGTAAATATTCATAAATGTTCCAATAAATTAAGTTTATGAAATAAAATTAATCAATTTAAGTAAATATCCATATGAAAAAAAAAAGGTTAATATTCATGTGTGATCAAATTTTAGCAGTTCAAAAATTGTTCAGTTAATAATGTGTTAAAAGTGAATAATGGAAAAAATAAATACTGTAGTAATGATGTGGTGTAAATTTGAAAATGGCAGAAACGTATAATGTAGTGATTGCTAGGTGAGTGTCAGGAAAGAGGCAAGTACCAGTCTCGCCAATATCACTGCCTTACTTCACACATGCGCAGTAGAGCGGCACTTCGGTGCATCCCTGGGCATAATACAGCGAAATGGGTAATGCGCTTGCGCAATTAGGCTAAACGGCTAATGTTTGTGTGCAATTCAGCGAAACGGCTAATGCGCGTGCATGATTCAGCGTAACGGCGAACAACATGAGCCTCCCACTGGCCTATAAAAGCCACTCTGTGCCATGACCAGATTGCTGGTTTGTCTTTCAGCTCCCCGCGTGTTTCCTGCTTTGTATCCTGATTCTTGATTACCTGTTGTGACCCGGATTGACCTTGACCTGCTCTGATCTCTTCCTGCATCTGACCCTCGGCTTGCCTCTCGGACTTCTCCACTTGCTTACTGTGTTTGACCCTCGGCCTGTCTACGGATATTGCTTCCTGTCTCCAGTGATTGACCCTCAGCCTGCTCCTGGACTTTGCTATTGTCTTCAGTGCTCGACCCCTGGCTTGCTCACAGACTTTGCTTCCAGTCACCTGTGTTTGACCCTCGGCCTGCCTACGGACTTTTGCTATCAGTCTTCGGTACTAGTCATCAGCCTGCTGACAGACCTGCTAACAGTTCTTGCACTAGACTGTTTTTGCCTATCTAGAGACTCTTACTAGTCAACGGTGTTTGACCCCCGGCCTGTTGTTGGATCAGCTGTTCATCCTCCTTCCTGAGCTTCAGCATCTTCCAGTCCTGCACAGCTCTCTCCCTGCCAGTGACCTTTACACAAGACCTGCCCAGCCTGCTGGTGACTCGTGCCTCTTTGTGCCCTTTACCCCCTGTACCATCTCCAGGAGTGGAGTGCGCTTAGTCGCAAGAGGTTACCGCTCTCAGCATCTCGGCCTCGGCGAGTACCCTTATCTGACAGTGAGAAGGTGATGATCTCGGTGTGTACTTGGATTATAAGGCACGTTGGCCAAGTGATAAAGGAAGAGAAAGAATGTGAATGTGAAGAGTGAAAAATAAGGTGCATAAATGAAGTGAAAAGTGCTCAAAATTATATAACATGCTAAATATTGCTAAAGTGAATAACAACATGACTGAATACCTGACTGCATGTTTTAAATTATTAGGACTTTAGTCCCTGTGATGGAAAACATCTGGTCCAAAATATAGATCAGATAATACAGTGACAGTGTAGCGCTATTAAAAGTATAAGTAAAAAACTAAATGTGAAACCAAAACATATTGGCTAGACTAAATATAGCCCAGTAAGTAGGTGAAAAAAGTGTCCACAAGAGTGTTGAATGGTAAGTCCCTCTGATGGAGGTAGTCCCAATCTTGGAAAAATGGTGTAAGGCTTGTCTGTAGTCAATAACAATGAAACTCGAAAAGTAAATGGGTACTCTTACCAGCTGTGATGGACCCCGAATGTCGTACGACAGAGGGGTCAAACAAGCTTGGGATCTTGTGCTGTATTCATCGGAGGTTGCTCAGGTGCTGGACACAGATGAATGGGACCTGGTTCAAAGTAATATCCTCGGCTCCTGAACCGTGCAGACTCCAAGTGCTCCCCAGCCTGATAGCCGTCTCCGAAGCTGTTCCGTGAAGGCTCCAGGAAGTAATTATAAAAAACAGAGGAAAGGAGAAGGACGCCAATAGTGCAAGTCAAAAACCAATTGGGTTTATTAAAAAAGTCAAATGGTAGACTCCAGGGTAATAAAAGTTATCACAAAAAACAAGTGATAAAATAAGATAAGAGCAATGTGGGATACAAGAAATGCTGGCCCGACCGGTTTCGACACTAAGGGGTCTTCAACTGGGGCAAAACTGTATCTCCTCACATTGCCATTGAATATATATACTAATATGCCATAGATCCGTCCTCCAAGGGGGTGGAGTCTTATGACCAGCTGGATGGCCAGTGACACAGGCAGAACGAACAAATTATTAGGTGGCACTAGATAACATATAACTAAATCAATATATGTTACACCAGAGTTTGAAATGAAAAAAGGGGTTTAAATCCTATCAGTGACTGAAAAGGAGGCCGGACAAGTGTTTATGAGTTCCAAGCCTCAATGTGAACTCCCATCACATGATAAGCTAGGACTAGGGATGAGCTTCGAGTTCGAGTCGAACTCATGTTCTACTCGAACATTGGCTGTTCGCAAGTTCGCCGAACAGCGAACAATTTGGGGTGTTCGCGGCAAATTCGAATGCCGCCGAACACCCTTTAAAAGTCTATGGGAGAAATCAAAAGTGCTAATTTTAAAGGCTTATATGCAAGTTATTGTCATAAAAAGTGTTTGGGGACCCGGGTCCTGCCCCAGGGGACATGGATCAATGCAAAAAAAAGTTTTAAAAACGGCCGTTTTTTCAGGAGCAGTGATTTTATTAATGCTTAAAGTCAAACAATAAAAGTGTAATATCCCTTTAAATTTCGTACCTGGGGGGTGTCTATAGTATGCCTGTAAAGGGGCGCATGTTTCCTGTGTTTAGAACAGTCTGACAGCAAAATGACATTTGGAAGGAAAAAACTCATTTAAAACTACCGTGGCTATTGCATTGCCGACAATACACATAGAAGTTCATTGATAAAAACGGCATAGAAATTCCCCACAGGGCAACCCCGAACCAAAATAAAAAAAAAAAATGATGTGGGGGTCCCCCTAAATTCCATACAAGGCCCTTCAGGTCTGGTATGGATATTAAGGGGAACCCCAGCCAAAATTTTAAAAAAAAATTGACGTGTGGTTCCCCCTAAATTCCATACCAGACCCTTCAGGTCTGGTATGGATTTTAAGGGGAACCCCGCGCCAAAAAAAAAAAAACGGCGTGGGGTCCCCCCAAAAATCCATACCAGACCCTTATCCGAGCACGCAACCTGGCAGGCCGCAGGAAAAGAGGGGGGGACGAGAGTGCGGCCCCCCCCCTCCTGAACCGTATCAGGCCACATGCCCTCAACATTGGGAGGGTGCTTTGGGGTAGCCCCCCAAAACACCTTGTTCCCATGTTGATGAAGACAAGGGCCTCATCCCCACAACCCTGGCCGGTGGTTGTGGGGGTCTGCGGGTGGGGGGCTTATCGGAATCTGGAAGCCCCCTTTAACAAGGGGACCCCCAGATCCTGGCCCCCCCCCTGTGTGAAATGGTAAGGGGGTACTTACCCCTACCATTTCACTAAAAAACTGTCAAAAATGTTAAAAATGACAAGAGACAGTTTTTGACAATTCCTTTATTTAAATGCTTCTTCTTTCTCCTTCATCTTCTTCTGGTTCTTCTGGCTCTTTTGGTTCTTCCTCCGGCGTTCTCGTCCAGCATCTCCTCCGCGGCGTCTTCTATCTTCTTCTCCTCGGGCCGCTCCGCACCCATGGCATGGGGGGGGAGGCTCCCGCTCTTCTCTTCATCTTCTCTTCTTCATCTTCTTCTTCTTCTTCTTCTTCCTTCTTCTCTTCTTCCTTCTTCTCTTCTTCCTTCTTCTCTTCTTCCTTCTTCTCTTCTTCCTTCTTCTCTTCTTCCTTCTTCTCTTCTTCCTTCTTCTCTTCTTCATTTCTTCTCCGGGCCGCTCCGCAGCCATGCTGGCATGGTGGGAGGCTCCCGCTGTGTGACGGCGTCTCTTCGTCTGACGGTTCTTAAATAACGGGGGGCGGGGCCATCCGGTGACCCCGCCCCCCTCTGACGCACGGTGACTTGACGGGACTTCCCTGTGACGTCATGGGGAATGCCACAGGGAAGTCCCGTCATGTCCCGTGCGTCAGAGGGGGGCGGGGTCACCGGGTGGCCCCGCCCCCCGTTATTTAAGAACCGTCAGACGAAGAGACGCCGTCACACAGCGAGAGCCTCCCACCATGCCAGCATGGCTGCGGAGCGGCCCGGAGAAGAAATGAAGAAGAGAAGAAGGAAGAAGAGAAGAAGAAGAAGAAGAAGATGAAGAAGAAGATGAAGAAGAGAAGAAGATGAAGAGAAGAGCGGGAGCCTCCCCCCCCATGCCATGGGTGCGGAGCGGCCCGAGGAGAAGAAGATAGAAGAGGCCGCGGAGGAGATGCTGGACGAGAACGCCGGAGGAAGAACCAGAAGAGCCAGAAGAACCAGAAGAAGAAGAAGATGAAGGAAGAAAGAAGAAGCATTTAAATAAAGGAATTGTCAAAAACTGTCTCTTGTCATTTTTAACATTTTTGACAGTTTTTTAGTGAAATGGTAGGGGTAAGTACCCCCTTACCATTTCACACAGGGGGGGGGCCGGGATCTGGGGGTCCCCTTGTTAAAGGGGGCTTCCAGATTCCGATAAGCCCCCCGCCCGCAGACCCCCACAACCACCGGCCAGGGTTGTGGGGATGAGGCCCTTGTCTTCATCAACATGGGGACAAGGTGTTTTGGGGGGCTACCCCAAAGCACCCTCCCAATGTTGAGGGCATGTGGCCTGGTATGGTTCAGGAGGGGGGGGCCGCACTCTCATCCCCCCCTCTTTTCCTGCGGCCTGCCAGGTTGCGTGCTCGGATAAGGATCTGGTATGGATTTTTGGAGGGACCCCACGCCGTTTTTTTTTTTTTTTTTGGCGCGGGGTTCCCCTTAAAATCCATACCAGACCTGAAGGGTCTGGTATGGAATTTAGGGGGAACCCACGTCAATTTTTTTTTTTAATTTTGGCTGGGGTTCCCCTTAATATCCATACCAGACCTGAAGGGCCTTGTATGGAATTTAGGGGGACTCCCACATCATTTTTTTTTTAAATTTTGGTTCGGGGTTGCCCTGTGGGGAATTCCCATGCCGTTTTTATCAATGAACTTCTATGTGTATTGTCGGCAATGCAATAGCCGCGGTAGTTTTAAATGTGTTTTTTCCTTCAAAATGTCATTTTGCTGTCAGACTGTTCTAAACACGGGAAACATGCGCCCCTTTACAGGCATACTATAGACACCCCCCAGGTATGAAATTTAAAGGGATATTACACTTTTATTGTTTGACTTTAAGCATTATTAAAATCACTGCTCCTGAAAAAACGGCCGTTTTTAAAACTTTTTTTTGCATTGATTCATGTCCCCTGGGGCAGGACCCAGGTCCCCAAACACTTTTATTGACAATAACTTGCATATTAGCCTTTAAAATTAGCACTTTTGATTATTCATGTTCGTGTCCCATAGACTTTAACGGTGTTCGCGTGTTCGAACAAATTTTTTTCCTGTTCGCATGTTCTGGTGCGAACCGAACAGGGGGGTGTTCGGCTCATCCCTAGCTAGGACCAATGAGGCCCAGTATTCATAGAACAGTACCCAAGGGAGGGTTATACACAGCCGGACATGTGTTCATGAGTTCCAAGCCTCAATGTGAACTCCCATCACGTGATAAGCTAGGACCAATGAGGCCCAGTATTCATAGAACAGTACCCAAGGGAGGGTTATAAACAGCCGGACAAGTGTTCATGAGTTCCAAGCCCCAATGTGAACTCCCATCAAGTGATAAGCTAGGACCAATGAATGCCCGGTATTCATAGAACAGTACCCAAGGGAGGGTTATACACAGCCGGACATGTGTTCATGAGTTCCAAGCTTCAATGTGAACTCCCATCACGTGATAAGCTAGGACCAATGAGGCCTGGTATTCACAGAACAGTACCCAAGGAAGGGTTATACACAGCCCACGTAATACGTGCGCAGACCCGAAGCATTGGGATGCGCAACGCCACTGACAAGACAGCTGGGCGGTGTATCGTGAGAGATTATCCAATCCAGAGTCACTTATAGGACGGTGAAACCTCGTGGTGCGGTCATGTGACATCTAGGTCACATGAGCGACTGAAAAAGAGGCCAGATATATGTTAATGGGATCCAAGCCTCAATGTGAACTAAAGTCATGTGGTATGTTCCGATCAATGGGACACAGTGATCAAAGAACTGTACCCAAGGAAGGATTCCACATAGCCCGGCATCAGACGTAATACATGTGCAGATCTGAAGCATCGGAATGCACAACGCCACTGACATGATGGCTGGGCAGTGTGTCAAAAATATGAGGTGACACCCCCTGGGGTATGTTCAACTTCCGGTGGGAAAATAAAACTGAATGGAGACAATAAATAAATTTGCACATCAAAACATGGTTAAAACTCTGGTTAGGAGATAAATCTCATAGTAAACGGCAAAGATATCCAAAAGGTAAATGTTTAAATTGATAGGTAAATGATGGTAATAATAAACGTGCCTAACTGTGTTTGATAGCGTATGTTTTGTGCAACACACTAGATTGTTACACACACCATACGCAGTATATGAGATTGTGTATCAGTACTTCAATCCCAAAGTGTTAATTGACAGAAACAGTATTAGGGAAACTCAATATAAGAGCAATGTGGGGTTATTCACTGCTGATAACAGTAACAGAGAGAATATATGCTGAACGGGGTATGGAGGGGGAGTGGGACGGTTATTAAATGCACTTAGGCCTGGTTGATAAAGCAATTAAGGTCCCACTCCACATTCATACCATGGGGCGTATAACATTTGAGTTCATATATCCAGAATGTCTCGAGTCGAGGCACCCCCTGTAGGCAAGAATCACCTCTCCAGTTAGAGACAAAACGATCTATAATCTGAAATTGGGTACCGGTGGGGTCTTTGCCATGATGTTCCAGGTAGTGACGGGATACAGTATGTTTGGGGCATCCCTTTTTAATTTTAGCCAGGTGTTCATTTACCCTAATGCTAAAATTCCTGATTGTCCTCCCTACATATTGTAATTTGTAGAGGCACGTAATGAGATAGACTATGTACCTAGCTACACAGGTTGTAAAGTGTTTCATAGAGTATGTAGGTAGCTTCTCCAAATCATCTAATACTAAATTGCGGAAAACATTGATGGCTGGAGCCGTGTTGCCAGGCGGGTTAAAAAGGGAAGGATTAGATAATCCAGAATGTAATATATCACTTGGTGTATGAACCCTAGTAATACTGGTTGGGGTAGAAAGAAAATGTCTCTGTACATTGAGCTTCCGAACATATTTTTGTACATCAATAAACGTGTTAAATTTATTGATTTTTCTAGGTGGAACAAATTTGAGGCCCTTATCTAGAGTGTGTTTTTCTTCCTCAGATAGTGTAACGGAACTTAAGTCAAAAATGCCTGCTCCTACTGGGTTCTTTTCCTTTTTCCATTGGAGGCGCCACCCCCCTCTGGTGCCTCGTTTGGTTTTAGGCTTCCAGAGTGATTGGGGGTGGGCCTGGGAAAATCCTGTTGGTATGATTGTCCTGGATAGTCATGGTTGTAATTGTATGGGATGTCAGAGTACCCCTCATTGTCACGATTCATATATGAATATGAGTCATGGTGAGTCTCATAGGGGTCAGTATCCCGAAGAGGAGAAAACTGATTATGGGTCCATATGGGGGTGTTGCATTGATCTATACAGAGCGATATCGCTCCCAATACCATCGATCCCCCTAAACTAATGGCCTTTCCCCCCGAATGTAAAGGCTATTTTCCCTGCAGAAGGTGCAATGTCTGTTTGCATAATGTTCTGGGTAGACGAAAAACTGACACCTTTTCGTCCACAGTAACTTCACGTACATACTCTATGAAACACTTTACAACCTGTGTAACTAGGTACATAGTCTATCTCATTACGTGCCCCTGCAAATTACAATACATAGGGAGGACAATCAGGAATTTTAGCATTAGGGTAAATGAACACCTGGCTAAAATTAAAAAGGGATGACCCAAACATACTGTATCCCGTCACTACCTGGAACATCATGGCAAAGACCCCACCGGTACCCAATTTCAGATTATAGATCGCTTTGTCTCTAACTGGAGAGGTGATTCTTGCCTACGGGGGTGTCTCGACTCGAGACATTCTGGATATATGAACTCAAATGTTATACGCCCCATGGTATGAATGTGGAGTGAGACCTTAATTTCTTTATCAACCAGGCCTAAGTGCATTTAATAACCGTCCCACTCCCCCTCCATACCCCATTCAGCATATATTCTCTCTGTTACTGTTCTCAGCAGTGAATGACCCCACATTGCTCTTATTGTTTCCCTAATACTGTTTTTGGCAACTAACACTTTGGGATTGAAGTATTGATACACAATCTCGTATACTGCGTATGGTGTGTGTAACAATCTAGTGTGTTGCACAAAACATACGCTATCAAACACAGTTAGGCACGTTTATAATTACCATCATTTACATATCAATTTAAACATTTACCTTTTGGATATCATCTATTTCCATGCTCAGGTTGTTTTATGACTCTCTTTGCCGTTTACTATGAGATTTATGTCCTAACCAGAGTTTTAACCATGTTTTGATGTGCAAATTTATTTATTGTCTCCATTCAGTTTTATTTTCCCACTGGAAGTTGAACATACCCCAGAGGGTGTCACCTCATATTTTTGACACACCGCCCAGCCGTCATGTCAGTGACGTTGTGCATTCCGATGCTTCGGATCTTCACACATATTACGACACACACGTTGTGGAATCCTTCCTTGGGTACAGTTCTTTGATCACTGTGTCCCATTGGTCGGAACACACCACATGACTTTAGTTCACATTGAGGCTTGGATCCCATTAACATATATCTGTCCTCTTTTTCAGTCGGTCATGTGACCTAGATGTCACATGACCGCACCATAAGGTTTCACCGTCCTATAGCTGTCTTGTCAGTGGCGTTGCGCATCCCGATGCTTCAGGTCTGCGCACGTATTACGTGGGCTGTGTATAACCCTTCCTTGGGTACTGTTCTGTGAATACCAGGCCTCATTGGTCCTAGCTTATCACGTGATGGGAGTTCACATTGCGGCTTGGAACTCATGAACACATGTCGGGCTGTGTATAACCCTCCCTTGGGTACTGTTCTATGAATACCAGGCCTCATTGGTCCTAGCTTATCACGTGATGGGAGTTCACATTTAGGCTTGGAACTCATGAACACATGTCCGGCTGTATATAACCCTCCCTTGGGTACTGTTCTATGAATACCGGGCATTCATTGGTCCTAGCTTATCACGTGATGGGAGTTCACATTGAGGCTTGGAACTCATGAACACATGTCCGGCTATGTATAACCCTCCCTTGGGTACTGTTCTATGAATACCGGGCCTCATTGGTCCTAGCTTATCACATGATGGGAGTTCACATTGAGGCTTGGAACTCATGAACACATGTCCGGCTATGTATAACCCTCCCTTGGGTACTGTTCTATGAATACCGGGCCTCATTGGTCCTAGCTTATCACATGATGGGAGTTCACATTGAGGCTTGGAACTCATGAACACATGTCCGGCCTCCTTTTCAGTCACTGATAGGATTTAAACCCCTTTTTTCATTTCAAACTCTGGTGTAACATACATTGATTTAGTTTATATGTTATCTAGTGTCACCTAATAATTTGTTCGTTCTGCCTGTGTCACTGGCCATCCAGCTGGTCATCAGACTCCGCCCCCTTGGAGGACGGATCTCTGGCATATTAGTGTATATATTCAATGGCAATGTGAGGAGATACAGTTTTGCCCCATTTGAAGACCCCTTAGTGTCGAAACCAGTCGGGCCAGCATTTCTTGTATCCCACATTGCTCTTATCTTATTTTATTACTTGTTTTTTGTGATAACTTTTATTACCTTGGAGTCTACCATTTGACTTTTTTAATAAACCCAATTGATTTTTGACCTGCACTATTGGAGTCCTTCTCCTTTCCTCTGTTTTATATGATTACTTTCTGGAGCCTTCACGGAACAGCTTCGGAGACGGCTATCAGGCTGGGGAGCACTTGGAGTCTGCACGGTTCAGGAGCCGAGGATATTACCTTGAACCAGGTCCCATCTGTGTCCAAGATTAACCTCCGATGAATACAGCACAAGATCCCAAGCTTGTTTGACCCCTCTGTCGTACGACATTTGGGGTCCATCACAGCTGGTAAGAGTACCCATTTACTTTTCGAGTTTCGTTGTTATTGACTACAGACAAGCCTTACACCATTTTTCCAAGATTGGGACTACCTCCGTCAGAGGGACATACCATTCAACACTCTTGTGGACACTTTTTTCACCTACTTACTGGGCTATATTTAGTCTAGCCAATATGTTTTGGTTTCACATTTAGTTTTTTACTTATACTTTTAATAGCGCTACACTGTCACTGTATTATCTAATTTGAACTTTGTATGTTTGAGTGTTAGCAGCTTTTTCTCACTTACCCCATTATAGCGCAGTCCTTTCCTTCACCTGGAAAATATAGATCAGTGTAAATCACTGCAAATGATTATAGACTCTAAAAGGGAAAAGGAAATGCAAAAAATATTATTATAAATAATGAAAGAATTATTATATATGGCAGAAAGGGTGCTGTTTGCACCATTCACTGCCTCCTTCTTACCTGATGGTCAGTGGGTGTGGATGCTCGGTTGATCCAAAGACAAAAGATGGGATCTCTAGTATGGGCACCTCTTATTATATCTCCACTCTTGATTAAAATGAGAAACAGGTGATTCGGCCCCCTTGGATATTCCCCCCAACGTAATACCCCCCACTGGGAGGAGGAGGCACCACCAGGCTGTTAATAACAGCCCCTCCGTGGTCACCTCGGCGTTCCGGAAGGCCTCCTCCGTAGCCTCCGACACAAACCGCGTAATGGGAGACGAGCCCCGCGCATGCGCAGTTGGAACGCCCCCGTTTTGCGCAGGGGACCAGGCCACGCATGCGCGCTGTCTCATTCTCCAGTCTGACGGCTAACACAGAACGCCGCCAGCAGTGGTAGAGCTCCCCACAGTGGAAGAGAAAGACACTGCGGGTGCTACTTATGAAGGGGGATGTGTAGCATACCCCCACCCTGCTTGCGAGGGACCCCACAGAGGCCAAGGGGAAACGGCACTACAGCAGTCCAGACTCCTATGATAGGGTGAACATATTTCTAAAGAAGTTAGTATAAAGAATAGGGATGCAGGGATTATAGAGGTGCCAAAAAAACAAAAGTAATTAGATAAAAAACATGAAAAATTTTTATTAACAAATTTTAAAAGATAAGAAGTTTGTAAATTGTTAAATAAACAAGGTGTGCATCAACATACAAGACATTTAAAATCATTTGTAGCGAGGTATTGCAAGATTCGGCCTAAAAGTATGGCGGCCAATCCCATAGATAGGTACTTGGGGGTCCTACATGTTTCACCAGAGGTGGCTTCTTCAGGGACAGTTGGTTATACCTATACCCCTACTATATAATCTATGAAGAAAAATTAACAATCAGAAAATAATATATGATAGTCAATGACAGCAATGTAGAATCAGTTACATTAGAGAAATTTTTTTGAACATGAATGGACATTTAGATATGTTTGCGAACTGTCAGGCATGATCCTGCAGACAACACTCAAAATGCAACCATGGGTACCACAGTGTCCACCAGTGAGCCAACCCATCCTCCACCCACATACCCAACCACCCAGCAGGCAGCCCAGGCTACCCATGATGGAAAAGGACTACCTGCAAATCACCACGGGCAGACGCAGAGAGCCTCTAGCGTGGTACCAAGGACCGGGGTACAATAAGCAGCTGCAGGGGGCAAATAAGAGGACCTGGCAGAAAATACACACTGTGAAGAGAATATGGCAGTTTCAATGGGTCAAGGTTCATAAATCTGGATGTTTGGGGCATCCCTTTTTAATTTTACAGTTGCAAGGCTGTAATGATCTTACCAGAGCAGAGTAAAGATAGAGCGTCCGTGTCCTGCTATCCCCGGCGGTGCTGTGGCCAGGGATGCCGGTAATCTTATGCCCCCAACACGCGTGCAGCGTCTGACGTCACTGCACGTGTAAGCGGACAGAAGAAGCCACTGCGCATGCGCAACTCGGCAAGGCTCCCGGGCCTACAAGGACCAGGAGACTTAGCGGCAGTGTCAGATGTGACGTGTGTAAACACGCTACAGACACAGCGCTGTACTATGCAGCCACTGGGAGGCGGCAGCACAGTACACTGGAGATGAAGTGATCCTAAGATCACCAGATGTCAGTGGCATAGAGCGGGCAGTTGCTGGATGGCACTGCCCTTGGGTGTCCAAGTATCCCAATGAACTAGGATACCCGCACCGAAGTGGACCCGCATCCCCCGTGGGGACTCAACATGGAAGCCAAGGGGGGGCTGCCATGGGAGGCCACACAGGGCGGAGAGGGAGAAATGAGAGAGGGGGGGAGGATTACATCCGACAGCACAAAGGACTCCATGGGAGCGCAGTGGGTGAAATGAAAGCAGGTGGGAGCAAGCATAGGATAAGTATGGAACTTCAAAACACCTGCACACAAAGAGGCAAAAGGGGGGGGGACGGGAAGGCCATGTCCACAGCGTGTTACCCAATAAAAAGCAGGACTGACAGTTCGCAAATTACAAAATCATATATGTAAAAACATTAATCCACGACAAAGTAACACAGGATAATAAGCATACAGGTAATGCATACATGGCATAAGAGTAATTACTAATATTATGGAAAAGGATGATTGATGAAAGTAAGGAAGTTAATTAGAGTAATCAGAATTACAATAACGACCACAAGCTAAATCTTGAACAAACAGGGCCGACCTCTAGCGTGGGGAAGAAAAAGACGGGGGGAATGGTAGGATGGTGTAAAACCAATATTTCCATGAGATCAAATAAAAAAATATTTTAAACAAATGACTTAAAGCTAATGTACTCATTGAGCCCTGGGTACTTGGTAGCATCCAGGGTGTGTATCCATTTTATCTCCAATTGGAGCAGTTTTTGATCGATATCACCACCTCTGGCATGTACAAGGACATGTTCGAGAGCCGTAAAAACCCATAACTTGGGGGTCATAATTGTGTTGATCCGCTATATGTCGGTTAATTGAAGTAGATGTCTTATGCTTATACAATGGTTTTATATGATCGCGAATGCGAACATTGAATTGACGTTTGGTTTTCCCAACATAATAGCAGCCACACATGCAAGTGGCCAAATATACTATGCCTACAGATTGACAAGTAACTTTTTGTTTAATTCTATGAATGTGACCATTTGGAAGTGGAATTTCAAGTGAGTCATTGACAAAATCACATATGTCACAATTCCCACAAGGAAATGTACCAGAGGTCGTCAGCATAGATTCTGATTTAGGTGAATGATGGCTGACTGTAATTTTGTCTCTTAATGATGGAGAATGCCGATAAGTTATCTCCGGATGGGATTTGGAAGCAAACTTGGCCGTGGCCATTTTTATTATTGGTTTCAAATAAACATACTTTATTCAAGATTTCAAGCAATATTATTTTAAGTTTGAATTGTTATTACTTAAACAATGGCTCAGCCACTATGGCTCAAGCCATAAATTTCATATCAATTTTAAAACATTCCATAACTCATAAACTAAAATTACTATATCAGCTTAGTCATAAAAACTCAAGCTGGAATCTTATATAACACAATGTCCCCCTTTTAAAAAAAAGGTGACCCAACCACATAGTAATAGGTCACGACAAAATGAGGTGGGAGGTTAGCACCACAAAGATTTCTACTGAGGTTTGGGACCCCCTTTATATAGCCCCCAAAATGTTCCAGAACTTTCTAGGGGGTCATGTGACCCCTAGAAAATTCAAACCCACCAATCAGCTGACCCTTTCTAGAAGGCTCCTCACATGTTATTACATGTGAATGGGGAGTCTTGAAACCTGCCAACACGTCAAAGATCCCTTGAAGAGAGAGGTGGTACTAGAAACCCATAAACCGTTCACTCACTCAAGGGGGCCTTGAAACCCCTTTACTGCCACAGTCCCATAGGGAAGGGGAGCCTTATAACAAGCATTCCCCCTTTTCCTCATTACATTAGGATGTGCATCCCAGAGCACAAACACATATGGGCGTGTATAAGCAGAGCAGTGGATGGTGTCAGTAGAGCAAAGATTGGTGTCAGTAGTTTTGTTATTATTATTATTATTATTTTTTACACTTTTATTTTTTAAAATTTTTTCCTACAATATTTTTTATTATTTTTTTAACTATTTTTTTAGGATCCCCATTATGGGGCTTAGGTGAAATATCAGGGGTCTAAACAGACCCCTGATGTATCACTTTTGAGACAGAGAAAGAAACTGAGGACAGAGATTCCCCAGTCTCCCAGTCTCTTTCTCTGCAGCCTGCAGTAAACATAGTTTACTATGCTTTAGTTAGGAATGAAGACAGGAGCAATCAGTACAGATCACTCACTGTGTTCATTCAAAAAAGCAAAGGGCCAGTTATTGAAATATTTACCAGCCCCTTCCCCACTCCTGACAGGATAGGAGGGAAGCTGGCAGCACTGCAGGGGGGAGGGAGGAAGCAGTGGGAATCAATACCACACCGGGTGATTAGGGTGTGCCCAGGCCCACCCAGCACACCCTGTGTGCACGCCTATAACATATGGGATTTCTATCCCAATGCATCTATCTGTGATCCAGATTTCTATATGAGGATGATAGTCTGGAGTCATTTATACAAATGTGCTTTCTGACCCTAATCTTGGGGGTTGATTGTGACAGTGAGCTGCTCTCCTATGGAATCAATCACTGGGTGCTTGTAACCACTTTAGCAGCACAACGGTAGCAGGAAAAAAATGTATTTGCATCTTGGGTGCCTTATCATGGACTTATAGATGTTTTATGGTATATATTTTATTTTTCTGTTTCAATGTTTTTATTGAAATTTTTGCAATGAAAATGTAATATGAACAAAACATACAACATAATACTCCTCAATGACCAAGGCAGCCAAAAGAGGGAAATACATGGAAGGAACAACATAGCACTTACACAGATGATGTATAAAAGGTAGAGCAAAGTTCCTGGCATGTTTACTGTCTTAGTAATGAATTGTTAATTTCCGCTAGGAGAACGGACAACCTGAGAAGAATTACAAACTGGGAACTCCGCCCAGGAAGGCCCCCGAGATCATCACTCCACCCCAATGGGAACACACTGTGGAGTGCGAGAGCTTCAGGGTTCCCACCAAAGGAGGTGCCTCCCAATCTCCTGTCAGTTCCCCCGGGGAAGTGCTCACGCCGGGAAGATACCCAGGCGAGGCAGCCCCCCGGACGGAGCGGACAGACACATCGTCCAGGATAGAAACCTGAGAGTAACTGGCTGCCACCTAGGCTGGGATGCCAAGTGAATAGTTTAGGACAGCCTAAGAGAACAATTGAGTATGTTTTGGCCTAGTAAAACCGTTATTAGCCGTTAGCGGGCATAAGAAAGATGAGGATAGAACATAAAATGAAAGAGCAGAGAAGAAAGATGAAGAGGAGAGAGGGAGCTAGAAGAGGACAGAGGGAAGGAGGGGGGGTGGGGTATACAGAAAGAGATGGTAATTTTGCCGGACTCTCTCCTACGTTAGTAGGTGGCCTGGGTAAAGTGAGATACCGACATACCTAGCCCAAGGTTCCCAAATCCCTTCAAAGCGTGGGACCGTGTCACGCAGTTTAGCCACTATTTGTTCCTGTGACATTATCCAAGAAATCTTCCGTTTGGTGGCCGATATGGACACCAAAGGAGTTTTCCATGCTTTCGCTAGAGTAACTTTGGCTCCCAAACACATAAAGAATATAAGTTGTGTATTTTTAGGAGTGTTGTGCATTTTGCAATTCAGTAGAATGTATGTGGGGTCCTGTGGAACCTCTGCCCCAGATACTCTCCTTAGAATATGGAGGAATTTATTCCAGTAACTCCGTATGCGGGGGCATGTCCACCAGATATGATGCATCGTGCCAATATGACCGCAACCTCTGTAGCAGAGGGGAGAGGAGTCCGGGAATATCCTGGAGAGCCTGGCCGGGACATAAAACCATTTAGTAAAGACTTTAATGTTAGCCTCAATCAAGGCCATATTTAGGATACCTTTCGATGATCTGCTGAATGCTTGGAACCACTTAGCAGGATCCCACTGAATGTCCAGGTCCGATTCCCAGGATCGAGCGTATGCCGGGGTGTCCGTCCTATCTGCCAGGGACGCGTAGATAATGGATATCCCACCTTTTTGGTGGGCTGACGAAGAGCACCATAGCTCATACATCGTGGCCTTAGGAGTGTTCATCTTATCAGTACAAAGTGAGTGGAGAAAGTGTCGTATTTGCGAAAGTCGAAACTTTTCCGAGGTAGGCATTTCCAATGTACTCAAACAGTGGCCTAATGAAATGGGGCCATTGGGTGTAAAGAAATGGCCTATCCGGAAAAGGCCTTTGTTCAGCCACCAATAAAATGCATGTATGTTCATCCCAGGGGGAAAATCAGGATTGTGAAACAGGTGTGTGAGAGGCCTTAAGGGGGAAATCAAGTTGGCGTGGATATGCAATTGGTCACACAGGGCTAGGGAGTGAGACAATGTGGGGGCTAAGATGGCCGGTCTATGTTTGGCAGGTCTCCATGTTAAGAAGTCGAGTGTAAAATGCGGTACCGCTTGTCTCTCAATGGAGATCCAATCTGGCCTGCAGATTTTAGTGTAGATGGCTGAGAACTGTGCTAGCTGTGCTGCCTGGTAATATATCCACAAGTTTGGTAGACCCAGGCCCCCTTGCGACCGAAGCCTAAACAATATTTCTTTAGCAAAGCGATGACCTCTGTCCCCCCAGACAAACCTAATCACCCCGGACTGAAATTTGGTCAAGACAGATTTTTTAATCGGTATAGGAAGTGAGCGAAACAGGTATAAAAGGTGTGGCAGGAGAGTCATTTTGACTGCGTTGAGTCTACCTAACCATGACAGGCCCTCCCTCGACCATTTCTGTAGGTCCAGCTCTAGAGAGGGGTAGTTAGCGGCATATAAGTCTCCAATGTTTTTGGTCAGCTTGATGTCTAAATAGGGGATTGAGTCGCTAGCCCACGTGAAGGGAAAGTGTGGTCGGAGTTGATCTATGAGAGGTACAGGGACCGAAACATTGAGGGCCACAGATTTAGTCACGCTCACCTGAAGACCAGAGATGAGACCGAAGTCTCTCAGAAGTCTGAGGACATTTGGTGTGGATGTGAGAGGAGCAGTGAGGAACAAGAGCATGTCGTCAGCATTTGTGAATGTCAGGACCACATTTCACTCCCTTGATGTTCTCGTTCGATCTGATGGCTATAGCCAGTGTCTCGATCGCAATAGCGAAAATCAAGGGTGAAAGCGGACAACCCTGTCTAGTTCCCCTATGAATATTGAAGGGTTCCGAGTAATGGCCCATTAGTCGCACCTGTGCTGAGGGTGAGGAATATAGTGTGTGTATTATCGTACGAAAACCGTCGCCAAACCCCCAGCGTTCTAGAATGTCAAAAATGTAGGGCCAAGACACGGAATCAAAGGCCTTCTGCAGATCCAGCGACAGCAAGAAGCCCTCTTGAGCAGGGCCTCCGTCCCACTGGGACTGCAGAAGGGAAATCAAATCAATAGCTCTGCAAACCTGGTCTGGTCCCTGTCTCCCCGGGATGAAGCCCACTTGGTCCCTATGTATATAATTAGCAATAAAGTTAGACATCCTGTTTGCCAGTATTTTAGTCATTATTTTGAGATCGTTATTGATTAACGAAATAGGGCGGTAGCTGCCCACCTCGCTTGGGTCTTTACCCTGTTTAGGTATGACCGAGATAAAAGTTTAAATCGCTAGGGGGAGGGGCTCCATCCCGGAGGGAGTTGGAGAACCGGGCCATGTAAGGAGCCAGACGAGGGCCAAACTTCTTATAATAACATACCGAAAAACCGTCTGGACCCAGAGCAGAATTCATTTTCAAGGATTTAATGATATCTAAGATTTCCTCTGAGGAGAAGGGGGTGTCTAGCAGATCGCGGTGTGTTTGCTGTAGGTGAGGCAGGTTAATGTCTTGGAGAAACCGCTCTCTGGCCTTGGTATGTGTGTGGGGTACTTTCTCATAAAGATGTTAGTAAAAATCATTGAATTATTTCATAATGATGGTTCTATTTAGCGTCAGATTGCCCGACGAGGCACGAATTTTGGGAAATGCCAAGGTACGGATCCTCGGGCTAAATTTGGTAGCTAACTTAGCGCCTATCCTATCCGATTGGTAATAGAAACGCGCGCCGGACCACCATAAGTGTTTCTCCGTGGAGGTAGTAAGAAAGAGGTTGAGTTTCACTCGAGCTGAGTCAAGTTTGGCCAGGTTATCCGGTGTAGGGTGTTGTTTGTGGGCTTTACTCAGCAAGCGGAAGTCTGCTGTGAGTCGCGAAACTTCCGCCCTGCTTTCCTTTTTAAGTTGAGAGGAGAGTTGTAAGAGCCTGCCCCTCATCACTGCCTTGTGTGCTGCCCAAAGACATCCCGGGGAGACTGACCCCGTGTCATTCTCAATAAAGTAGTCGGAAAGAGCTTTGTCCAGGAGCGTGCAATGGGTTGGGTTGCTTAGGAGAGTTTCATTAAGGCACCATTGAAAGGGACCCCTCACCCCCGACCCGCCCCTGAGCGACATAGACATTATCGAGTGGTGGGATAGCGGAGTGTCATATATTTTGGAGGAGGTTACTCTTGGGATTACGTGGGGTGGGACAAATATGTGGTCAATCCTAGAGAAGGTGTGGTGGGGGACCGAGTAGTGCGTGTAGTCTCTAGTTTGGGGGTTCATTTCCTTCCAGATATCAATCAGGC
Source organism: Lithobates clamitans (assembly GCA_037952925.1). NCBI lineage: Eukaryota > Metazoa > Chordata > Amphibia > Anura > Ranidae > Lithobates > Lithobates clamitans. The sequence continues at coordinate 1,093,205 of JBBGZY010000324.1, read as the reverse complement.
CAAAAGATTGTACTATTTGCACCACCCGAAGGCTACGTTTAGGGGGCCGTTTTGGTTTGGGCTGCAGGGGGTTTGATTTGTCAGAGGAGTAGTCAAATGGGGTATTGGAGTCTCCCCCCAATATTACTGTGCCAATGAAATGCGGCTTAAGTACCTTCAGTGTGGTGTCAAAAAAGAGGTCCTGGTGTGTGTTAGGAGTATAATATGAGACAAACGTGTAGGTCTCACTTTCTGTCCCTCTGCCGAGTTCAATAAATTTCAATTCATCAAAGACATCCGCCTATTTGCGAGAAAATTAATGTATAAGGTCATCTATGACAAACCCTCGCAAACTCAAGCCATCGAGCCCTCATCACAAAACAGTGTTCCTACACTGGCCGAAATTCAGGCCGTTGAGGATTTGCTAATGCTTTTGGAAGAGGGTGGTACTGAAGACGAATACCAGCCATCCATTGATGACAGTGGTATTTATCTCTCGCTCACAAGCATGCTCTCAAGGCGCTACAGAACCACCCCGGGCTGGTGGTAAAACCAGCTGACAAGGGTGAGAACGTGGTTGTTATGGATGTTGCGGCATATGAATCCATGTGCCACAACATCCTCAACAACAAAGACTGGTACCGTCCTATCTCACGACTGCTCATTGATAACTTGGCTATTGAATACTATGAACTTATTTTTTCTGCCTATCAAAAAGGGACTATAGATGCTAATACTTGGAAATTCTTAAATGTAAAAGACCCTAGAATACCAACATTTTACGCTCTACCAAAACTTCACAAATCGCTTAAGTCTCCTCCTGGCCGTCCCATTGTGTCAGGATGCCAGAGTCTTACCGAAAACGCCAGCGCTCTTGTGGATAAATATCTGAGTCCACACGTTGTATCATTTCCCTCCTACGTTAAGGATACTATACATCTCCTTTGGATTTTGGAAGACCTACATCTACCGCCCAACGTTTGGTTGGTGGCGTTAGATGTAGAGAGTCTCTATAATGCAATTCCTCACAACAATGGCATTAAACTAATCTCCAAACTGTTAGAAGAAAGAAGCCCTAAATTTGAAGCCTATGGCCAATTCGTTATTGACCTTTTATGTTTCATTTTGACACAGAACCATTTTATGTTCGGCTCTTCCCACTTCCTCCAGGTACAGGGTGTAGCTTTAGGCACTAAATGTGCACCATCCTACGCCAATCTGTACCTGGGGGGGTGGGAAAGAGAACTTTTTGCCAATTCTGACCTTACTGAGTATCTGTGCCACGTGGTGTCGTGGCACAGGTATATTGATGACGTGATTTTTTTCTGGTCTGGTACTCGAGAACATCTTTTGAAATTTGTCGACACTTTAGCTACCAATTCGTATAATCCTAAATTTACGATGGAGTGCAGCCAGAAAAAAATTACCTTTTTGGATCTAGAGATTCAACTGGATCCTAACGGTAATCTTTTTTTCATCCTTATATCATAAGAAGACATCCGGAAATACTATCCTCCACGCCAACAGTGCTCACCCAAAACCACTTTTAAATAGTATCCCGTATAGCCAGTATCTCAATATCAAACGTAACTGCTCACATGAAAATCACTTCTTTTCGGCCTCTCATGAATTGTATCAGAGACTAAAAGGAAGAGGATATAGTCACAGACTATTGAAGCAGGCCTTCAATAAAGTCAAAAAACTTGATAGGAAAAAAATAATTTATTCTAGCAAAAACATGGACACTTCTCAGTCAGTTCGTTTGATAACACAGTTCTCACAGCATCACAATGAAGTAAGAGATATTCTGAATACATTTTGGCCTCTCCTTACTGCTGACAACACTATCAAGAAATATATCAAATCCCATCCAGAGGGGGCGCATGCGCGGCAGCGTCCAAGATGGTCGCTTAGCCCGGGAGCTCCGCGTCACTCCGATCTAATGCCGTCCATAGCAGCGGTGCAAGCCCTCATTTCAGCCCGGCTCTTGTCCCTGCAGCTTGGGGGCACCTCCAGCCACACCTGGATGTCCTTTTCTGCCTCCAGGCGGAACCTCGTTGACGCCTTAAACGGATCCCTGGAGCGGCCCGGCCATCCCAAAATGGCGGCCGTCTCCTCACAAGGCCTGCCCTGCCTGTCAGAATCCATCGCAGATCAGGATCAAGGGGCCCTCCCGTCCTCACAAGCATCGGATGCCACAGTGAGTACTCTCCCGGGGTTCCCCTCTCCAGCATCTCTGTTGAGGAGGACATTTGGAGGGGCAGCTCTCACCCCTCAGCAGGATCTGCCTCACAGTCCGGACTCCTGGGACATACAGGCCAGGGATCTCCCTCCCTACCCTACTGATTTCCCCTCCATGATGGCTGCTTTTTCCCAGATGCTATCAAAAGGCCTATCCCACACAGCTACACAGATCACTGCTTCCATGCAGATTTGCAGCAGATTGGTGCCAGAATTGAAGTGATCGAACAAAAATCTGATCAGGCCATCCTGAGAATTAACCAAAATACTTCCAGAATCCAGGATCTTCAGGACCAACTGGAATCAGCCACCTCTAAAATAGATGACCTCGAGAACAGGTTGAGACGTTACAACTTTCGTCTCAGGGGGCTCCCCGAATCCGTTAAAGACACCCACATGGCAGTCCAGGACTTCATCAAAAGTTTAATCCCCAATATCCCGGCTCACCGCTTAGAGCTCGACAGAGCCCACAGGGCGCTACAACCACCTCGTTCCGATGGTCTGCCACGAGACATCATCGTGAAACCGCATTTCTATGCAGTCAAGGAAGAAGTGATGAAGCTCTCCAGGTCAGCAGAGAAACTGATGTTCCAAGGACATCAGGTCCAAATCTTCACTGATATATCCCCATATACCGTACAAAAAAGAAGAGTCCTGAAACCGCTACTACAAGTCCTGGCGAGCAAAGAGATCACCTACAGATGGGCCTTCCCGCTGAGATTGAACTTCTCATACCGCAACAAACCATACAATTTTTCAACGTTCTAAGACGGGGAACAACTTCTTCATCTGGGTCTGATTACTCAGGACGTCCCGCATTCTTCTGCCTCTCGAGGAGCATCGTCTGTCAAGAGAACATCCCCCACCAGCCCAGTGTCGCCAGTGTGGCAGAAACAGCTTTCCAAGAGATCGAAAGAGTCCTTTCCCCCATGATTGGGCCTGCAGCATCATCAGTCTCTGTTTTTGATCCTCCCCTGGGTCTGTGTCGATGACCGACCTGATGTCAGTTTTTTGGTTACTTTCCTCTTCTGAGTTCTCCCCAGGACTTCCTTTCAGATTCCTACGGTCCAGATTTTCTAGGGAAAATGTTGTACTGTTCCGTTTTTAATAATGTTTTTTTTTTTTTTTCTCCCAAATATTCAAAACTTTTTTGATCACTACTACTATGTGATAGCAGGGCTTGCATTGCATTGTTTATGTACTGCCACAATTTCAATCAGAGGCGGCGTTGACCGGAGTGGTCGTAGTGCGCCTCTCTCTGGCTCCAATAGCTGAACCCTTGTTCACTCACCTATTGGACCCAGACTCTCTCGACCCTTGGGTCGCAGAATTTTTGCTTTGTTTTGGGTTCCGGTCCAGGCAGGGGGGGGTCCCTCGCTGGTCCGTGGGGATTTGGGTAAAAATTTTCTGATGCAATATCTAATGGTTCGTTTTTTCACTCCTCTCTACCTCTTTTCTCTGCTCTTCCTTCCTTTCTCCTTTCCCCCCCTCCTCTTCAGCTACAGGTTCTCGCTGGATCTCCCGTTTTTTGTAACACAGATTGAGCCCGTCATGTTGCTGGGGATATCTTCTATCTGCCAGGGACAATTAGGACATCAGGTGAGAATTACAAATACTTAGCACCACACTCATTGCTTCCCCATGACTGACTCCACGCCACTGAATGGGACACTTAAGATTCTCTCCCACAATGTACAGGGCCTTAATTCCCCTGTAAAGAGACACAAAATACTGCAATAGCTTCACGCTCTGAAGGCTGATGTAGTACTGCTCCAGGAAACTAATTTCCCCGCCTCCTATCAGCCCAAATTCCTTCACAAAAGCTTCATGAACTTCCACCTAGCTAATGCTGACAACAAAACGAGAGGAGTGGCAGTCTGCTTCTCCAACAGAACTCAATTCGTGCACGCGAACACCATCAAAGATCCAGAGGGACGTTACATACTAGTGTCAGGTATGATTAATGGTGAGGCCTACACGGAGTACCTTGATCTGTTCTTTAGTTAAAGGAAATGAAGAAATATTGACTACATCTAAGTCGTGGGTTCGTTCTGAATGAGGGCTTCTGAGCGCTGAGGTGTGGGACTCTGCAGGGAGTTCAGTGCCTGAGATAAAAAAATGGGAGCAATCTTGGGATCAATGGATTGTGAGGCAGTGGGAAACATAGAAGTAAGGTTAGGTTCACTTACCCGTCTTCCAGTGGGAGCAGGAAGAGTGAGAGGTGCTGAAGTAGCCGTGGTGAGTGCCGAGTGCGCAGTGTAAGTAGTAGTAAGTGGTGGTCGTGGCAGTGCTCGTGTGAGTGGGGTGGAAGTGCTGGTGGTTTTAGGTCGGACTATCATAGGTTTGGTAACATTAGTGGCTCCAAAAGTGCATCGGATAGAGTCCGTGGAGGTGGTGGGTAGCTCCCCTTTCCTTTTTTGGGGGATCCTGTCTTGTGATAAATCACTATATGTAGTAGACGAGCTAGAAGAAAATGAGGTGGAGAAGACATTAGGTACTTCATTATTATTTCTAGGTACATTTTCAGAGCTAGGTTTGGTGGTAGATTTTTTGGGGACACTCCCATCCCATCTATAGGCATAGCCATTAGTATGAGCGAGTTTATCCCGTAAAAATGTATTTTCTTTGGCATTAATTACCTCTACCGTGTATTCCTCAAGGTGAGCCCGAAGGTCCTTGTCCCTCTGGGCAAACCTTGGAGAAAACAAGTCAGTGGCACGATCAGAGAGCCATTCATTGATTGAAGTGTCAAGTAAATCCAATTCCTTCTCATATTGTTGACACAGCATGCTAATCATATTGAAAGAGCAGGTTTGCAAATTGTCTTCCCATGCTTTTTTAAGGGGGTCAGTAATTTTTTTGATATTTGGAAAAATTTGTATTCTGAGTCGCCAAGGGACAATTTGGTGTTCAACGTATTTTTCAAAATACACCTTGTGCCAATAAATACGGACCTTCTTTTCTAATAGACGTTGGAATCTGATAAAAGATTTATTGAGTTCTGTATCAGAAATATTTGAAGCTGTATGGGAAGTTTGAATTTTGGTCATTAAATCCTCCCAGGCTTCCCCACAAAAGTCAGTCATGGTGTCAAAGAAAGTAGCAATATGAATATGAAAAGTAAGAAAATATTATAAGTTGTGAAAAAATACCGCAATTGCATAAAAAAGCAGAAAATAATACAAAACAATAAATGTCAAATATCTCATAAATTTACATTTTAACTCCAGTTCAAAGTGTAGAGTACACCCCAACATAGAGGTAGTATATTAAAACACCAATCTCAAAGGCTATAGATCAGAAAAGGCGGGGGTGGTTGGGTAGTCCTCAATATGACACGGCACCTCATCCCAGTAATTAGAAACTAGTATAAAGAATAGGGATGCGGGGATTATAGCGGTGCCAAAAAAACAAAAGTAATTAGATAAAAAACATGAAAAATTTTTATTAACAAATTTTAAAAGATAAGAAGTTTGTAAATTGTTACATAAACAAGGTGTGCATCAACATACAAGATATTTAAAATCATTTGTAGCGAGGTATTACAAGATTCGGCCTGAAAGTGTGGCGGCAAATCCCGTAGATAGGTTTCTGATCTATAGCCTTTGAGCTTGGTGTTTTAATACACTACCTCTAGGTTGGGGTGTCCTCTACACTTTAAACTGGAGTTAAAATGTAAATTTACGAGATATTTGACATTTATTGTTTTGTATTATTTTCTGCTTTTTTATGCAATTGCGGTATTTTTTCACAACCTATAATATTTTCTTACTTTTCATATTCATATTGCTACTTTCTTTGACACCATGGCTGACCTTTGTGGGGAAGCCGGTCAGGATTTAATGACCAAAATTCAAACTTCCCATACAGCTTCAAATATTTCTGATACAGAACTCGATAAATCTTTTATCAGATTCCAACGTCTATTAGAAAAGAAGGTCCGTATTTATTGGCACAAGGTGTATTTTGAAAAATACGTTGAACACCAAATTGTCCCTTGGGGACTCAGAATACAAATTTTTCCAAATATCAAAAAAATTACTGACCCCCTTAAAAAAGCATGGGAAGACAATTTGCAAGCCTGCTCTTTCAATATGATTAGCATGCTGTGTCAACAATATGAGAAGGAATTGGATTTACTTGACACTTCAATCAATGAATGGCTCTCTGATCGTGCCACTGACTTGTCTTCTCCAAGGTTTGCCCAGAGGGACAAGGACCTTCGGGCTCACGTTGAGGAATACACGGTAGAGGTAATTAATGCCAAAGAAAATACATTTTTGCAGGATAAACTCACTCATACTAATGGCTATGCCTATAGATGGGACGGGAGTGTCCCCAAAAAATATACCACCAAACCTAGCTCTGAAAATGTACCTAGAAATAATAACGAAGTACATAATGTCTTCTCCACCTCATTTTCTTCTAGCTCGTCTACTACATCACAAGACAGGATCCCCCAAAAAAGGAAGGGGGAGCTACCCACCACCTCCACGGATTCTATCCGATGCACTTTTGGAGCCACTAATGTTACCAAACCTATGATAGTCCGACCTAAAACCACCAGCACTTCCACCCCGCTCACACGAGCACTGCCACGACCACCACTTACTACTACTCGCACTGCGCACTCTGCACTCACCACGGCTACTTCAGCACCTCTCGCTCTCCCTGCTCCCACTGGAAGACGGGTAAGTGAACCTAACATTACTTCTATGTTTCCCACTGTCTCACAATCCATTGATCCCAAGATTGCTCCCATTTTTTTATCTCAGGCACTGGACTCCCTGCAGAGTCCCACACCTCAGCGCTCAGAAGCCCTCATTCACAACGAACCCACGACTTAGATGTAGTCGATCTTTCTTCATTTCCTTTAACTAAAGAACAGATCAAGGTGCTCCAACTAGGTCTCACTTTCTGTCCCTCTGCCGAGTTCAATAAATTTCAATTCATCAAAGACATCCACCTATTTGCGAGAAAATTAATGTATAAGGTCATCTATGACAAACCCTCGCAAACTCAAGCCATCAAGCCCTCATCACAAAACAGTGTTCCTACACTGGTCGAAATTCAGGCCATTGAGGATTTGCTAACGCTTTTGGAAGGGGGTGGTACCGAAGACGAATACCAGCCATCCATTGATGGCAGTGGTATTGTAGTCTCCGGTGTCTCCTTCCCCCCTCCGTCCTCGTTTAAACCTAAATCCAAATCCTTCCCTACTCTCTCTGCTAACCCAAATATTTGGGCAATTGTAGAACAAATCACCAATTCCATCAAACACCATGAATTTTCTATTTCGCATTTGTCAAATTTATCTCTCGCTCACAAGCATGCTCTCAAGGCGCTACAGAACCACCCCGGGCTGGTAATAAAACCAGCTGACAAGGGTGGGAACGTGGTTGTTATGGATGTTGCGGCATATGAATCCATGCGCCGCAACATCCTCGACAACAAAGACTGGTACCGTCCTATGTCACGACTGCTCATTGATAACTTTGCTATTGAATACTATGAACTTATTTTTTCTGCCTATCAAAAAGGGACTATAGACGCTAATACTTGGAAATTCTTAAATGTAAAAGACCCTAGAATACCAACATTTTACGCTCTACCAAAACTTCACAAATCGCTTAAGTCTCCTCCTGGCCGTCCCATTGTGTCAGGATGCCAGAGTCTTACCGAAAACGCCAGCGCTCTTGTGGAGTCCACACATTGTATCACTTCCCTCCTACGTTAAGGATACTATACATCTCCTTTGGATTTTGGAAGACCTACATCTACCGCCCAACGTTTGGTTGGTGGCGTTAGATGTAGAGAGTCTCTATAATGCAATTCCTCACAACAATGGCATTAAAGTAATCTCCAAACTGTTAGAAGAAAGAGGCCCTAAATTTGAAGCCTATGGCCAATTCGAATTGACCTTTTACGTTTCATTTTGACACGGAACCATTTTATGTTCGGCTCTTCCCACTTCCTCCAGGTACAGGGTGTAGCTATGGGCACTAAATGTGCACCATCCTACGCCAATCTGTACCTGGGGGGGTGGGAAAGAGAACTTTTTGCCAATTCTGACCTTACTGAGTATCTGTGCCACGTGGTGTCGTGGCACAGGTATATTGACGATGTGATTTTTTTCTGGTCTGGTACTCGAGAACATCTTTTGAAATTTGTCGACACTTCAGCTACCAATTCGTATAATCTTAAATTTACGATTTAGTGCAGCCAGAAAAAAATTACCTTTTTGGATCTAGAGATTCAACTGAATCCTAACGGTAATCTTTTTTCATCCTTATATCGTAAGAAGACATCCGGAAATACTATTCTCCAGCCAACAGTGCTCACCCAAAACCACTTTTAAATAATATCCAGTATAGCCAGTATCTCCGTATCAAACGTAACTGCTCGCATGAAAATGACTTTTTTTCGGCCTCTCGTGATTTGTATCAGAGACTAAAAGGAAGAGGATATAGTCACAGACTATTGAAGCAGGGCTTCAATAAAGTAAAAAAACTTAATAGGAAAAAAATTATTTATTCTAGCAAAAACATGGATACTTCTCAGTCAGTTCGTTTGATAACACAGTTCTCACAGCATCACAATGAAGTAAGAGATATTCTGAATAAATTTTGGCCTCTCCTTACTGCTGACAACACTATCAAGAAATATATCAAATCCCATCCGGAGATTACTTATCGGCGTTCTCCATCATTAAGAGACAAAATTACAGTCAGCCATCATTCACCTAAATCAGAATCTATACTGACGACCTCTGGTACATTTCCTTGTGGGAATTGTGACATATGTGATTTTGTCTACGACTCACGTGAAATTCCACTTCCAAATGGTCACATTCATAGAATTAAACAAAAAGTTACTTGTCAATCTGTAGGCATAGTATATTTGGCCACTTGCATGTGTGGCTGCTATTATGTTGGGAAAACCAAACGTCCATTCAATGTTCGCATTCGCAATCATATAAAACCATTGTATAAGCATAAGACATCTACTTCAATTAACCGACATATAGCAGATCAACACAATTATGACCCCCATGTTATGGGTTTTACGGCTCTCGAACATGTCCCTGTACATGCCAGAGGTGGTGATATCGATCAAAAACTGCTCCAATTGGAGACAAAATGGATACACACCCTGGATGCTACCAAGTACCCAGGGCTCAATGAGTACATTAGCTTTAAGTCATTTCTTTAAAATATTTTTTCATTTGATCTCATGGAAATATTGGTTTTACACCACCCTACCATTCCCCCCGTTTTTTTTTCTTCCCCACGCTAGAGGTCGGCCCTATCTGTTCAAGATTTAGCTTGTGGTCGTTATTGTAATTCCGATTACTCTAATTAACTTCCTTACTTTCATCAATCATCCTTTTCCATAATATTAGTAATTACTCTTATGCCATGTATGCATTACCTGTATGCTTATTATTCTGTGATACTTTGTTGTGGATTAATGTTTTTACATATATGATTTTGTAATTTACGAACTGTCAGTCCTGCTTTTTATTGGGTAACACGCTGTAGACATGGCCTTCCCGTTTCCCCCCCCTTTCGCCTCTTTGTGTGCAGGTGTTTTGAAGTTCCATATTTGTCCTATGCTTGCTCCCACCTGCTTTCATTTCACCCACTGCGCTCCCATGGAGTCCTTTGTGCTGTCAGATGTAATCCTCCCCCCTCTCTCATTTCTCCCTCTCCGCCCTGTGTGGCCTCCCATGGCAGCCCCCCCTTGGCTTCCATGTTGAGTCCCCACGGGGGATGCGGGTCCACTCCGGGGCGGGTATCCTAGTTCATTGGGATACTTTGGCTGCAAGTACACCCAAGGGCAGTGCCATCCAGCAACTGCCCGCTCTATGCCACTGACATCTGGTGATCTTAGGATTGCTTTATCTCCAGTGTATTGTGCTGCCGCCTCCCAGTGGCTGCATAGTACAGCGCTGTGTCTGTAGCGTGTTTACACACGTCACATCTGACACTGCCGCTAAGTCTCCTGGTCCTTGTAGGCCCGGGAGCCTTGCCGAGTTGCACATGCGCAGTGGCTTCTTCTGTCCGCTCAGACGTGCAGTGACGTCAGATGCTGCACGCGTGTTGGGGGCATAAGATCGCCGGCATCCCTGGCCACAACACCGCCGGCGATAGCAGGACACGGACGCTCTATCTTTACTCTGCTCTGGTAAGATCATTACAGCCTTGCAACTTCTCTATATGATTAATGTCGCTTTCTAGCAAATTTATATGTGCTTTTCTTCCCCTCTATTTTTATTTTAGTGCACTAGGCTGTGCTGTAACCCACCCATTATCCTTTGGATTAGCCATCTTTCCAGCCTTCAGCACTATCCATTGTGGGTAAGTGCATCCATATACCCGAACCTCTGCTTATGCCTCCATTAGTGTATACATGATGAGAATTGGCTGTTTGCCTGCACATCATTTAATTTGGCTTATTGATGCTGATTGTCTTTACCCCCACTCCTTATTTGTAGACAATTCATGTCCAGACTCTATCATCTTTTTGTGGCCCTTTTTGATGCTAAAATCGGAGTGTGCTCTGGCGTCCAGCGTTTATAAGCATTATATATAAATATTGTAAGTATTACTTTGAGACTATGTTAGTCCAGTCTATATTGATAGATTTATGAACCTTGATCCATTGAAACCGCCACATTCTCTTCACAATGTGTATTTTCCACCAGGTCCTCTTATTTGCCCCCTGCAGCTGCTTATTGTACCCCGGTCCTTGGTACCACGCTAGAGGCTCTCTGTGTCTGCCTGTGGTGATTTGCAGGTAGTCCTTTTCCATCATGGGTAGCCTGGGCTGCCTGCTGGGTGGTTGGGTATGTGGGTGGAGGATGGGTTGGATCACTGGTGGACACTGTGGTACCCATGGTTGCTTTTTGGGTGTTGTCTGCAGGATCATGCCTGACAGTTCGCAAACATATCTAAATGTCCATTCATGTTCAAAAAAAATTCTCTAATGTAACTGATTCTACATTGTTGTCATTGACTATCATATATTGTTTTCTGATTGTTAATTTTTCTTCATAGATTATATAGTAGCGGTATAGGTATAACCAACTGTCCCTGAAGAAGCCACCTCTGGCGAAACATGTAGGACCCCCCAAGTACCTATCTACGGGATTGGCCGCCACACTTTTAGGCCGAATCTTGTAATACCTCGCTACAAATGATTTTAAATGTCTTGTATGGTGATGCACACCTTGTTTATGTAACAATTTACAAACTTCTTATCTTTTAAAATTTGTTAATAAAAATTTTTCATGTTTTTTATCTAATTACTTTTGTTTTTTTGGCACCGCTATAATCCCCTCATCCCTATTCTTTATACTAGTTTCTAATTACTGGGATGAGGTGCCGTGTCATATTGAGGACTACCCAACCACCCCCTCTTTTCTAAAGAAGTTATTTCATCAATTTCCACATATATATATCCATTGATCTAATGGTCAAAATACATTAAATGGAAAAAGCCTTTCATATTATTATAATTATGTTTGTATATTTGCTACTCTTTTTTGCTCCCAATTCATTACAAAGGATTATTTCATAAATGAACTAGGACCATAAATAAATAAATAAATAAATGAATTAAGGTGCATTTATATCCATTACAATTGGCAATCCCAATATAAGTAAACATCGATAAATGGCTCTGTAATCCTCCCCAGGGTCTAGTTTTTTTGGGGGTTAATTCCCAGCATCAGATAGTTGTATCTCATAATGCATGGCATGTGCGCAAAGGTCCAGAGCACAAAGAAACCTCTTCCTGTAATATTGCTATGTACATGTGCCCATAGTTTGACCAATCTATATCAGTGTAAATTTTACAAAGTCGGGAGAAACCCAGTCTCATATTCCGCTTATACATAGTATCTTATTAGAGCATATGTGTAAACAAACATGAGCTCCATCCATTACAATCATAATGGTGGAAAAAAAAATTCCTTCTAAGAGAGGCATCTCCGCACTCTGTCCATCCGCGTCCATGTAGGTATGGTCATGCAGTTCTAGCTGTTTTTTCCCGAACTATAGCCCTTAAGAAAGGGAACATATGAAATTGATTCTTTAAGGGCTGGATATGTGGTGGCCCCGAGTTTATATATCCACTTTTGTTCAATTTGCAACAGCCTTTTGTTCCAATCACTGCCCCTCGCCGGAATATGTATCCGGTCCAGGACGGCGAAGGCAACCTTCAGCATTCCTCCATAAGTGCCAGTTTGACTGCTAGAAGGGCATCTGACTGGTTAATGTTAGTATAAAGGGATTCAATATCTACTGTAACCAATATGGTATGCTCATTTATCTCAATATTTTGAAGCGATTTGATGAGTTCACGGCTATCTTTCAAGTATGATCTACCCTTAATGACAAGGGGCTGAAGGTATGTATCAAGGTACTCACCCAAGCCGGAATATAAGGACCCTATCCCACTGATAACGGGTTGACTGGGTGGGTTTTCCTTATTTTTGTGAATCTTGGGCACTATATATAGTACTGGGATACGGGGAGCCTGTGGAATGAGATATTTAGCTTCTTTGCTATCTACAATGTTGTTGGTACTGCCTTTTTCACCCAAGCTAGCAATTCTGATTTGAGTTTAGCGGATCTGTCCACAGGGGCCTGTAAGTGGTTGTATCCTCTAACAGTCTATGGATCTCTTTATTATAATTGTCTTTTGTAAGTATCACCACCCCTCCCCCCTTGTCCACTGGTCGAACTACTATTTGTTAGATTTTAATTTCTTGATTCCCTTCCATATTGTATGGTTACTTTTACTTTTATTTACATGTAATGTTTTTATTTCGTCAAAAACCTCAATATGGTGGTGGGTACCCTTACTTGGATTGAAGACTGAATTGTTTTTCAAGCCAGTATGTTGGTAGACTGTGGCTGGTTTTGGTGGTCGTGAACTTGGTAACTGGGAAGCAAAATGTTTTTTGATGTTTAATTTGCGTATATATTTTTCAATATCTATGAATAACTCAAAGTTGTTTATATTTTTATCAGGTGCATGGCTGCTAATCATTTGCAATGATGCACTTTTGGTATTCAGTTTATATATATATATATATATATATATATATATATATATATATATATATATATATATATATATATATATATATATATATATATAATCTAGGATTTCTGTATGGCACATTGATGTGTATTGAATTATTTTATTTTGTTTGAGTACAACATTGCACATGTAACTCAGTCCACTGTTAATATAGACCCAGCGCCCCTCACTATACACTTTTCTCACTTGCACTAGAATTCTCATCTAGTTTGGGGGATAGCAGCTCATATTTGATCATTCACTCTCATTTGGTGCAAGGTTTATATATATATTTTTATCACTTGGGTTTCAAAATTTTTTTTTGAACTTGCACCTACGCAGCCATGGACATCTTCAATTTTATGAAAAGATACCAGATAGATATAGAAGACATTTTTCAACAGGGCCCCAGTCCCAACATTGATTTAGAAAAATCTCACCCCTAGGAGATTATGTTGGGATATTAGTCTCAATGATGGTGTAGAGGATCCCACACTATTGGATAAATGGTTCCAATTTTTCAATGCATGTGAACAAAAACTCATGCAGTTAAGGATTAGGAGACGCCAAATCAAAAATAAAATTTTAGATAGCAAAATAGCGGAACTTAAAGAAAAAATGGAGCCATTCATGGGAACTAATGATTACGAGGACAGAGTGCAGTATTTACAAACCCATCTAAATATGAAAGAGAAATCAAAAATCAAAAATTAAAAGAATACCAGAGGGATGTCCAAGATTATGAAGATAATAAGGTGTACAAATGGCAGGAGGGACCCAATCCAGGGAGCTCCAAAGAATCATCAGTAGAGAGGGAAGTAAAGGTCCATAATGTAGTGGCCCAACTGGCCAAGGGGTTTAAAAACTACTGACAAAAAACAGAAAAGAGAGGGCGCACCGGCCTTGTGCATTATCTTTAAAAAGGTTTATTAAAACAGAAAACGTAAAAGTACTACTCACAAGGGTAGATAAAAATCACGCATAATAGTCAAATGATGGTAGCAGTCTCCAGACTTATGGACAAGACGTGCAGACCGCTGCTGGCTGACACGTTTCAAAGGTAGCACCTTCTTCTTCAGAGCTCTGAAGAATAGTACTTTTACGTTTTGTTTTAATAAACCTTTTTAAAGATAATGCACAAGGCCGGTGCGCCCTCTCTTTTCTGTTTTTTGTCTGTATGTTAGGATTTCCCTATCCTTGAGGGCAGCAAGGCTGAAAGCTACCATCCATCGAGAACTTTGAACTGTCGGGCTTATACATTTATGCGCAAGAGTTTTTGTTTTGTTTTGTTGTTTAAAAACTACTCACAGACCCCCCAAAAAAGCAACCAGTTAAACCTACCAACACGAATAAGAATAAGGAAGGGGAACTATAGAGGTAGGTCATCATCTTATCAGAATCACTACCAACGAGGGGGAAATAAAGGGGGTGGAAGGAACCTTACAGGATTCCACCTATGGTACCTACATACCCCAGAGAATATTTAGAAAAAGAGGCAGAAGAGGGAGGGGCAGAAAGAAAAAGAAAGCGGGACAGTTAAATACAGACATTTTTAATTTGACGGATACAGTTTTTTCGCAGGAAAAACTGGAAGTATTGGCCCAAGGTTTAAAATTTGCACCTGATAAAAATATAAACAAATTTGAGTTATTCATAGATATTGAAAAATATATTCGCAAATTAAACATCAAAAAACATTTTGCATCCCAGTTACCAAGTTCACAACCACCAAAACCAGCCACAGACTACCAACATAGTGGCTTGAAAAACAATTCAGTCTTCAATCCAAGTAAGTGTACCCACCACTATATTGAGGTTTTTAAAAACATGGTACAGGACGAAATCAAAACAATACATGTAAATAAAAGTAAAAGTAACCATACAATATGGGGGGAAATCAAGAAATTAGAATCTAACAAACAAATAGTAGTTTGACCGGTGAACAAGGGGGAGGGGTGGTGATACTTACAAAAGACAATTATAATAAAGAGATCCATAGACTGTTAGAGGATACAACCACTTACAGGCCGCTGGGGACAGATCCCACAGCTAAACTCAAATCAGAATTTATAGCTTGGGTGAAAAAGGGTAGTACCAACAACATTCTAGATAGCAAAGAAGCTAAATATCTCATTCCACAGGCTCCCCGTATCCCAGTACTATATATAGTGTCCAAGATTCACAAAAATAAGGAAAACCCTCCCAGTCAACCCATTATCAGTGAGATAGGGTCCTCATATTCCCGCTTGGGTGAGTACCTTGATATATACCTTCAGCCCCTTATCATTAAGGGTAGATCATACTTGAAAGATAGCCGTGAACTCATCAAATCGCTTCAAAATATTGAGATAAATGAGCATACCATATTGGTTACAGTAGATATTGAATCCCTTTATACTAACATTAACCAGTCAGATGCCCTTCTAGCAGTCAAACTGGCCCTTAAGGAGGAATCCGGATTAAATACACTACAAATCAATTTTCTGGTAGAGGGATTACAACTAGCTATGGGTAATAACTACTTTTGGGCCCAGGATTCTTACTTTAACCAAATTAAGGGAGTAGCGATGGGGGCTAGATACGCCCCTAGCATGGCCAATATAGTGCTCAATAAGTGGGAAAGAGAAAACATTTACCAAACAGCCAATAAATCATTATTGTACTACAAAAGGTACATTGATGACATTATCTTATTATGTGGAGGTCCATATGCAGAATTGGAAACATTCCTAGCATGCATGAATATCAATAAGTATGGCCTCAAATTCACAGCAGAAACCAGTCTGGATACTATTAATTTTTTGGATCTCACTTTGACTAAAAACATGAACAGAATTGGTACTAAGACCCATTTTAACGTGACGGATAGAAATGGGTTTGTACCAACTTACAGCTGTCACCCCCCTCAGTGGTTGCGGGGGGTACCCAAAAGCCAATTAATGCGGGTTTGGCGTAATTGTGACAAGCTTACAGATTACCACACACAAGCAGATATGCTTATCCATAGATTTCAGGAAAAAGGTTATTCCCTACAATCACTTATCACAACTAAGAATCAGGTGCTTCAAATGAACAGAGATGAATTTTTGATTAACAAAAAGAAGTCACCCTCTGTTGAAGGAGGCTTAGCTTTCATTTCTAATTTTCATAGACAATACAAGGACATAGAAAAAGTTTTTAAGAAATATTGGCCAATACTATTAAAAGACAAACATTTGTAAATCATACTACCAGTTGCCCCCAAATTTATCTATAGGAGAGCTCCGAGCTTAAGAAACTTAATAGCGCCCAATGTACTGGACCCCCCAAGAAAGCCTCCAACATTTCTTGATGGGTCGGGTTTCTATTATTGTACCCGATGCAAGGCCTGCCGTACCACCAAACGACAGACAAAAAAGTTATCAAATTTCAATCCAACATCACACAGCAGGAGTTTAATATCAAACCCCTGATAACGTGTCATTCCAAACATGTAACATACGTGTTGGAGTGCCCATGCTCCCTGCAATATGTGGGGAGGACTACATGAGAATTAAGGGTACGAATCAATGAACATGTGACAAATATTGCCAAAGATTTTTTGAATCATAGTGTTTACAGACACTTCAGACTTTTTGACAATAGGGACCCTAGTCTCCTTACTTTTTACGGTATAGATAGAGTCACCCCTAACTGGAGAGGCACAGACCTCAAGAAGGCGATTTCCCAAAATGAGACCCAATGGCTGTATCGCCTTAGTTCGATGCAGCCATTGGGACTCAATATTTAAATAGACCTCAATTGCTTTTTGACCAATGAGTAAAGTGGGGATGATTACTACTAAGAGGAGGCTTACATTTAATATGTACTTTGCACCAACCACTCAGGATCTTTCCTTTCGTTACTTTATAGCGTACCTACTGATGTTTTACTGATCCATTTTTAAGTGGGATTATTTTAGTATTTTTATCATGTTTTCCACATCTTTATCTTTATTTTTATTTTTGTATTTTTATATTATTTGTATACTCTATTTTTCAACAGCGGAAGATTCACTTATATTGATTTGTATAATATTTTTTATTGCACGTGGACTCTTTTTTATGCATTTTTTCGTGGGGATTTTCATATTGTTTTTTCCACAAGGACATTATTATTTTTTATATATGCAGGGACAGCATGGCTGCTAATCATTTGCAATAATACACTTTTGGTATTCAGTTTATATATATATCTAGGATTTCTGTATGGCACATTGATGTGTATTCAATTATTTTATTTTGTTTGAGTACAACATTGCACTTGTAACTCAGTCCACTGTTAATATAGACCCAGCGCCCCTCACCATACTCTGATCTTGAAGACAGGTCACACGGCAACAATGAAAAAATCGGAGGCAATGCTAAAACCTTGTCCCCTGCTGATCTGAGACATTCTGTGCAACAGATGATCTCTACTGATTCCCACTATTCCTACAAATTAGATTTTATGGTTCAAGCCCATACATTACAAATCTACATGACCAAGTGCTGAGAGAAAGGATTGCTAAAATACGTATTTCATATTAAAGAACCACTTAATGCAACTTGCTCATCAGATGTCTCCTTTGCCAGATCCCTAATCTGGAATTTTCCTTTTTTACTGACCTGTCACAACATACTAACAAACAACGCTCACAAACAATTGCTTTCAATCACCAAAATTTACTTATCACTAGACACAAAACTCTACCTATACTATAACTTCTGTGGATGAAGGACTTTGCCTTGCCAAGAAGTGGGGTCTTATTTATATAATGGATAAATCATAACCTGCCTTTCAGGCAGAATTTTTCACATCTTGGGAAAAGACAATGGATTTAGTTCTTTACTTTCTTTTTACTGGAGATGCACCAAAATTTTGGCGGTCAAAACATATCGGCAAAACCATGCACACAATTTTACCATGATTTAATTGTGCTTATGGTGTGTTTTTCATAGGTCATATGACTTAATAACCGCATCAAATTTGTAACACGGGTCCGTTATTGATGTGTACTGCATTTTCAATGCATTTTAAGGCGAAGGTGCATTCTTGGTGAAGTTTTTTAAACTGACCAAAAATGCAGCAAGCAGGATTTTTAACACTACAATGGAAGCGCAACGGACCAGTGTGAAGACATACATAGAATTTAAAGGGATGCCTTTTTCTTGAGCTTTTCTTCCACTAAATGTGCTAATAATGGCTGACAATAAATTCATATTCATTTAAATTCATATTAATTAAAAAGTCGCAAATAATACAATTATATATAAAAATATACATTATGTATACTGTAAATTTTTGCTTTGCAAATCTCTCACCATTCATGCAAAGTCACAAATAATACTTGCAATATTTGTAATGTGTTAAGAACATTTGGTCAGAAGAGTTAAAGAACATTCATCCAATAGAGAAAATAGCCTAACAATATAGGCTAACTTCAAACTAGAAGGGGGAATAGTATAGCACCTCTGCACTGTGTACAAAGTGAATAGAGTTTCCTGTGCAAGTGATGAATTCAGGTTTGGGAGGTTCTGTGAACAATCAAACTAATGGGTGTTCACCCGAGCGAACCTCCATCTACAGTAGGAAGTGAAATATTTAGCAGCAGTATTATTATTACTGCTAAATGTGAGAGCTTCCTACTCAGGGCTCCTGGTTGCACTCCTTATTCAGTAACATGAGCAAGGGTGGTGGTATCTGAAAGTACGTTTATCGATAAAGAGGGGTTCCAGATTCCTATAAGCCCCCTGCCAACAAACCTCCACAACCACAGTGCCAGTGTTGTGGGGAATAGGCCAGTGTCTTCATCAATATGGGGACAAAATGCCTTGTCAGGGGGACCTCAGTTGAGGGCATGTGGCCTGGTATGGTTCAGAAGGTGGGCACATGCTCATTTACTCTTTCCTGGCCAGCCAGGCTGTATGTTCAGATAAGAGTCTGGCACTGATTTCAGAGGGGACCACACACTTTTGATTTGTGTGTGAGATTTCTCTTTAAAATTCATACCAGTCCCAAGGGGGGACCTCATGTTTAAAATACTCTTTGTGCCTCATAGATAATCTATTCAGGTGTTTGCTTTTTAAAATGTAGTAATTTTGTTGGTGTGTGACTACTGTATGTTGTGTGTGAGAAATATCTTGTAATAATTTTTCCATTTACTAAATCCCTCTGGATGACTACTTTCCAAAAAGGGGTCATTTGTGGAATATTTGTGAAGTATTTGTACTGTCCAGGCATTTAAGGGCATCAAGCAATGAAATAGGCAGTCAGTACATTCAAAATGATCAATTTTCAAATGTACAGTATGTACCATAGCTTCTAGTATCTATAACTTTCATGCAGACTAAATAATATACACTGATTTAGGTTATTTTTACCAAAGGAATGTAGCAGATTAAGTTTTGGCCTAAATGTATGAAGAAAGAATATAATTCATTTGCAAAATTTTAAAACAGAAACTAAGAAAAACACCTTTGTCAAAAATTTCAGTCTGTTTAACTCCTATAGCAAAAAAACTAATTGTGGAACAGCTAAAGGAAAGCTCTATCTGTCTAAATAAAATATAAAAAGTTATTTGGTTAAAGTGTTGCATGACTGAATAATTGGCATTCAAAGTGTAACAGCACTGAAATCTATATTGAGGTGCTTAAACACTTAAAGACCAGCTCACGCTGATATATGTCGGCAGAATGGCACAGCTGGGAAAAGTAACGTACCTGTACGTGACTTTGAATTTCCCATTGTGCGCGCGCATGCCACTAGATGTCCGTCAGGTGTCCGCGATCATGTCACGGAGCTGAAGAACGGGGAGATGCCATTGTAAACACAGCATCTCCCCGTTCTGCCTAGTGACAGGATACTGATCGTCTGCTCCCTATTATCGGGAGCAGCGATCAGTGTTGTGTCACTGCTAGCCCATCCCCCAGACAGTTAGAATCACTCCCTAGGACACACTTAACCCCTTCCCCACCCCCTAGTGGTTTAACCCCTTCACTGCCAGTGACATTTTTACAATAATCAATGCAATTTTATAGCATTGATCGCTGTATTAATGCCAATGGTCCCAAAAATGTGTCAAAATTGTCCAATGTGTCCGCCATAAGTCACGATAAAACTTGCTGATTGCTGCCATTACTAGTAGAAAAAAAATTATTAATAAAAATGCCATAAAACTATCTCCTATTTTGTAGACGCTATAACTTTTGCGCAAATCAATCAATAAACGCTTATTGTGATTTTTTTTACCAAAAATATGTAGAAGAATACGTATCAGCCTAAACTAAGGAAAAAACAATTTTATATATGTTTTGGGGATATTTATTATAGCAAAAAGTTAAAAATATTGCTTTTTTTTCAGAATTGTCGCTCTATTTTTGTTTATAGCACAAAAGATAAAAAACACAGAGGTGATAAAATACCACCAAAAGAAAGCTCTATTTGTGGGAAAAAAAGGACGTCAATTTTGTTTGGAAGCAACGCCACACGACTGCACAATTGTCAGTTAAAGCAATGCAGTGCCGAATCGCAAAAAGTGGCCTAGTCATTTGGCAGCCAAATGGTCCGGGGCTGGGGTGGTTAAATAATCCACTTTTAGATTTTTATTGATCCACTCAACAATATTTTTTTAGAATTTAACACTGGATAAATACTTTAATTTTATGGCTTTAATAAGACACATCTCTTCTTTGATCTTCTTTTTAACCCTTTTGTATGTGTTAATTGATATTTCCGGTTCTTTTTATTGGGTTTCTTGAGTGAGATTTCTGACTCCTTTGAAATCCTGGTGCCCACCTTTTCCATTATGTTACCAATGCCCTCCACATTGTCAGATTATTTCAGGGATGCAGTTGAGGCCAAATCAAAAAGCTGTTTTACTTCAGAGGACCTTCTGTAGCTAACCCCAAGAGAACCCCTTGTAGGCCTCCCTCCTGTGAAGTAAGTATCTGAGAGTTTTAGGCCTGGGACTTCCTGTTTTCAAGCAAGTGCCTAGTTTGCATTGTTGTCATTGTCCATGTTTGCTTCACCAGGAAAGGCATGGCATTACAATTTTATTTTATTTTTTTCAATAAAGAAAAGATACATCTGTAAAACAATGTATTAAAAAATATTTAATGACAGCTATATTAATATGAGGGGTACATACAGGTATGTGATGCTTTGGTGCACACAACTTTACTGCACAAATATGCAGTTAAATGCTGCCAACAAATGGAAGATTTATCTGTGACAGCAACAAGTGTAAGCCACCCACACCGGCACAACTTCAGGTACGACATGCAATTTACAAATCACACCCAAAGTAGCATCTAATGTGTTTTTATGGCAGTGTCTTAACAGGTAAGATTTCAAGCAGTACGATTTGAGAAGTAGTTCATGCATTACTTTTTCAGGACTTCAGCATGATTTCACTGCCATAGATCATAATGTAAATTGTGATGCAAATCATACTTGTGCCTATATCAGCACACCTTGAGCCTGAAAGAAATTAAATATTAACCCTTTGCTAGTTAAACTTTTGTTCATAACGTGGCTTCAAAATCAGATCCCTGCACAGCCTGAACATCACTGTTCCTCCCTGTGACATGGAAAGCCCCTCCCTCCCAACCTCTACACATTCACATGTAGCTACATGTCACATGGTCAGCAGTCAGTGGTGTGTAAGGAAGAGGACAGCAGCATGGGTCTCAAAAGAAAGAGAATGGTGCTTTCTAACAAGGAACTAATTAGCTTGGTTTGTGAAAGGTCAGATTCTTCAAATGCAGTCTACAAGGACCGCAGAAAAAGGATGCAGCATGGCTTGAAGTTGCCAAAAGAATTACTTTTGTTTGGTCAAGGCCAAGTAGCAGTACATTAAAATCACAACAAATCTCATTGAAGTAGCACTGAAGTCATATCAAATCATTACAAATTTCACAGAAGTAGTGGTGAGGTGGTGCTGAAGTAGTATTAATCATGGTTGAAGTCACACTTTAAATTGCACCAGTTTAAATTATACCCTGTGTGACCGCAGGCTAAAAGTCAAAGCACCATTGTGACTGGTGGCTTTCCCCTTGCAACTGTGCTTGCGCAACAAAGAGTTTTTTGTAGCATCTACAGTTTTCGGCCAATTTTTCGGCGTAGGGGGTTCCCCTTACAATCCATGCCAGACCTAAGGGCGGTGTTCCCGCCTCAGGATTCATACCAGACAGCTGTCAGCACTGCCTGTCACTCATCGCGGAAGGAAAACAAAGTTTTCCTTTCCCGATGAGTGAGCCATCTCGGCGCTGGCTCCTGCGACGGGGCTCGCAGGTGTCAAATCTCGCCGAGAAATGCAGCGAGATTGACACAATATCGTGGTCACCTACTGTATAAAGAGTGGGAAGTTTTGGGATGGTGGCAGTACATTCCCCAGATTTTCCTCCTGTATTGTGGAGAAGTTAAACTTCCCCATAAGTCCCACCAATTTCTTCCTCCTCTTCACCAGCAACCAAACACTCCTCCTCCTGACTTCCAGCACTTGTGTGCTTCATGACTCCAGTGCACCCCTTAGAATCCAGTGTATTTTAGTGACCCCTGTTGACTAGTTCTGTATTTTGTGCATACACCTCAATCATTGTAGTAGTATGGACATATACATATCTAGATCTGAGAGATCTTACAACAAAGAGGTAGTTCGTTCCGCAATACACATTTATTAATAGGGTTACATAATCTATACAAAGTACACACCCAACAGTATTTACAACACAATGTACAGTGTAGGTCTCCTGGCGTACATGGTATTTACAAATTACCCACAACACCCATATTTACAGTACAGTATAAAATACAAGTATGTTAGATTACCTGTTAACTTCAGGTCAGCCCATGGTGACTGCTGTCTGTTCCCACACCAAAGAGTGAGTTAGCTTGGTCACAAAGCATTATATCCCCCCCCCCCACCTTTCTGTAGTGTGGCTAATATAATTCTCCCTAATTGGTCACTGTACCTAGTAAATGTATATTGGGCACAGCCTGATTGGATGAGTCAAAGAAGGCTGTTGTTTTCTACCCAGGGAAGATGTTCTCAGGGAGAACAAAAGGCCAACCTTTGAAGTTGAACTAATTACAATAACACCAACACAACACTCAGTATTTTAAATATATTTCCCTCTAACTGAAATATATTTCTAATTGCAATATTTTACAGCGATTAATGGAGATTTCACATAATCCAATAAGGCAACACCCCCATGTGAGTGAACACTCCCCAGAGCAGTGCCATCTAGTGATTCCTGTGCACCCCCTGACTCCAGTGCACCTTTGAGCATCCAGTGTCATCTAGCCACCTCAGTAATCTCCTGTGTGCACCATGACTGCAGTGCACCCAGGAGAATCCAGGGTCATCTATTGACTCCTGTGTGCCTCTATTCACACCATGTCTCCTGTGCACTCCAGAACATCCTATGTCATCAAATAACTTCAGTGTGTTCTTTGCAGCTCACTGAGTCCAAGTGCATCCTTGAGCTCCATGTATTATCTACCTGCTTTAAGTGCAACTTGTGTAAGTTTGCATCTCCAAGTGTGCCTCCGTTTGTGGTGTCTTCTAATGACTCCTAATGTGCCCTTTGCACCTCTTTGACACGTGTTTTCATTCAACCTTCATTATGCTTCTGCATCATCCTGAAAGTCCCTCTTTCATTGACGACAGACCATGTCCATGACATCCAGCAGTTATTAATGAATAACACTGTTATAGTTTGTCTTTCCAAGCACAAAAAATAGAGCTCTGAGGTATTCTTTTTGGATTTCCACAGATTTTGAGCTTCTGTTAATATACTGTACAATAATGTTTCTCTGCTTTTTGAACCAGCCTTGAATAACAACAAAAAGTCTGTTCAACACAGTACAGTTACAAAACCTCTTATAGTTCAAGACCACTATTACCCCCTGTTAACTTACTACTGCAGTAATTAAAGTCATGAAGTGCACTATCTAAGTCAAAATTAACTCATGGGAAACTTTTGATTTTTGGATTACTAAATGTAATAAAACATTTTTTTCTCTAATATATTACCTAGAATATACATTCATTAAAGGACACATGTACAATGTTATTTATGTAATGCTCAAAATAGAAAAAATAATGTTACAAAAAATGAAAAAATGAGAAAGACATGTAGAGAGAGATAAAGAAAAAGAAAAAGAGAATGATATATACAGTAGGTTTTGCATGCTAGTTTGAGTGCAGACTGCACAGGGCATACAGCATAATACATAATAGGGAATGAGACATTGACCCATAATCTTAAGATGTATAGAGTAAAGATGACTGTAAGCTACATGCACTAAATTCTAATTACACTCTAATAATGTAACTCTTTGAGAGTGTCGAAGATCTCTTTTAAGCGCTATAAAATATTGTGCATTTTGTTGATTGTTTAATTTTTTTTTCACAATCAAAATGTATTTAAAGTTTATAATATATGACAAATTAACATCAAAACAAATATCAAATACAGGTTGAGTATTTATGTCATTTTACATTGGAATAAAAAGACAAATGAATAAGTATTCAGTTGTGCTCATAAGTTTACATACCCTGGCAGAATGTATGATTTCTTGGCCATTTTTCAGAAAATATGAATAACACAAAAACGTTTCTTTTACTCATGGTGTTTACTCTTTTTAAATCATAATGGCAACAGAAACAACCCAAATGACCCTGATAAAAAGTTTACACACCCCACTTCTTAATACTGTGTTTTGCCCCCTTTAACATCAATGACAGCTTGAACAATTTGGGGTGTTTGCGGCAAATTTGAAAGCCGCGGAACATCCTTTAAAAGTTTATGGGAGAAATCAAAAGTGCTAATTTTAAAGGCTTATATGCATGGTATTGTCATAAAAAGTGTTTGGGGACCTGAGTCCTGCCCCAGGAGACATGTATCAATGCAAAAAAAGTTTTAAAGACGGACGTTTTTTCGGGAGCAGTGATTTTAATCATGCCTAAAGTGAAACAATAAAAGTGAAATATTCCTTTAAATTTCGTGCCTGGGGGGTGTCTATAGTATGCCTGTAAAGTGGCACATGTTTCCCATATTTAAAACAGTCCGAGAGCAAAATGATATTTCTAAAGGAAAAAAGTCATTTAAAACTACTCGCGGCTATAATGAATTGTCAGTCCCGGCAATACAGATAAAAGAAGTCATTGAAAAAAATGGCATGGGATCCCCCCAGTCCATTACCAGTCCCTTTGGATCTGCTATGAATATTAAGGGGAACCCCGAACCAAAATTTAAAAAAAAATTGCGTGGGGTCCCCCCAAATTCCATACCAGGCCCTTCAGGTCTGGTATGGATATTAAGGGGAACCCTGTGCCAAAATTTAAAAAAAATGGCATGGGGTCCCCCCAAAAATCCATGCCAGACCCTTATCCGAGCATGCAACCTGGCAGGCCTCAGGAAAAGAGGGGGGATGAGAGAGTGCCCCCCTTCTTGAACTGTATCAGGCCACATGCCCTCAACATGGGGAGGGTGCTTTGGGGTATCCCCCCAAAGCACCTTGTCCCCATGTTGATGAGGACAAGGGCCTCATCCCCAAAACCCTTGCCTGGTGGTTGTGGGGGTCTGCAGGTGGGGGGCTTACTGGAATCTGGAAGCCCCCTTAACAAGGGTACCCCCAGATCCCGGCTTCCCCTCTGTGTGAAATGGTATTGGGGTACAAATGTACCCCTACCATTTCACAAAAAAAGTGTCAAAATGGTAAAAATGACAAGACACAGCTTGGGACAAGTCCTTTATTAAAAAATTAAGAAATGTCCCACCAAGTCTTCTTCTTCTTCTCTTGCTACACCAACAGACCGAAAAAGAAAAAAAATGGACCTGCCTCCATGGGAGGCTCCCGCCATATGACACGTCTTCGCTTTGACAGTTCTTTTATAACTGAGGGCGGGGCCACACTGTGACGTTCCTGGGTGACGGGGACTTCCCTATGGCTTTCCCGGAGTGTCAAAGGGGGCGGGGCCACCCAGTTACATAAACGGTACCCCATTACCATTCCAGGTTTCGATAAGCCCCCTGCTCGCAGACCCCAACAACCCCCGGGCAAGGGTTGTGGTGATGAGGCCCTTGTCCCCATCAACATGGGGACAAGGTGCTTTGGGGGGCTATCCCAAAGCACCCTCCTCATGTTGAGGGCATGTGGCCTGGTACGGTTCAGGAAGGGGGCGCTCTCTCACAAACTAAAAAGCACGAAATGAAAAGCACAAAATGAAAAACACGAATCAACACTCACCAAACTTCTACTAACAAGAAATTAGCAGAAGGAGCCCAAAGGGTGGCGCTAATGAGCTGAACGTTACTACATTCATGTTTGTTGGCCGACAATTGTGTGCATCTGTATGCAAGAGAAGTTCCTGGCCAAAGCCCTTCAAACAAAAGTTTGAGTTCTTTTCTGCAGAAAATCTGATTGTGTGTATGAGGCTTTAGAGTGTTAAGACAAACTACTATTATTCATGTAAAGCCTTTATCCCAAAAGAAAAAAACTGTTGTTGAGTTTGGCTTCAATTTGTTAGTGTATCTAAATCTACTAACACTTTTCTTCTAGTGATATCAATAATATTATTATGCTTGTTATTTTTTTTTTTTGGTGCAAGTTACCACAACACCATTATCCCGTAGTTTTTAACCAGTTGCCGACCGCCGCACGACGATGTACGTCGACAGAGCGGCACGGGCAGGCAAAAGGGCTTACCTGTACGTCCTTGCCTGCCCGCGGGTGGGGGGTCCGATCGGACCCCCCCGGTGCCAGCGGCGGTCGGATCGAGGTCAGGGTCGATCAAAGGTGAGGGGGAGGCCACTCATTCGTGGCCCCCCCCTCGCGATCGCTCCTGGCCAATGACAAGCTTCCTCGGCTTCTGTGAATGTAAACAGAAGCGGAGGAAGTGATGTCACCTCTCCTCGAGTCGGTCTTTTCGTCCGGCGCCGAGGAGAGAAGACATCCAAGTAAGTGCACCAACACTACACATACAGTAGAACATGCAGGCACACTTGTCACCCCCCTGTCACCCCCCGATCACCCCCTGATCACCCCCCTGTACCCCCTGTCACTCTGACACCAATAGCAGGTTTTTTTTTTCTGATTTATTGCATTGGTGTCAGTTTGTGACAGTTACAAGTGTTAGGGCAGTTAGGTTAGCCCCCTTTAGGTCTAGGGTACCCCCCTTTAGGTCCAGGGTACCCCCCTAACCCCCCTAATAAAGTTTTAACCCCGTGATCACCCCCCGTCGCCAGTGTCACTAAGCGATCGTTTTTCTGATCGCTGTATTAGTGACACAGGTGACGCTAGTTAGGGAGGTAAGTATATAGGTTCGCTGTCAGTGTTTTATAGCGACAGGGACCCCCATATACTACCTACTAAAGGTTTTAACCCCTTGATTGCCCCCTAGTTAACCCTTTCACCAGCGATCACCATATAATTGTTACAGGTGACGCTGGTTAGTTGGTTTGTTTTTTGTAGTTTATTGTAGTTTATTACAGTTTTAGGGCACCCGCCGTTTATTACCCTATAATGGTTTAACCCCCTAATTGCCCGGCGGTGATAGAAGTTAAGTTTTTAGGATCAGATAAGGTCTGCGTCACCCCAGGCAGCGTCAGGTTAGCGCCAGTACCGCTAAAACCCACGCACGCAGCATACACCTCCCTTAGTGCTATAGTATCTGAACGGATCGATATCTGATCCGATCAGATCTATACTCCCCAGCAGTTTAGGGTCCCCCAAAAAAACGCAGTGTTAGCGGGATCAGCCCAGATACCTGCTAGCACCTGCGTTTTTCTCCTCGGCCCAGCCCAGCCCACCCAAGTGCAGTATCGATCGATAACTGTCACAAAACACTAAGCACACATAACTGTAGCGTTCGCAGAGTCAGGCCTGATCCCTGCGATCGCTAACAGTTTTTTGGTAGCGCTTTGAATCAGTCGCTGACAGTCAGGAGCTTTTTTGCCTGTGAGTCTCACTAGTGTACCCCTAAATTTAGAGCCCAAAATGGCAAATAGAAGGTACACTAGTGAAGAGGCCTACACGTTTCTGAGCATGACAGATAGTGAAGAGGAAGTCACTCATCTGTCAAGTTCAAGCTCAGAATACGAACCTGTAGAGGACAGCGGCTCCATGACAGATAGCTCTGACCCCGATCTTCTTCTTCTGTCCTTGAAGTGCAAGAACCGCAGGGCTCTCGTAGGGAGCAGAGAGGTACTAGTGCCGCTACTCCTTCTGGTGAACTGGCAAGCACCAGCGGCCTAGTACACCCTGGTCGTACATCCAGCACTGCAGTATCACGTGGTGACGTGGCGAGTCCCATAAGTGCAGTTCAAGCTGGCGAGGTGGCAAGCACAACTAGTGTCCCGCTGCCACCAATAAGACAAAGACAGGCCCGTCGTACCCATAGTGCCCTTCCTGCTGCATTCGCCAATCCGAATTGGGTACCCACCACTTCTGCAGCACCCGTACTTCCCCCTTTCACTGGCCAACCCGGAATTCAGGTGGAAACAGTTGACTTTATGCCACTGGATTTTTATTCACTGTTTTTCACCGAAGATCTCTATAGATCTATTGTGGACCAAAGCAATTTGTACGCTGGTCAACACATCGCCGCTAATCCCCAGTCCTCCCTTGCCAGAGATTGGAGACCAATTACGGTCTCCGAATTTAAGATCTTTCTGGGCCTTTCCCTCAACATGGGCATAACCAAAAAGAGTGAGTTGCGGTCATATTGGTCCACTGACCCAATTCACCATATGCCCGTGTTCTCTGCTTCAATGGCCAGGGCACGATACGAGCAGATTTTGCGGTTCATGCACTTCAACGACAATGAACTCTGTCGTCCTCGTGGAGACCCTGCATACGATCGGCTCTACAAAATTCGGCCCCTCGTAAACCACTTCAACCAACGTTTTGCAGACTTGTTTACCCCCCATCAAGTTGTCTGCGTTGATGAGTCCCTGATTAAGTTTTCTGGCCGCTTGTCCTTCAAACAGTACCTTCCCAGCAAGCGTGCCAGATACGGGGTCAAGATGTATAAGCTCTGTGACAGGGCCACAGGCTATACATGTAGATTTATGGTTTACGAGGGCAAAGATAGTCACGTAGAGCCGATAAACTGCCCTGACTACATAGGAAGCGCTGGCAAGATAGTGTGGGACTTGGTGTCACCCTTATTCGGAAAGGGGTACCACTTGTACGTGGACAATTATTATACGAGCGTGCCACTTTTTAGTCACTTGTTTGATCAGCAGATTGGAGCATGTGGCACCGTGCGACCTAATCGCCGGGGCTTTCCCCAGCGGCTTGTAGAGTCCCGTCTTAGGCTGGGGGAGAGAGCCTGCTTGAAGTATAATAACTTGCTCGCTATGAAGTGGAGGGATAAGAAGAATGTTTTCGTTCTCACCTCCCTTCATGCAGACACGACGACCCAAATTACTACGGTGACTGGTGTTGTGGAGAAACCCCTCTGTGTCCACGAATACAACCTTAATATGGGAGGGGTGGACCTCAACGACCAGTTGTTGGCGCCGTACCTAATTGCCCGTAAGGCCAGACGCTGGTACAAAAAAGTGTCTGTTTATTTATTTCAATTGGCTTTGCTGAACGCTCATGTGCTATACAGAGCTTCAGGATGGACTGGATCCTTCCTTAAATTCCAGGAAGAGATCGCCAGAGCCCTTCTGTTTCCAGACGGTGCTCCACCTCACCTTCCCAATCCAAATGCAGTAGGCCGGCTGCATGAGAGGCATTTTCCTTATGTCCTCCAGAGTACCCCTACCCAACGAGCCCCCCAAAGAAAATGTTGTGTCTGCAGAAAGCGCGGATTTAGGCGTGACACCCGGTATTATTGTCCCTCCTGTCCTGGCAATCCTGGTCTTTGCATTGGTGAATGTTTTGAACGCTACCATACACTAGTTGAGTATTAGCGTAGGGTACAGCACTGCACAGACTAGGACACACTTCCACAGGGTCTCCCAAGATGCCATCGCATTTTGAGAGACCCAAACCTGGAACCGTTACAGTTTTAAAAGTTACAGTTATAAAAAAAAAAAAAGTAAAAAAAAAAAAAAATACACAAAAAAATATAAAATAAAAAAACCAAAAATAGTTGTCGTTTTATTGTTCTCTCTCTCTCTATTTTCTCTCTATTGTTCTGCTCTTTTTTACTGTATTCTATTCTGCATTGTTTTATTGTTATGTTTTATCATGTTTGCTTTTCAGGTATGTAATTTTTTTATAGTTTACTGTGTTTTAAACATTTTTTTGTTTTCAGGTACGCCATTCAGCTGCAGCGCGGATTTATTTATCTTGACAGCAACAGCGTTTGCTCCCACGATACATAAAGCCGTGACTCCAGCGCTGTCGGAGGTGATTTCACTACCACAGTTACATACTTCAGCATATATGCCGAAGCGTGGGGGCAGAAGTGGGTGGAGGAGCGATTTGCTCCTGCCTTTTGCGGGAGGATGCCCCCATGCTTCGGCATATATATATTTTAGGTAGGCACAGGTTGTGTTAAATGTTTTATTTTTTACTATGGTTTTTTTTTGTATTTGCTTTGCAGGTATGGTAAGTATTACTGTTATACTGTAATGTTACTTTGTTTTTTGTTAACCATCATTTGCTTAGCAGGTACGCCATTCAGTTGCAGCGCGGATTTATTTATCTTGACAGCAACAGCGTTTGCTCCCACGATACATAAAGCCGTGACTCCAGTGCTGTCGGAGGTGATTTCACCACCACAGTTACATACTTCAGCATATATGCCGAAGCGTGGGGGCAGAAGTGGGTGGAGGAGCGATTTGCTCCTGCCTTTTGCGGGAGGATGCCCCCAGGCTGCATGAAAAAAAAGTTTACAATATATGCCCAACAAGGACCAGCAACGTACTGGTATGTTGCTGGACTTTGAGTGGTTATACCAGAATGATGCCTGCAGGTTTAGGTATCATCTTGGTATCATTCTTTTCAGCCAGCGGTCGGCTTTTATGTAAAAGCAATCCTAGCGGCTAATTAGCCTCTAGACTGCTTTTACAAGCAGTGGGAGGAAATGCCCCCCCACCGTCTTCCATGTTTTTCTCTGGCTCTCCTGTCCCAACAGGGAACCTGAAAATGCAGCCAGTGATTCGGCCAGCTGACCATAGAGCAAAGGCATGTGACAGAATTGGTCACACTGGAGCATCCAATTCTTGGTCAATGAACTCCTCCTCACTCTGTTCATGGACTGGGCTTGTGTCAAAGTAAGAACCCCAACATCAAGCCCCCACACAGCATGAACTCTACGATGAGTACATACACGCAACATGGCTAGAAAACAGTTGGCTGTTCAGAATGCAGTAACA
Source organism: Lithobates clamitans (assembly GCA_037952925.1). Classification (NCBI taxonomy): domain Eukaryota; kingdom Metazoa; phylum Chordata; class Amphibia; order Anura; family Ranidae; genus Lithobates; species Lithobates clamitans. The sequence continues at coordinate 1,061,550 of JBBGZY010000324.1, read as the reverse complement.
GAACGCACTGAAGAACAGCAGGGCCTGTGAAGAGCGACCTGAAAATCAATAACGAACTGACAAGAACACAATGACAAGTCAATGGGAACTCGCTGCATGCACTGAAGACAAGATACAAATCCACAAGCACAAACTGAACACCAGAAATATGATCTAAAAACCACAAGTCTGAAAAAGCATGAATCGTCTCTCACCAAACTTTTACTAAAACGAGATTAGAAAAAGGAGCCAAAGGGTGCCGCACTTGGTATTGAACTGCCCTTTTATAGTCTCGTCATACGTGGTGTACGTCACCACGTTCTTGACGATCGGAAATTTCCCGAAAACTTTGTGTGACCGTGTGTATGCAAGACAAGTTTGAGCCAACATCCGTCGGAAAAAATCAATGGATTTTGTTGTCGGAATGTCCAATCAATGTCCGACCATGTGTACAGGGCATAGGGGTGAAAGGTTTCCTTTAAGCAATATTTAGTTTGTGCAGGGCAGCTTCTGTTTCTTCCAAAAGATAGGTGGAGCAGTGGAAAAGTACAGGAAAGGAAAGAACTTGTGGTCATGCGATGCTGGGGAAGGAGGTCATTAAAATAAATCTATTCCTTTGTCCTCTATAGAAAAAGCACAGGTTCTTAATAAAGTGAACTCAAATGTTAGTAAAGCAGTAGCTAGAAAATTTACTTTTTGTGCATCTCACTATTGGTTAGAAATGCCACTCATCTTATCCTAAGGTGCTTGTAAAGATTTTTGAAACCAGAAGCAGGCACCAGTAAGTCAGTTAAACTTCTGTTAGATTTTACTAGCATTTGTGTCTTGAATGGTTTGCATTAAAATGTGGGCTTTTTTTCCTGAAATGTTGTATTCTTGTTAATTAAAAGCCATGAAAATATTTTAAGAGATATAAGTTTTACAGGAAAATAAGAATTAGCTGTGTAATACTTGGCATAACTATAGGAATATGAGATGTATCTAGGCGTTTAAGGTAATATTATTCACTATCTATTAATAGCTATGTACAGTATATAGTAGCAGTTATCACAGTTATGTCAGTTGGATGTCATTAACCCTCCTAGTAGCAGTTGCATTTCACAATATATATTGTGCACAGTGGCGTACCAATGGGGGGTTGGGGCGGTTCGCCCAGGGTGCCACACATTTAGGGGGTTGCAGCGAAATAAAAAAATAGTCATTAGTATTGTTCATGGAGCGGGCTGGGAGTGCCGCTCCTTCTCTCGGTGCAGCTTAGCGATGTGCAGGGAGGGAGGCAGAGGCAGACAGACGGGGGAGGATTCAAGCCTGTTATACAGTGGTGTGGGGAGAAGCTATTAGTGGTGGAGCATAATGTAATATTTGAAGTGCAGCATGATGTAATATTTGTGGTGGAACATAACATAATATTAGTGGTGGAGCATAATGTAATATAAGTGGTGGAGCATAACGTAATATTAGTGGTGGAGCATAATGTAATATTTGGTGAAGCATAATGTAATATTAGTAGTGGAGCATAATGTAATATCTGTGGTGCAGCATGATGTAATATTTGTGGTGGAGCATAGCGTAATATTAGTGGTAGCGCATAATGTATAATTAGTGGTGGAGAATAATGTAATATATGGCGGAGCATACTGTAATATTTGGTGGAGCATAATGTAAAATTAGTGGTGGAGTATAATATAATATGTGTGGTGGAGCATACTGTAGTATTAGTGGTGGAGCAAAATGTAATATTAGTGATGGAGGATAATGTAATATTAGTGATGGAGCATAATGTAATATTTGTGGTGAAGCATAATGTATTAATAGTGTTGGAGAATAATGTATTATTTGTGGTGGAGCATAATGTAATATCTGTGGTGGAGCATACCATAATATTAGTGGTGGAGCATAATGTAATATAAGTGGTGGAGCATAACGTAATATTAGTGGTGGAGCATAATGTAATATTTGGTGGAGCATAATGTAATATTAGTGGTGGAGCAAAATGTAATATTTGTGGTGGAGCATAATGTAATATTAGTAGTGGAGCATAATGTAATATATGTGGTGCAGCATGATGTAATATTTGTGGTGGAGCATAGCATAATATTAGTGGTAGAGCATAATGTATAATTAGTGGTGGAGAATAATGTAATATTTGGTGGAGCATACTGCAATATTTGGTGGGACATAATGTAAAATTAGTGGTGGAGCATAATGTAATATTAGTGATGGAGGATAAAGTAATATTAGTGATGGAGCATAATGTAATATCTGTGGTGGAGCGTAATGTAATATTAGTGGTGGAGCAAAGTGTAATATTAATGGTGGAGAAAAACATAATATTAGTGGTGGAGCATAATGTAATATCAGTAGTGGAGCATAACGTACTATTAGTGGTGGAGCATGATGTAATATTTGGTGGAGCATACTGTAATATTTGGTGGAGCATAATGTAAAGTTTGTGGTGGAGCATAATGTAATATTAGTGGTAGAGCATAATGTATCATTAGTGGTGGAGCATAATGCAATATGTGTGGTGGAGCTTACTGTAGTATTAGTGGTGAAGCATAATGTAATATTAGTGGTGGAGCATAATGTAATATTAGTGATGGAGCATAATGTAATATTTGTGGTGAAGCATAATGTAATATGAGTGTTGGAGAATAATTTAATATGTGTGGTGGAGCATAATGTAGTATTAGTGGTGAAGCATACTGTAATATTAGTGGTAATAACGTATAATTAGTGGTGGAGAATAATGTAATATTTGGTGGAGCATACTGTAATATTTGGTGGAGCATAATGTAAAATTAGTGGTGGAGTATAATATAATATGTGTGGTGGAGCATACTATAGTATTAGTGGTGGAGCAAAATGTAATATTAGTGATGGAGGATAATGTAATATTAGTGATGGAGCATAATGTAATATTTGTGGTGAAGCATAATGTAATAATAGTGTTGGAGAATAATATATTATTTGTGGTGGAGCATAATGTAATATCTGTGGTGGAGCGTAACATAATATTAGTGGTGGAGCAAAACGTAATATTAGTGGTGGAGCATAATGTAATATTTGGTGGAGCATAATGTAATATTAGTGGTGGAGCAAAATGTAATATTTGTGGTGGAGCATAATGTAATATTAGTAGTGGAGCATAATGTAATATCTGTGGTGCAGCATGATGGTGGAGCATAACGTAACATTAGTGGTGGAGCTAATGTAATATTTGGTGGAACATAATGTAATATTAGTGGTGGAGCAAAATGTAATATTTGTGGTGGAGCATAATGTAATATTAGTAGTGGAGCATAATGTAATATCTGTGGTGCAGCATGATGTAATATTTGTGGTGGAGCATAGCGTAATATTAGTGGTAGAGCATAATGTATAATTAGTGGTGGAGAATAATGTAATATTTGGTGGAGCATACTGCAATATTTGGTGGAGCATAATGTAAAATTAGTGGTGGAGCATAATGTAATATTAGTGATGGAGGATAATGTAATATTAGTGATGGAGCATAATGTAATATTTGTGGTGAAGCATAATGTAATAATAGTGTTGGAGAATAATGTATTATTTGTGGTGGAGCATAATGTAATATCTGTGGTGGAGCGTAATTTAATATTAGTGGTGGAGCAAAGTGTAATATTAGTGGTGGAGAAAAACTTAATATTAGTGGTGGAGCATAATGTAATATCAGTAGTGGAGCATAACGTAATATTAGTGGTGGAGCACAATGTAATATTTGGTGGAGCATACTGTAATATTTGGTGGAGCATAATGTAAAGTTTGTGGTGGAGCATAATGTAATATGTGTGGTGGAGCTTACTGTAGTATTAGTGGTGAAGCATAATGTAATATTAGTGGTGGAGCATAATGTATTATTAGTGATGGAGCATAATGTAATATTTGTGGTGAAGCATAATGTAATATGAGTGTTGGAGAATAATTTAATATGTGTGGTGGAGCATAATGTAATATTAGTGGTGGAGCATACTGTAATATTAGTGGTAATAATGTATAATTAGTGGTGGAGAATAATGTAATATTTGGTGGAGCATACTGTAATATTTAGTGGAGCATAATGTAAATATTAGTGATGGAGCATAATGATGGAGCATAATGTAATATTTGTGGTGAAGCATAATGTAATAATAGTGTTGGAGAATAATGTATTATTTGTGGTGGAGCATAATGTAATATCTGTGGTGGAGCGTAACATAGCATTAGTGATGGAGCATAATGTAATATTTGTGGTGAAGCATAATGTAATAATAGTGTTGGAGAATAATGTATTATTTGTGGTGGAGCATAATGTAATATCTGTGGTGGAGCGTAACATAATATTAGTGGTGGAACATAATGTAATATTAGTGGTGGAGCATAATGTAATATTTGGTGGAGCATAATGTAATATTAGTGGTGGAGCAAAATGTAATATTTGTGGTTGAGCATAATGTAATATTAGTAGTGGAGCATAATGTAATATCTGTGGTGAAGCATGATGTAATATTTGTGGTGGAGCATAGCGTAATATTAGTGGTAGAGCATAATGTATAATTAGTGGTGGAGAATAATGTAATATTTGGTGGAGCATACTGCAATATTTGGTGGAGCATAATGTAAAATTAGTGGTGGCGCATAATGTAATATTAGTGATGGAGGATAATGTAATATTAGTGATGGAGCATAATGTAATATTTGTGGTGAAGCATAATGTAATAATAGTGTTGGAGAATAATGTATTATTTGTGGTGGAGCATAATGTAATATAATAATAATATATGTAATAATTAGTGGTGGAGCAAAATGTAATATTTGTGGTGGAGCATAATGTAATATTAGTAGTGGAGCATAATGTAATATCTGAGGTGCAGCATGATTGTGGAGCATAACGTAATATTAGTGGTGGAGCATAATGTAATATTTGGTGGAGCATAATGTAATATTAGTGGTGGAGCAAAATGTAATATTTGTGGTGGAGCATAATGTAATATTAAAAGTGGAGCATAATGTAATATCTGTGGTGCAGCATGATGTAATATTTGTGGTGGAGCATACTGCAATATTTGGTGGAGCATAATGTAAAATTAGTGGTGGAGCATAATGTAATATTAGTGATGGAGGATAATGTAATATTAGTGATGGAGCATAATGTAATATTTGCGGTGAAGCATAATGTAATAATAGTGTTGGAGAATAATGTATTATTTGTGGTGGAGCATAATGTAATATCTGTGGTGGAGCATAATGTAAAATTAGTGGTGGAGCAAAGTGTAATATTAGTGGTGGAGAAAAACGTAATATTAGTGGTGGAGCATAATGTAATATTTGGTGGAGCATACTGTAATATTTGGTGGAGCATAATGTAAAGTTTGTGGTGGAGGATAATGTAATATTAGTGGTAGAGCATAATGTAATTATAGTGGTGGAGCATAATGTAATATGTGTGGTGGAGCATAATGTAATATGTGTGGTGGAGCTTACTGTAGTATTAGTGGTGAAGCATAATGTAATATTAGTGGAGCATAATGTAATATTAGTGATGGAGCATAATGTAATATTTGTGGTGAAGCATAATGTAATATTAGTGATGGAGCATAATGTAATATTTGTGGTGAAGCATAATGTAATATGAGTGTTGTAGAATAATTTAATATGTGTGGTGGAGCATAATGTAATATTAGTGGTGGAGCATACTGTAATATTAGTGGTAGAGCATAATGTAATATTTGTGGTGGAGCATAATGTAATACTAGTGGTGTAGCATAATGTAATCTCTGTGGTGGAGCATAATGTAATATTAATGGTGGAGCATGATGTAATACGTGTGGTGGAGCATAATGTAATATGTGTGGTGGAACATACTGTAGTATTAGTTGTGGAGCATAATGTAATATTAGTGGTGGAGAATAATGTAATATTTGGTGGAGCATAATGTAATATTTGGTGGAGCATAATGTAATATTAGTGGTGGAGCATAATGTAATATTTTTGGTGGAGCATAATGTAATTTTAGTGGTGGAGCATAATATTATAATAGTGATGGAGCATAATGTTATAATAGTGGTGGAGCATACTGTAATATTTGTGGAGCATACTGTAATATTTGGTGGAGCATAATGTAAAGTTTCTGGTGGAGCATAATATAATATTAGTGGTGGAGCATAATGTAATATTAGTGGTGGAGCATAATGTAATATGTGTGGTGGAGCGTACTGTAGTATTAGTGGTGAAGCATAATGTAATATTAGTGGAGCATAATGTAATATTAGTGATGGAGCATAATGTAATATTTGTGGTGGAGCACAATGTAATATTAGTGGTGGAGCATACTGTAATATTAGTGGTGGAGCATACTGTAATATTAGTGGTGGAGCATTATGTAATATTTATGGTGGAGCATAATGTAATACGAATGGTGGAGATTAATGTAATATTAGTGGTGGAGCATAATGTAATATTAGTGGTGGAGCATACTGTAATATTAGTGGTGGAGCATAATATAATACTAGTGGTGGAGCATAGTGTAATATTAGTGGTGGAGCATAATGTAATATTTGTGGTGGAGCATAATGTAATATTTGTGGTGGAGCAAAATGTAATATTAACGGTGGAGCATGATGTAATATGTGTGGTGGAGAATAATGTAATATTTGTGGTTGAGCATAATATAATAGTAGTAGCGACGCATAATGTAATATAGGTGACGGAGCATAATATAATATTAGTAGTGGAGAATAATGTAATATTTATGGTGGAGCATAATGTAATATTTGTAGTGGAGCATAATGCAATATCTGTGGTGGAGCATAATGTAATATTTGTGGTGGAGCATAATGTAATATTAGTGGTGGAGCATAACATAATATTAGTGGTGGAGTAGAATGTAATATTTGTGGTGAAGCATAATGTAATATTAGTGGTGGAGAATAATATAATATTTGTTGTGGAGCATGATGTAATAATTGGTGGAGCATAATGTAATATTTGGTGGAGCATAATGTAATATTAGTGGTGGAGCATAGTGTAATATTAGTGGTGGAGCATAATGTAATATTTGTTGTGGAGCATAATGTAATATTAGTGGTGGAGCATAATATTATAATAGTGGTGGAGCATAACGTTATAATAGTGGTGGAGCATACTGTAATATTAGTGGTGGAGCATAACATAATATTAGTGGTGGAGTAGAATGTAATATTTGTGGTGAAGCATAATGTAATATTAGTGGTGGAGAATAATGTAATATTTGTTGTGGAGCATGATGTAATAATTGGTGGAGCATAATGTAATATTTGGTGGAGCATAATGTAATATTAGTGGTGGAGCATAGTGTAATATTAGTGGTGGAGCATAATGTAATATTTGTTGTGGAGCATAATGTAATATTAGTGGTGGAGCATAATATTATAATAGTGGTGGAGCATAACGTTATAATAGTGGTGGAGCATACTGTAATATTAGTGGTGGAGCATAATGTAATGTTAGTGGTGGAGCATAATGTAATATTAGTGGTGGAGCATACTGTAAAATCTGTGGTGGAGCATAATGTAATATTAATGGTGGAGCATAAAGTAATATCTCTGGTGGAGCATAATGTAATATTAGAGGGGGAGCATAATGTAATATTTGTGGTGGAGCATAATGTAATATCTGTGGTGGAGCATAATGTAATATTAGAGGGGGAGCATAATGTAATTCTAATGGTGGAGCATAATGTAAAATGTGTGGTGGAGCATACTGTAATATTAGAAGTGCAGCATAATGTAATATCTGTGGTGGAACATAATGTAATATTAGTGGTGGAGCATAATGTAATATCTGTGGTGGAGCATAATGTAATATTTGTGGTGGAGCATAATTTAATATTGGTGGTGGATCATAACGTAATATTAGTGGTGGAGCAGAATGTAATATTTGGTGGAGCATACCACCAGGAGGTAGTAGGTCAGATTCACCTGTGCCATGGAACCCTGGTTAAGAAACCCTGTTCTGGAAGGATCCCACAGGTGTATGGATCCACACAGGATAACTGAGGACTGACCATTGCAGATGAGATCCAACGTAGCTATTCACCATTCATTTAACCCAGGCCTGTTTGACCTCCTGTAATTAAGAGGTCCACCTTTTCCGGTATGCGCACCCTTATGATTTAGCTCATGAAATTTGATGTGGATCAGCCTGCCTGTGACAAGAGGAATGGAATATATGTTTTATTATATTGACTTTTAATTTTCCTTTTGTTTTTTTTTTCACTTTTACTGTTTACTATGTGATATTGAGGTTGGTGAATCCTTTAGGGTCCAGCTTGCATTTAATATTACGTTATAGTTTGCGCTGATTGTCCTTTGTTTATTATTCACAATGTAGTATTAGTGGTGGAGAATAATGTAATATTTGTGGTGGGGCATAATGTAATATTAGTAGTGGAGCATAATGTAATATCTTTGGTGGAGCATAATGTAATATTTGTGGTGGAGCATAACGTAATATTAGTGGTGGAGCAGAATGTAATATTTGGTGGAGCATAATGTAAAATTTGGTGGAGCATGCTGTAATATTAGTGGTGGAGCATAATGTAATATTTCTGGTGGAGCATAATGTAATACTAGTGGTGGAGCATAATGTTATACTAATGGTGGAGCATAATGTAATATTAGTGGTTGAGCATATTGTAATATTAGTGGTGAAGCATAATGTTATAATAGTGGTGGAGCATAATGTTAGTGATGGAGCATAATGTTATAATAAATGGTGGAGCATACTGTAATATTTGTGGTGGAGAATAATGTAATATTTGTGGTGGAGCATAAGGTAATATTAGTGGTGGAGCATAATGTAATATTTGCTGTGGAGCATAATTTAATATTAGTAGTGGAGCATAATATTATAATAGTGGTGGAGCATAATGTTATAATAGTGGTGGAGGATACTGTAATATTAGTGGTGGAGCATAATATTATAATAGTGTTGGAGCATAATGTTATAATAGTAGTGGAGCATGCTGTAATATTAGTGGTGGAGCATAATGTAATATCTCTGGTGGAGCATAATGTAATACTAGTGGTGGAGCATAATGTTATACTAATGGTGGAGCATAATGTTATAATAGTGCTAGAGCATAATGTTAGTGGTGGAGCATAATGTTATAATAATGGTGGAGCATACTGTAATATTTGTGGTGAAGAATATTGTGATATTTGTGGCGGAGCATAATGTAATATTAGTGGTGGAGCATAATGTAATATTTGTGGTGGAGCATAATGTAATATTAGTGGTGGAGCATAATATTATAATAGTGGTGGAGCATAATATTATAATAGTGGTGGTGCATACTGTAATATTAGTGGTGGAGCATAATATTATAATAGTGGTGGAGCATAATGTTATAATAGTGGTGGAGTATACTGTAATATTAGTGGTGGAGAATAATATTATAATAGTGGTGGAGCATAATGTAATATTTGGTGGAGCATAATGTAATATTAGTGGTGGAGCATACTGTAATATTAGTGGTGGAGCATGATATAATATTTGTGGTTGAGCATAATGTAATACTAGTGGTGGAGCATAATGTAATATTTGTGGTGGAGCATAATGTAATGTTAGTGGTGGAGAAAAACGTAATATTAGTGGTGAAGCATACTGTAATATCTGTGGTGGAGCATAATGTAATATTAATGGTGGAGCATAATGTAATATTTGTGGTGGAGTATAATGTAATATTAATGGTGGAGTATGATGTAATATGTGTGGTGGAGCATACTGTAGTATTAGTGGTGGAGCATAATGTAATATTAGTGATGGGCATAATGTATTATTAGTGGTGGAGAATAATGTAATATTTGTGGTGGAGCATAATGTAATATTAGAAGTGGAGCATAATGTAATATCTGTGCTGGAGCATAACGTAATATTAGTGGTGGAGCATAATGTAATATTGGTGTTGGATCATAACGTAATATTAGTGGTGGAGCATAATGTAATATTAGTGGTGAAGCATAATGTTATAATAGTGGTGGAGCATAATGTTAGTGGTGTAGCATAATGTCATAATAATGGTGGAGCATACTGTAATATTTGTGGTGGAGAATAATGTAATATTTGTGGTGGAGCATAATGTAATGTTAATGGTGGAGCATAACGTTATATTAGTGGTGGAGCATACTGTAATATTTGTGGTGGAGCATAATGTAATATTAATGGTAGAGCATAATGTAATATCAGTGGTTGAGCATAATGTAATATCTGTGGTGAAGCATAATGTAATATTTGTGGTGGAGCATAATTTAATATTAGTAGTATAGCATAATGTAATCTCTGTGGTGGAGCATAATGTAATATTAATGGTGGAGCATGATGTAATATGTGTGGTGGAGCATAATGTAATATGTGTGGTGGAACATACTGTAGTATTAGTGGTGGAGCATAATGTAATATAAGTGATGGAGCATAATGTAGTATTAGTGGTGGAGAATAATGTTATAATAGTGGTGGAGCATACTGTAATATTAGTGGTGGAGCATAATATTATAATAATGGTGGAGCATAATGTAATATTTGGTGGAGCGTAATGTAATATTAGTGGTGGAGCATACTGTAATATTAGTGGTGGAGCATAATATAATATTTGTGGTGGAGCATAATGTAATACTAGTGGTGGAGCATAATGTAATATTTGTGGTGGAGCATAATGTAATGTTAGTGGTGGAGCATAATTTAATATTAGTAGTGGAGTATAATATTATAATAGTGGTGGAGCATAATGTTATAATAGTGGTGGAGGATACTGTAATATTAGTGGTGGAGCATAATATTATAATAGTGGTGGAGCATAATGTTATAATAGTAGTGGAGCATGCTGTAATATTAGTGGTGGAGCATAATGTAATATTTCTGGTGGAGCATAATGTAATACTAGTGGTGGAGCATAATATAATATTTGTGGTGGAGTATAATGTAATACTAGTGGTTGAGCATAATGTAATATTTGTGGTGGAGCATAATGTAATGTTAATGGTGGAGAATAACGTAATATTAGTGGTGGAGCATACTGTAATATCTGTGGTGGAGCATAATGTAATATTTTTGGTGGAGCATGTAGTAATGTTTGTGGTGGAGCATAATGTAATATTAAAGAGAGAGCATAATGTAATATTTGTGGTGGAGCATAATGTAATATTGGTGTTGGATCATAATGTAAAATTTGTGGTGGAGCATAATGTAATATTAGAAGTGGAGCATAATGTAATATCTGTGGTGGAGCATAATGTAATATTAGTGGTGGAGCATAATGTAATATCTGTGGTGGAGCATAATGTAATATTGGTGTTGGATCATCACGTAATATTAGTGGTGGTGCAGAATGTAATATTTGTGGTGGAGCATAATGTAATATTTGGTGGAGCATACCGTAATATTAGTGGTGAAGCATAATGTAATATTTCTGGTGGAGCATAATGTAATACTAGTGGTGGAGCATAATGTAATATTTGTGGTGGAGCATAATGTAATATTAGTGGTGAAGCATAATGTTATAATAGTGGTGGAGCATAATGTTAGTGGTGGAGCATAATGTCATAATAATGGTGGAGCATACGGTAATATTTGTGGTGGAGAATAATGTAATAATTGTGTTGGAGCATAATGTAATGTTAATGGTGGAGTATAACGTTATATTAGTGGTGGAGCATACTGTAATATCTGTGGTGGAGCATAATGTAATATCTGTGGTGGAGCATAATGTAATATTTGTGGTGGAGCATAATTTAATATTAGTGGTGTAGCATAATGTAATCTCTGTGGTGGAGCATAATGTAATATTAATGGTGGAGCATGATGTAATATGTGTGGTGAGCATAATGTAATATGTGTGGTGGAACATACTGTAGTATTAGTTGTGGAGCATAATGTAATATAAGTGATGGAGCATAATGTAGTATTAGTGATGGAGAATAATGTCATAATAGTGGTGGAGCATACTGTAATATTAGTGGTGGAGCATAATATTACAATAGTGGTGGAGCATAATGTAATATTTGGTGGAGCATAATGTAACATTAGTAGTGGAGCATACTGTAATATTAGTGGTGGAGCATAATATAATAATTGTGGTGGAGCATAATGTAATACTAGTGGTGGAGCATAATCTAATATTTGTGGTGGAGCATAATGTAATGTTAGTGGTGGAGAATAACGTAATATTACTGGTGGAGCATACTGTAATATCTGTGGTGGAGCATAATGTAATATTAATGGTGGAGCATAAAATAATATTTGTGGTGGAGCATAATGTAATATTAAAGGGAGAGCATAATGTAATATTTGTGGTGGAGCATAATGTAATATCTGTGGTGGAGCATAATGTAATATCTGTGGTGGAGCATAATGTAATATTAATGGTGGAGCATGATGTAATATGTGTGGTGGAGCATAATGTAATATGTGTGGTGGAGCATAATGTAATATGTGTGGTGGAGCATACTGTAGTATTAGTGATGGGGCATAATGTAATATTAGTGGTGGAGAATAATGTAATATTTGTGGTGGAGCATAATGTAATATTAGAAGTGGAGCATAATGTAATATCTGTGGTGGAACATAATGTAATATTAGTCGTGGAGCATAATGTAATATCTGTGGTGGAGCATAATGTAATATTTGTGGTGGAGCATAACGTAATATTGGTGTTGGATCATAATAGAATATTTGTGGTGGAGCATAATGTAATATTAATGGTGGAGCATGATGTAATATGTGTGGTGAGCATAATGTAATATGTGTGGTGGAACATACTGTAGTATTAGTTGTGGAGCATAATGTAATATAAGTGATGGAGCATAATGTAGTATTAGTGATGGAGAATAATGTCATAATAGTGGTGGAGCATACTGTAATATTAGTGGTGGAGCATAATATTACAATAGTGGTGGAGCATAATGTAATATTTGGTGGAGCATAATGTAACATTAGTAGTGGAGCATACTGTAATATTAGTGGTGAAGCATAATATAATAATTGTGGTGGAGCATAATGTAATACTAGTGGTGGAGCATAATCTAATATTTGTGGTGGAGCATAATGTAATGTTAGTGGTGGAGAATAACGTAATATTAGTGGTGGAGCATACTGTAATATCTGTGGTGGAGCATAATGTAATATTAATGGTGGAGCATAAAATAATATTTGTGGTGGAGCATAATGTAATATTAAAGGGAGAGCATAATGTAATATTTGTGGTGGAGCATAATGTAATATCTGTGGTGGAGCATAATGTAATATCTGTGGTGGAGCATAATGTAATATTAATGGTGGAGCATGATGTAATATGTGTGGTGGAGCATAATGTAATATGTGTGGTGGAGCATAATGTAATTTGTGTGGTGGAGCATACTGTAGTATTAGTGATGGGGCATAATGTAATATTAGTGGTGGAGAATAATGTAATATTTGTGGTGGAGCATAATGTAATATTAGAAGTGGAGCATAATGTAATATCTGTGGTGGAACATAATGTAATATTAGTCGTGGAGCATAATGTAATATCTGTGGTGGAGCATAATGTAATATTTGTGGTGGAGCATAACGTAATATTGGTGTTGGATCATAATAGAATATTTGTGGTGGAGCATAATGTAATATTAGAAGTGGAGCATAATGTAATATCTGTGGTGGAGCATAATGTAATATTAGTGGTGATGCATAATGTAATATCTGTGGTGGAGCATAATGTAATATTGGTGTTGGATCATAACGTAATATTAGTGGTGGAGCAGAATGTAATATTTGTGGTGGAGCATAATGTAATATTTGGTGGAGCATACCGTAATATTAGTGGTGGAGCATAATGTAATATTTCTGGTGGAGCATAATGTAATACTAGTGGTGGAGCATAATGTAATATTTGTGGTGGAGCATAATGTAATATTAGTGGTGAAGCATAATGTTATAATAGTGGTGGAGCATAATGTTAGTGGTGTGGCATAATGTCATAATAATGGTGGAGCATACGGTAATATTTGTGGTGGAGAATAATGTAATATTTGTGGTGGAGCATAATGTAATGTTAATGGTGGAGTATAACGTTATATTAGTGGTGGAGCATACTGTAATATTTGTGGTGGAGCATAATGTAATATTAATGGTGGAGCATAATGTAATATCTGTGGTGGAGCATAATGTAATATTTGTGGTGGAGCATAATTTAATATTAGTGGTGTAGCATAATGTAATCTCTGTGGTGGAGCATAATGTAATATTAATGGTGGAGCATGATGTAATATGTGTGGTGGAGCATAATGTAATATGTGTGGTAGAACATACTGTAGTATTAGTTGTGGAGCATAATGTAATATAAGTGATGGAGCATAATGTAGTATTAGTGATGGAGAATAATGTTATAATAGTGGTGGAGCATACTGTAATATTAGTGGTGGAGCATAATATTACAATAGTGGTGGAGCATAATGTAATATTTGGTGGAGCATAATGTAACATTAGTAGTGGAGCATACTGTAATATTAGTGGTGGAGCATAATATAATAATTGTGGTGGAGCATAATGTAATACTAGTGGTGGAGCATAATCTAATATTTGTGGTGGAGCATAATGTAATGTTAGTGGTGGAGAATAACGTAATATTAGTGGTGGAGCATACTGTAATATATGTGGTGGAGCATAATGTAATATTAATGGTGGAGCATAAAATAATATTTGTGGTGGAGCATAATGTAATATTAAAGGGAGAGCATAATGTAATATTTGTGGTGGAGCATAATGTAATATCTGTGGTGGAGCATAATGTAATATTAATGGTGGAGCATGATGTAATATGTGTGGTGGAGCATAATGTAATATGTGTGGTTGAGCATACTGTAGTATTAGTGATGGGGCATAATGTAATATTAGTGGTGGAGAATAATGTAATATTTGTGGTGGAGCATAATGTAATATTAGTCGTGGAGCATAATGTAATATCTGTGGTGGAGCATAATGTAATATTTGTGGTGGAGCATAACGTAATATTGGTGTTAGATCATAATAGAATATTTGTGGTGGAGCATAATGTAATATTAGAAGTGGAGCATAATGTAATATCTGTGGTGGAGCATAATTTAATATTAGTGGTGATGCATAATGTAATATCTGTGGTGGAGCATAATGTAATATTGGTGTTGGATCATAACGTAATATTAGTGGTGGAGCAGAATGTAATATTTGTGGTGGAGCATAATGTAATATTTGGTGGAGCATACCGTAATATTAGTGGTGGAGCATAATGTAATATTTCTGGTGGAGCATAATGTAATACTAGTGGTGGAGCATAATGTAATATTTGTGGTGGAGCATAATGTAATATTAGTGGTGAAGCATAATGTTATAATAGTGGTGGAGCATAATGTTAGTGGTGTGGCATAATGTCATAATAATGGTGGAGCATACGGTAATATTTGTGGTGGAGAATAATGTAATATTTGTGGTGGAGCATAATGTAATGTTAATGGTGGAGTATAACGTTATATTAGTGGTGGAGCATACTGTAATATTTGTGGTGGAGCATAATGTAATATTAATGGTGGAGCATAATGTAATATCTGTGGTGGAGCATAATGTAATATTTGTGGTGGAGCATAATTTAATATTAGTGGTGTAGCATAATGTAATCTCTGTGGTGGAGCATAATGTAATATTAATGGTGGAGCATGATGTAATATGTGTGGTGGAGCATAATGTAATATGTGTGGTGGAACATACTGTAGTATTAGTGGTGGAGCATAATGTATTATAAGTGATGGAGCATAATGTAGTATTAGTGGTGGAGAATAATGTAATATTTGTGGTGGAGCATAATGTAATATTAGTAGTGGAGCATAATTTAATATCTGTGGTGGAGCATAATGTAATATCAGTGGTGGAGAATAACGTAATATTAGTGGTGAAGCAGAATGTAATATTTGTGGTGGAGCATAATATAATATTTGGTGGAGCATAATGTAATATTTGGTGGATTTACTGTAATATTGGTGGTGGAGCATAATGTAATATTTCTGGTGGAGCATAATGTAATACCAGTGGGGGAGCATAATGTTATACTACTGGTGGAGCATAATGTAATATTCGTGGTGGAGCATAATGTAATATTAGTGGTGAAGCATAATGTTATAATAGTGGTGAAGCATAATGTTAGTGGTGGAGCAGAATGTTATAATAATGGTGGAGCATACTGTAATATTTGTGGTGGAGAATAATGTAATACATGTGGTGGGGCATATTGTAATATCAGTGGTGGAGCATAACTTTAAATTAGTGGTGGAGCACACTGTAATATTTGTGGTGGAGCATAATGTAATATTTGTGGTGGAGTATAATGTAATATTAATGGTGGAGCATAATGTAATATCTGTGGTTGAGCATAATGTAATATTAGTGGTGGAGCATAATGTAATATTTCTGGTGGAGCATAATGTAATATCTGTGGTGGAGCATAATGTAATGTTAGTGTTGGAGCATAATGTAATATTTGTGGTGGAGCATTATGTAATATTAGTGGTGGAGCATAATGTTATAATAGTGGTGGAGCATAATGTTATAATAGTGGTGGAGCATAATGTTATAATAATGGTGGAGCATACTGTAATATTTGTGGTGGAGAATAATGTAATATTCGTGGTGGAGTATAATGTAATAATATTGGTGGAGCATAACGTTATATTAGTGGTGGAGCATACTGTAATATTTATGGTGGAACATAATGTAATATTTGTGGTATATCATAATGTAATATCTGTGGTGGAGAATAATGTAATATTAGTGGTGGAGCATAATGTAATATTTGTGGTGGGGCATAATGTAATATCTTTGGTGGAGCATAATGTAATATTAGTGGTTGACCATAATGTAATATTTGTGGTGGAACATAATGTAATATCTGTGGTGGAGCATAATGTAATATTAGTAGTGGAGCATAATGTAATATCTGTGGTGGAGCATAATGTAATATTAGTGGTGGAGCATAACGTAATATTAGTGGTGGAGCAGAATGTAATTTTTGTGGTGAAGCATAATATAATATTTGGTGGAGCATAATGTAATATTTTGTGGAGCATACTGTAATATTAGTGGTGGAGCATAATGTAATATTTCTGGTGGAGCATAATGTAATACCAGTGGTGGAGCATAATGTTATACTACTGGTGGAGCATAATGTAATATTTGTGGTGGAGCATAATGTAATATTAGTGGTGAAGAATAATGTTATAATAGTGGTGGAGCATAATGTTAATGGTGGAGCATAATGTTATAATAATGGTGGAGCATACTGTAAAATTTGTGGTGGAGAATAATGTAATATTTGTGGTGGAGCATATTGTAATATTAGTGGGGGAGCATAACATTATATTAGTGGTGGAGCATACTGTAATATTTGTGGTGGAGCAAAATGTAATATTTGTGGTGGAGTATAATGTAATATTAATGGTGGAGCATAATGTAATATCTGTGGTTGAGCATAATGTAATATTAGTGGTGGAGCATAATGTAATATTTCTGGTGGAGGATAATGTAATATCTGTGGTGGAGCATAATGTAATATTAGTGTTGGAGCATAATGTAATATTTGTGGTAGAGCATTATGTGATATTAGTGGTGGAGCATAATGTTATAATAGTGGTGGAGCATAATGTTATAATAGAGGTGGAGCATAATGTTATAATAATGGTGGAGCATAATGTAATATCTGTGGTGGAGCATAATATAATATTTGTGGTGTGGCATAATGTAATATCTGTGGTGGAGCATAATGTAATATTAGTGGTGGACCATAATGTAATATTTGTGGTGGAGCATAATGTAATATCTGTGGTGGAGCATAATGTAATATTAGTGGTGGAGCATAATGTAATACTAGTGGTGGACCATAATGTAATGCTAGTGGTGGAGCATAATGTAATATTTGTGGTGGAACATAATGTTATAATAGTGGTGGAGCATACTGTAATATTTGTGATGGAGAATAATGTAATATTTATGGTAGAGCATAATGTAATATTAGTGGTGGAACATAACCTTATATTAGTGGTGGAGCATACTGTAATATTTGTGGTGGAGCAAAATGTAATATTAATTTTGGAGCATAATGTAATATCTGTGGTGGAGCATAATATAATATTAGTGGTGGATAGGGATGAGCTTCGTGTTTGCGTCGAACGCATGTTCGACTCAAACATCGTGTGTTCGGTCGTTCGCCGAATTACGAACAATATGGGCCGTTCGCACCAAATTCAATTGGCGCATCACGGCCCCTAATTCACTGCGGCATCGCAGTGCATTGCTGGCTGATGATTAGCCAAGCATGTGCTATGACCTGCATGCTTGGCCAATCACAGCGCTGTGTGTACAGAGAGCCGTAATTATCCACAGCCAAGGAGGCTTTGGCCAATTATGGCTCAGGGGTTTAGTACACGCCCCACACTATATAAGGCCGCCTCCATGGCGGCCTTGTGTAGTGTGTTGGGATAAGGCTTCCAACACTACTGAAAGATCCCATGTCGGGAAGGAAGGTTTCCTAGGTGGTCTCAGCTTTAGGCAAGCCTTCTGAAATTGGATGATGAGAGGTTCTTGAGCCCATTTCACTCCTGTCATAGCGGATAGGGCTGATACATGTACCTTCAGGGTACTAGACCTAAGACCTTTATCTAGACCTAACTGGAGAAACTCGAGGATCTGAGGAACTGATGGAGATGCCGGGTTCCAGGATTGCTGTTGTGCGACTAAGAGAAAACTCTCCCAGACCCTTTTATAGGTTTTATTGGTCGTGGATTTTCTGGCCTGGAGGAGAGTGTCTATCACTTTCTGGGAGCAACCTTGGACTAAGAACCTAGTCCTTTCAATCTCCATGCTGTTAGATGCAGCCTCTCCTGAAATGGGTGAAGGAGTTGCCCCTGCGACAGTATATCCGCTGTCATTGGGAGTGTCAGTGGTTCTGCTGTGCTCAATTGGAGGAGCGTCGTAAACCATGGTCGTCTCGGCCAAAATGGGAGGACTGCTAGCACTGTGGCTTTCGACCTCTTGAG
This sequence comes from Lithobates clamitans, assembly GCA_037952925.1. NCBI lineage: Eukaryota > Metazoa > Chordata > Amphibia > Anura > Ranidae > Lithobates > Lithobates clamitans. Next base: position 1,042,501 of record JBBGZY010000324.1, on the reverse strand, counting down.
TCTGAGTAAGAATCTCGGAATGAGTGGTGTTGGCGGAAATATGTACCCCAAACGGAAGTTCCAGTCGTGTTGTAGGCAATCCGTGCCTTCTGCCGATGGGAAAGGAATTCTGGCTAGATATCTCTGGCATTTCGTGTTGACCGGTGTTGCCGCCAGGTCTATATCCGGTATCCCCCAGGTCTGGGTTATGAGGGTAAAGGCTTGGTGACTTAAGGCCCACTCGTTGTTTGATACAAAGGTCCGACTTAGAGAGTCGGCTAGTTGATTTTGGACTCCTGGGACATACGCTGCCGTTAATCCCGACAGGTTCAGCTGTGCCCACTCGAAGACTGGACGGACTTCCCGCATCATGGAGCGACTCCTGGTGCCCCCCTGCCTGTTGATATAGGCAACTGCCACTCTGTTGTCCAATTTTAGCAGGACCTCTTTCCCCCTGAGGAGGGGGCTGAAGGCTAACAGAGCTTGGAAAGCTGCTTTCATCTCCAATATATTTGAAACCACGTTCTGTGTTCTGAATGTCCAAAGGCCCTGGACTGCGTGATGGCGGTAGTGTGCCCCCCAGCCCTTCAGGCTGGCGTCTGAAGTGGTTATTTCCTGAGGAAGAGGGACTATATGCCTGCATCTCTTCAGATTGTTCAATCTGGTCCACCACCAGAGTGATTGTTTTATTTCTTTCTGGACTACGATCGGCTGAGACAATGATACCCCGTTCCATTGTTTTAACAATGATGCTTGCAGGGGTCTGGTGTTCCATTGGGCCCATTGTACCATTGGGATGGTTGCTGAGAATGACCCCAGTATGCTGAGGTACTCCCGGGCTGGTAGTGTGGTAGAGGCTAATAACTTTCTTGCCTTCTGAATGAGGCTGGGAATTTTTCCCTGCGGAAGTTCCACCGTATTGAGACGGGTGTCTAGTTCCGCCCCCAGGAATTTCATTCTCTGAGTGGGCTGCAGATTGCTTTTCCCCCAGTTTATGATCCAGCCGAAGTTTTGTAGGGTGGTAATCAGAATGGATCGATGCAGTAGAAGGGAATCCTGATTGTCTGCTAGCAAAAGGATGTCGTCCAGGTAATGATGGACCCTCAATCCTTGTTCTCTTAGTAAGGCTATTACTGGCAGTAAGATTTTTGTGAATGTCCTTGGAGTGGTGGAGATCCCGAACGGGAGGCTTCGGAATTGAAAATGATGTAGACCTACCGCAAAGCGGAGAAATTGACTGGAGGCTCTCCATTTTGAATGTCTCGACTAAGATTGAGCGATTGAGATTCTTTAGATCTAAGACAGGGCGTAGATCCCCCGATTTCTTCTTCACCAGAAACAACGGGGAGTAGAATCCCGTTGACCTTTGGGATATTGGAACTTCCACTATGGCTTCCTTTTGTAACAGGTCTTGGACGTACTTTGTCAGTAGCATCCTTTTTTCCCGAGATGCAGGTAATCTGGTTACAGAGAATTGGTCTCTTGGAGCCCGTGTCTTGAATTTCCATTTGTGGCCGAACTGGACAGTGTCTATCGTCCATGGGTCCTTTATTGTATCCGCCCAGACCTGCTTGAAACTCATGAGTCTGGCCCCCACTAAAGCTGGTTGGGCGGACGCACCTTCAAAAAGACTTTTGTTCCCCTGACGCAGGGGTCTTAGACTTTTGGAGCTTGAGGAATGATGACTGGGGATTCTTCCAGTTCCTCCTATACTCTTTTCCGGGCCTGTAGGATCTTGCCTCTCTGTATTTATCTGGCAGATTTCTTCTAGAAACCGGTGGTCTCTGCTGCCTGGGCCTCCTATCTGAAGGGATGAGTCCCGATTTTTCCCCCGTGACTTTAGAAATAGCCACGTCCAGTTTTTCTCCAAAAAGGTTTACGCCATCAAAGGGTATTTTGCACCAATTGGATTTTGAGGAGGGATCTGCCGACCAGGGTTTTAACCAGAGCGCCCTTCTGGCCATTACTGAGCTTAACATTGCTCTTGAAGTGGTTTTAATTATATCCACAGAGGCTTCTGCGACAAAGTCGCCTGCAAGACTAAGTTCTTGGAGTGCTGAGATAACTTTCTCCGGCTCTATTCCTTCCGATACCAGCTTCTCGGCCATCGTGGACCAGCTTGAGATAGCCTTACCGACGGCAGCCAATGCTATTGCTGGCCTGCAAGCGCCACCTGCGGAGAGGTAGGTTCTCTTAAGATCCAGATCGATCTTTCTATCCAGGACGTCTTTGAATGTGACTGCATCCTCTATTGGAAGTGTTACGTGCCTGGCGAGGCGCATTAGGGAGGAGTCGACCACTGGAGGAGATATTAGTGGGTTGACGTTAGGCTCTTTAAGTGGATAGAGTTTTGATAATCTGTTGCTGAGGCCAGTTTTTTTCTCTGGCTTTTGCCACTCATCCTTAATTAGATCCTCAAGTTCCTCAATGAACGGGAAGTTCTCTGGGTCTTTTTTAAGATTTGGAAAGTATTTCCTCACTTTTTGAGGAGTTTCTTTTTCTTCCACCCAGTCGATCGCCTCTTTTACTGACTTCACGAATCGGTCGATCAATGAGAAGTCGAAGCCGGTGGATGCCTCTAGATCATCAGTGTCAGAGAGAGGGTCTGACGTCTTTGATGATGATGGGGCAGTGGATGAGGTACTTTGTATAGGTCTGCTGGCTTCTGGCTCTGCGACTTGTGGTGATGGATCAATTGGTTCTCTTGCCTCTGTTTCTCTGTCCTTAGTTGCCTTAATGAAGCATGTGCGACAGGCCAGTTTGTCTGGAAGTGCTGTAGCACCGCAAATCCAGCAGGAGTTCCCGGGTGGACGGGAAGGCTGGGTGACAGGAGATTTCCTGCGCGCAGGGGATTTTTTGTGGTGGGAGCGACTATGCCTTGATCTTGATCGGCTTCTCCTGTGACTTGATCTGCTCCTCCTGCGACTTGAGCGGCTTCTGCGACTTGAGCGACTTCTGCCGCGCTCTGAGCGACTCTGCCTGTGGCTTGAGCGGCTCCTTCTTGAAGGCTCCCCTCGTCTTGAATGTGACGATCTGGAAGACCTGGTGGGGCTGTTCAATTTAAACAGCATTAGTGAGGGCTCTCTTTTTCCTTCTCTTCATACTTACCCATCATCCCCTCTTACCTAGTAGGCTGGCGATGGTCTACCTGGGCAACGGTCTCCATGAAAGGTGATGAATCAACCTATAATTATATAGGTGGCTTAGCATGCATGGGATAGCAGATAGTAAACAAGCAAAGAAAAAAGCCATCATAGATCTTACCTGGGCATGGAGATAGCAAGAGAGAGACAGGGTAGAACAGCTGGGTAGAGTAGCAAAAGAAATCCGGTCAAAATTCCCCCTTACAGGCTCAGGAGAGAAGAGACAAGAAAATGCTGACATTACAGCATTTTTAAACTTGCCGCCGTCCTGGGGTGATGACGTCACGCTCGAGCATGCTCAGATGCGCTCTGAGGCCTCCGACGCCATTTTGGAAGCTGGAAAGTGGGATGTCCTGACAAGCTGGAGCTATGGAGACAGACAGGAGGGGAAGTTACCCACAGGTGCACAGAAAGGAGCTGGAGACCGCTGCGATCCATAAACCTGTTTAAGGTTTGTAATGTATTGTAACATACCCCTGAGACCATCAGAGTGGGGTTCCTTCCATTGAGCTCATTTAGAGGCTGTACAGGATAGGACTTCCACCCAGGAGAGGCTAGAACCTGGCTGGGGCGAATGTTTTAGGTAAGGGATGCATGTTTTCGGTCCTTGACAGGTGAGGAAAAAAAGGAGAATGCTGGGGCAGGGGCTCTCTCAGACTTTAATAGCTACGCGGTCCTATCAGGTTGTGGGGGCGGAGCCACAACCCATAGGTGTATGCTGCCATGATGCGACAGGAAATGTGGATCACATAAACATGCGACAAGACTCACAACATAAATAGACCTGGAGGTGTGGCTTTTGGTCGTCTGGTAGGTATGGCAAGAAAAGGGGCCATACCCAAGATAAATAATGGATGATTGTGGAAGAGAATTTGCTGAGAAGTGCTGTAAAAAGGGGAATGGGAGGGAGGGTATCGTGCACTGAAACTGACAAAGAGGAAGGGGAAGTGGTCAGCTTAAATACCCTCCGGGCTCCTCCCATAAATTCAGGCCAGCACACTGGCCTTCTAACTTATGGTCGTGGCCCTAAGACAGAGACAAATGTGGATCACATAAACACGCGACAAGACTCACAACATAAATAGACCTGAGGTGTGGCTTTTGGTCGTCTGGTAGGTATGGCAAGAAAAGGGGCCAAAAATAACCAGGTAGGGAAGTATCTTTATTGCCTCTAACCTCATTAAGTGAGCTTGGAGAAAGGACCATCTTGAGGGAATATATATCTGGTAAAGCAGGCAGACTTTCACCTGCCTAGCTTCTTGGTCACATGGTCTGGTACTCCGTGCTGAGATGTGGCTGAGTAACGGGCTGGAGACTGGCTGGCTGGGTAGGTGAAAGAGCAGACGGTCAAAAGATCGTTGCTGGGCACCAGGCGTTGCTGGTTCGAAAGAAGTTTATATCCACTCCGGGTCCGGTTTGTTGCGTTTTCCGTAAGATAAAGGACATAGTGGCTTGGATACCGGCCAGGTACAGCCTGATAGGGGTATGAGGGAGAGCCAGCTGTGTGTGGCAATAAGATATAAAGGCTAGGACATGAGTGACGTCATCTACTGTGGTTCCGGGACAAGTGGCAAGGAACCTACGGTAGGTGTTCCAGGCCGTGGGATAAGCCTTTAGTGTGTTGCTAGACAGTGAGTGGTTGATGAGCTGGGTTGCATTGGCAAGGTGTGGCTTCAATCCATTGTTAGTTGAGACCAAGGTGGGATAGGAGTGGATGATGGGTCGGCTCCGGGTTCCTGCTGCAAGAATGAGACAAAATTGGAGCGGGATAGTGCATCGGCTGCGGTATTGCACTTGCCAGGGATATGCTTACAGTAACTGTTAAATTTGGTGATGTAGTGACAATTGCATCAGACTGCGCTGGAAGGACATGACGGGGAGCGACTTGGATCTACCCTTATTAATGATGTCAGCTGTAACCTGGTTGTCTGTGGTGAAGAGCTCTGTCTGATCTGTCCACGTGTGGCCCCAGACTTGGGCTGCTGCCACAATGGGGTACAGCTCGAACAATGACGAAGATCGAGGGAAACCAGGAATCAGGCAGATTTCCGGGGGCCAAGGTCTGGCAAACCAGTGATGGCCAAAAATTGCAGCAAAGCCAGTGGAGGCTGCAGCATCTGTGACTACCTGGGGCGACTGAGCTGATACTGAGGGAAAAACATTGATATGTCGTTCCAGTTGAAGAGGAACTCGTCCCACATAGCCAAGTCTGCTATTGCTGCTGGGTCTAGTCTGAGGACTTGGTCTGGTCCTGCACACGGGCAAGAAAGACTAAGAGCCTTGAGATGAACGACCGCCCCTGAGGAATTGTTCTCATAGTGAAATTGAGCATCCCTATCAAGGACTGCAGCTGTCTTTTAGTACATTCCTGTGACCGGGTAAACTCCTGAATGACCAACCCAACACAAGCTAATTTGTCAGAAGGCAGGCTAGGCTGCATCGCGTGCGTATCCAGGACGATGCCTGAGAAACTTATGAAATGTGTTGGGCCTTCCACTATGTGTTCATTGAGATTGTTGAAGACCTCTCTTAGCTTGTCTAGATCTACCGGGGGGGTATGTCTAGGTGTTCGATAAGCAGAAAATCGTCCGGATAATGGATAACCCTGTGACACTGGGCCTGGTGTGACAGGTTCAAGTGAGGGATTGGGCGAAACCGTCAGCTTTGTGGGCGAAGTGGCAACAAAAGCGTTCCGTGTCTGTGAGGCTCCAGTCAGAGCTTATTTGGAACTGGGCAAGTCTCGCTGCTGCTTTGGCTGAAAATGACCGATGGTCGTAGACGGCAAAACCTCCATATTTGTAAGCAAGATCTGTCACTGCATGAAGGTATAAGTCCTGCTCCTCCCTCCTGCTGAGGGTGGCTGAACAAAGTACATCTCAGGGCGAACTCAGTGGCTGACAGCTTACGACTGAGGCTGGGGTCTCTTGACTTGACAACCACTGAGACATCCCCCCCAGGCGTATGATTTGTTGTCAGTTAAGTCATGGACTGAGATGAGCAGGGATGCCAATTGACGTCTTTGCCCTCGAATATAGCCTCCCTGATGCTGGTCGGGACAAGATGAACAGGGAGGACGATAGGTGCAGAGCCTGGTGTACCTGCAGAAGGAGAAGCTGTCATCGGGACCAAAACCAGGTCCGGGAGGGCCATGGATGGGCGAACTTTCAAAGGTGTGACTCTGGTCTGGATGTCCGAACTGTTGCGGCAAAGGGGGAGACCAAAGAGTGCAGCTGAGCCCCGTGGATGGATTGTAGGGATGCCTATTGGGCCCAGCTGCAGCTGGAGGCGGGAAGAGGAGCCTGAAAAGCTTTGCCTTCCTGGCCGTTAGCAGGAAAGAGAACATCCCTGTGACTCAGCTATGAGTTTGGGGGATGTTCCATCCCCAGAGGGACTGCAGGCAACCGCGCTCTGAGCAGCTTGGGGGGGGGTAACAGAGGGGAGGGTGTGAAGTCCTTGCTGCCAGAAGACAAAAAGGGGGCTGGGTACTCATATTTAAGAGGAGTCATAACCATAGGATATAGAGCGGAGTGGTAAAGAGAAAACTCAGAGAGGAGGAAAAAGGAAGAAGTACAGAAAAAGGAATGATAGGCATACTACGGTCTAGAAACGTTTAACCCGCCTTTCATGGTTTTTTCTTCTATATATATTATATTTCGTTTATTGACTTCATTGTTAACCTCGTATGGTTTGTCAACCTCTTGCAAAAGTATGTTTATACGCATCAATCACCTGAATCTCTTCTTATTGCAACTGTATGCTTTGCATCACTGGTGAACTTGTAATATGTAATATGTACCATGCAATAAATTCAATAAAAAGTTTTGAAAAAAAAAAAAAATGATAGGCATAGACAGGAGCTGACAGAGTTCTGTTGTGCAGAACATATGTTGAGTGGAAATTTAGAAAACTCAGAAGAGTGCGTGGCGACCGAGGTGGGCCAGGAGGTGACTGGCCAGATAATCGATAGCTCGGGTGCCAGTCTGTGGCAAGCACAAACCTGAAGACCAGAACCCCAGGGCATACTGGGGCGAGAAGTAGAAGTCTGGTACGGCCTACGTAGGAATGTTGCGGTCTGTAGGGGGTGACGTGTGCTCGGCCTGCTAACACTTGCACTGCCAGCAAGTCTACTGTTAAGCGACCTTGTCTGCGAGGTGATGGGTCGTCCTTCGAAAACAGAGTGTCATGTATAGACATATGTGACAGAACTAACGCCAGGAGATCACGTCCAATGATGTATGTGAAGTAACGGTATAGTGAAAGGGTGCTGCAGAATGATGTGATAGAAAAGCCCATGAACTAGGCCCTGACTGACGCTCTAGTAGCGAGGTCCTGATTATGATCGAAACTCGGTCGACCGGGAACACCTGCAGTAGGGGTGACATGAGTGCAACAAGATTTCTTTACTTTTTTTTTTTTTTTTTTCCTTTTTTTTTTCTTTTTTTTATGTGTCCCCCTTGTATGCGACTGGCCCTGGTGAAGATGCAAACATAGCTTTTTGTTTTTTTGTTTTTTTGGGAAATAACGTCCAACCTGGTACAGGATGGAACCTGAACTCGACTGACCTGAGGGAGAAAGGATGGACGAAAATGATGAGTGGCTCGTATGAATGCCACTGGAGACGAGTGACCAATTAAGTGCCACTAAAAAATGAAGTGGGCTGTATGAGCACCACTGAGTGTGCTTGCAGGGATTGCAAGGAGTATATGTTGAGATGCATGTTTGCAGCGATTGCAAATGGGTATATGCTGAGATGCGTGTTTTTGCAACGATTGCAGAGAGTATATACTGAGATGCGTGTTTTGCAGTGATTGCAAAAATGGGTAAATGCTGAGATGCGTGTTTTGTAGCGATTGCAAGGAGTTTATACTTAGATGCGTGTTTTGCAGTGATTGCAAAAAAGGGTAAATGCTGAGATGCATGTTTTGCAGCGATTGCAAGTGGGTAAACACTAAGATGCGTGTATTTGCAGCAATTGCAAGGAGTTTATACTGAGATGCATGTTTTGCAGTGATTGTATACGGGTAAATGGTAAGATGCGTGTATTTGTAGCAATTGCAAGGAGTTTGTACTGAGATGCATATTTTACAGAGATTGCAAAATGGGTATATGATGAGATGCGTGTCTTGCAGCGATTGCAAGGAGTTATGATGAGATGCGTGTCTTGCAGCGATTGCAAGGAGTTATGATGAGATGCGTGTCTTGCAGCGATTGCAAGGAGTTATGATGAGATGCGTATCTTGCAGCGATTGCAAGGAGTTATGATGAGATGCGTATCTTGCAGCGATTGCAAGGAGTTATGATGAGATTCGTGTCTTGCAGCGATTGCAAGGAGTTATGATGAGATGCGTGTCTTGCAGCGATTGCAAGGAGTTATGATGAGATGCGTATCTTGCAGTGATTGCAAGGAGTTATTATGAGATGCGTATCTTGCAGTGATTGCAAGGAGTTATGATGAGATGCGTATCTTGCAGCGATTGCAAGGAGTTATGATGAGATGGGTATCTTGCAGCGATTGCAAGGAGTTATGATAAGATGAGTATCTTGCAGCGATTGCAAGGAGTTATGATGAGATGCGTATCTTGCAGCGATTGCAAGGAGTTATGATGAGATGCGTATCTTGCAGCGATTGCAAGGAGTTATGATGAGATGCGTATCTTGCAGTGATTGCAAGGAGTAATGAGATGCGTGTCTTGCAGTGATTGCAAGGAGTAATAAGATTCGTGTCTTGCAGCGATTGCAAGGAGTTATGATGAGATGCGTATCTTGCAGCGATTGCAAGGAGTTATGATGAGATGCGTGTCTTGCAGCGATTGCAAGGAGTTATGATGAGATGCGTATCTTGCAGTGATTGCAAGGAGTTATGATGAGATGCGTATCTTGCAGTGATTGCAAGGAGTTATGATGAGATGCGTATCTTGCAGCGATTGCAAGGAGTTATGATGAGATGTGTATCTTGCAGCGATTGCAAGGAGTTATGATAAGATGCGAATCTTGCAGCGATTGCAAGGAGTTATGATAAGATGCGTATCTTTCAGAGATTGCAAGGAGTTATGATGAGATGTGTATCTTGCAGCGACTGCAAGGAGTTATGATGAGATGCGTATCTTGCAGCGATTGCAAGGAGTTATGATGAGATGCGTATCTTGCAGCGATTGCAAGGAGTTATGATGAGATGCGTGTTCTTGCAGTGATTGCAAAATGGGTATATGCTGAGACGCGTGTATTTGCAGAAATTGCAAGAAGTTTGTACTGAGATGCATGTTTTGCAGAGATTGCAAAATGGGTATATGCTGAGAGTAATCGAACGCACAGACTTATGAACACAAGGTAAGATGGGAAGAGTCAGCACAGTGACATGTAGCATCGTGCACTGAAACTGACAAAGAGGAAGGGGAAGTGGTCAGCTTAAATACCCTCCGGGCTCCTCCCATAAATTCAGGCCAGCACACTGGCCTTCTAACATATACACTGTATTCAGTTTAGCTAGATCCTGTTCTTCTCTTCCTAATATACTGACAGGCAGGCAGGTGTTTTTACAGTATTTCCAGTTACTGTGCTGTGTACCCTGCAAAGTTGCACCTACAGTATAGCTACCTGAAGCCAGGTGCTTGTGTAGGCTTTTGACATATTTCCAGTTACTGTACTGTGTACCCTGCACAGTTGCACCTACAGTATAGCTACCTGAAGCCAGGTGCTTGTGTAGGCTCTTGACATATTTCCAGTTACTGTACTGTGTACCCTGCACAATTGCACCTACAGTATAGCTACCTAAAGCCAGGTGCTTGTGTGGGCTCTTGACGTATTTCCAGTTACTGTACTGTGTACCTTGCACAGTTGCACCTACAGTATAGCTACCTGAAGCCAGGTGCTTGTGTAGGCTTTTGACATATTTCCAGTTACTGTACTGTGTACCCTGCACAGTTGCACCTACAGTATAGCTACCTGAAGCCAGGTGCTTGTGTAGGCTCTTGACGTATTTCCAGTTACTGTACTGTGTACCCTGCACAGTTGCACCTACAGTATAACTACCTGAAGCCAGGTGCTTGTGTAGGCTCTTGACATATTTGCAGTTACTGTACTGTGTACCCTGCACAGTTGCACCTACAGTATAGCTATCTGAAGCCAGGTGCTTGTGTGGGCTCTTGACGTATTTCCGTGTACCCTGCACAGTTGCACCTACAGTATAGCTACCTGAAGTCAGGTGCTTGTGTGGGCTCTTGACGTATTTCCAGTTACTGTACTGTGTACCCTGCACAGTTACACCTACAGTATAGCTACCTGAAGATAAATGCAGGTGTTCTCATACTAATAATACTACAGGCAGGTAGTTGATTCTGCTAGCTGCAGTATAATCGGTATATATATACATCCCAGTTTTGTGCAGCTACCTCTCACTGCAGGCCAATAGTATGTCTGGAAGGCCAACAAGGAGAGGCAGACAGTTACAAGCCAATAAAAGAGGGCAAGCAGGCTCTGTGTCTAGGGGCAACAGTGCTGGTCATGGAGACGGTGCATCCTCATCAGCACGTGGCCGTGGGACACGCTTGGCCTTTTTTTGGCAGCTGGCCGTGTTGAGCCACAACATGCGGAAGACTTGGTCGAGTGGATGACCAAGCCGTCCTCATCCTCCTCATCCTCTCTCACCCAGGCTCAGGGTACTTTGTCTGGCAAAGCAGCTGGCCTCTTCCCTTGGCTCAATGGCATCAGTGACTCCTTCCCTAGCTCCACCATGTCCTCCTGAGGATTCCTCTGAACTGTTTGACCACAGTGTTGGGTACATGCTCGAGGAGGAGCCCAGTGTTTTGAAGGCTCTGATGATGGTACTCAGCTAAAGGAAGGCAATAACGTGAGCCCAGACAGAGGGGGTGCCCAAGAAGGACAGCAATCTGCCAGTCATGTTCCCCCTACTGCAGCATATTGCCAGGTTTACTCCAGTGATGAGGAGGGAGGGGATGATTAGGTCACTGACTCCATGTGGGTGCCTGATAGTTCTTTGGTGTGGGCCTTTTTTGAGACGAGTGCATCAGATCCCACTGCTGCTATTTCCAACATATGTCTCAAGCGTATCTCGCGTGGCCAAAACATCACCTGCTTGGGCACCACATGCTTGACTAGACATACGTTGACCTGCCATGCAGTTCGTTGGCAAGCGTACCTAAAAGACCCACACCAAAGAACAAAGCGGACCTCTCCTTGCTCCTCATCAGCTGGGATCTCCAACCCCACTATACCTTTAGTCCTCTCTGAGACCTGCACTGAGAGGAATGAAGGTGTAGAATTTGGTGTGTCACAGCCAAGTACTTGTAGGCAATCTGCTATTGGTACACCGACGTCAGATTGTACCAGGCAAATTTCCTTACCCAGCTGCTGCACCACAGAAAGAAGTTTGCTCCCAGCCATCCACATGCCCAGCGGTTGAATGCTAGCTTGGCTAAATTGCTAGCACTTCAACTGCTGCCTTTTCAGTTGGTAGACTCTGCCCCTTTCCGTGAGTTTGTGGAATGTGCGGTTCCTCAGTGGCAGGTTCCCAAACGCCACTTTTTCTCACGTAAGGCAATTCCGGCTCTTTGCCGGCATTTGGAAGGCAATGTCTTGTCCTCGCTGGACAGGGCGGTCAGCGGTAAGGTGCATATTACCGCTTACTCATGGTCCAGCAGGAATGGACAGGGATGTTACCTACGTTTCACGGCGCATTGGGTGACTCTGCTGGCAGCTGGGAAGGATGCAGGACAAGGTGCAGTAGTGTTGGAGGTTGTTCTACCACCACACCTCCAAAATGCCACTACTGGTGATTCTGACACACCTCTCTCCTCCACCCACTCCTTTTCTTCTTCCTCCATGGCCTCTTCCTGTGCTTTGTCCTCAGAACCAGTGTTGTTCGTAGGCTTTCAAGGGGCTACGCAAGTATGCAGGCCAAAAGATGCCATGCAGTGCTTGAGCTGATGAGCTTGGGGGACAGGAGCCACACTGGGGTAGAGATTCTGTCAGCTCTGCAGGGGCAGGTTCAGAGGTGGTTGACGCCATGCCAACTTAAGCCAGGAATGGTGGTTTGCGACAATGGCACCAACCTCCTCTCTGCCCTCCGACAGGGACAACTGACCCATGTGCCCTGTTTGGCTCACGTCCTTAACTTGGCGGTGCAACGGTTCTTGTGCAGGTACCTGGGCTTACAGGATGTCCTGAGGCAGGCCAGGAAAGTCTGTGTGCATTTCCTCCAGTCATATAATGCCAGTGCACGGCTGGCAGACCTCCAAAAGGAATTTAACTTGCCCAAGAACTGCCTAATCTGTGACATGCCCACCAGGTGGAACTCAACATTGGCTATGCTGCAGTGCCTGCACACGCAGCAGAGGGCTATCAATGAGTACCTGTGCGACTATGGCACCAGGACAGGGTCAGGGGAGCTTGTTTTTTTTCCCCAAGCCAGTGGGCCATGATCAGGGATGCATGCACTGTCCTGTCATCATTTGAGGAGGCCACGAGGATGGTGAGCAGTGACAGTGCATGCATCAGTGACACTGTTCCCCTTGTCCACCTGTTGGAGCACACACTGCATGGAATAATGGACAGGGCACTTGAGGCAGAACAGAGGCAGGAAGAGGAGGACTTCCTTAGCTCTCAAGGCCCCCTTTATCCAGACAGTGTTCCTGCGTGCCCGCGGATCACACAGGAAAAGGACGAGGAGGAGGAGGAAGAGGAGGAGGATTGTGTCAGCATGGAGGTGGAGCCTGGCACTCAGCATCAGCAGCAGTCTTTAAGGGATTATTTACAGTCCCAAGAAACCCATGGACTTGTACGTGGCTGGGAGGAGGTGGCTGCGGATCATGTCATCCTTAGTGACTCAGAGGACTCCGGACCGAATGCCTCAGCAAACCTACGCTGCATGGCCTCCCTGGTCCTGCAAAGCCTGCGGAAGGATACTCATATTCATGGTATTAAGGAAAGGGATAGTTACTGGCTGGCAATCCTTCTGGATCCACGTTACAAGAGTAAGGTTGCAGACCTTATCTTGCCGTCACAGAGGGAGAAGAGGATGAAACATCTTCGGGAGGCCTTGCAGAAAGGTCTGTGCAACACGTTCCCAGAGACTGGGAGGTTACAAACTCCTGTTCCTTAACAACGTGTTGCTGAGGCTTCGGTCAGCCAAAGAAGGAGCGGTGGAGAAGGTGGCCAGCTGACCGAAGCATTCAGACAATTTTTTAGTCTTTTAGACCCAAGGTATGATCGGTTCCAGCAACCATCGCCAGCGTCTGTTTTACATGGTGCAGGAATACCTAGGGGCAAGATCTGACTTGGACACCTTTCCCACCAAAAAACCTCTGGGTTACTGGATCTTGAGGATGGATCACTGGCCAGAGCTTGCACAGTATACAATTGAGCTACTGGCCTGTCCTGAATCCAGCGTTCTTTCGGAATGCACATTCAGTGCTGCTGGAGGCTTTGTAACCGATCACAGGGTGCGCCTGTCCACCAACTTGGTCGATCGACTGACCTTCGTAAAAAGGAATCAGTCTTGGATCACCACCAGATACCAAGCACCTGATGCTGATGTAACCAAATACATTTTTTTGAAATGTCAGATCTCTTCAAGACTGCCTATGCTGATGCTATGTGACTATCCTGTTATGCTGAGTGACTATCCTCTTCCTCCTCAATGTTTATGCTGATAGCTTGTAAGAATATTTTTGCTTCTGGGCGCCGCCACCAGTGGCTAAGGCCCAATTTTTCAGCCCCTTATTAACAGGGGCGTGTAATTACAATATTTGATGCAATTCTTTGCAGCAGGGCTTGTTCCTGCTCTCCAACTAGAGTATCTGTGAGGGGTTGCAGTGTTGTGGCACCAGCACCAGTGCCTAAGGCCCGTGCTTTTGCCAGACCAGACTGAACCCAGGACCATCACTCTCTGGTCTTCCTTACATGCTTCCTTCCCAGCTGTGGCTCTGGTGTTGGAGGTGTGGCAGGAGGAGGAATAGGACCTGGAGGAGGAGGAGGACCTGGAGGAGGAGGATCATGGGTGAGCTCACAAATGTGGCTTTCACATGTGATTTGGCCCCTCAACCCCCTATGTAGAGCTTCTAAAATGACAAACTCACATAAGAGGCATTGGCCCTCCTCCATTTGCATCATTTTGCATGCTGTTAGGTCAGCAAAATCCTCTTCAACACTGTGGGGTGTTCTGAGGGTCTCAGTAGCCTTCCAAAATAGGCCAATTGCTAACTCCTCCAGGTTACTCCTCTTCCTGCCACTTTTTCTTTGAAGGCGGAGGGGACGGACCTGGGTATCGGGCAGCCTACTTGGCCCGGCCACCTCCTGGCTGAGACTTTCCTGTGTATGAAAAAGGTACATGGTTTTAGTTTTTAGTTCATAAATCACAATCATAAATTAGTACTCCAAACTATAACATAGATTTTTTTTTTTTTTCATCATTGGTTTTTTATTGATTTTTGTAAGTGTGAGTATATAACAATACAATGTGCACATTGTATATTAGGTACAGTACAGTCGTTTAGATGTATACAGAGAAACAGATTATCTGATTAATGCTATAACAAATAGCAGAGAGCTGTCGTAATGCCGCTTCTGATATCGGAAGTTAATTATGGCATGAGTATCACTACCCCAGGCGCCCTAATGGGAACACTTTTCACCCGGGGGGGTGGCACTCTGCGTGGACAGTCTCCGGCTTAGATAGATCATAGGTAAAATAGAGTCTATAAACAAAAGCAGTAGGAATATTCAAGAGAAGGGAAAAAAAAAGAATTATCAAGAAAAAGCGGTAACGATATGTTGCTTATCATGAAAATAAGAAAGGTTTCTGGATCATCAGGTGATTGGTTATGAAAGGAATGATGCAGCTCCAGTCCACAACTCCCATGGCCTCCATTTATATTTCACAGTGTGTGTAAGGCCTGAACTAGAGGCCATCATCAATTCAAAACTGTAGTGGAGGTTCACCGTATCTAGAGTATGTTCAACGGAGGGGGTAGCATCCGTTTTCCATAGTCTTGCGATACATAATCTTGCAGCTAACAGAATATGGGTCACTATGTATCTGTAAGGTGTTGGTATTGTTTCAATAGTGAGGTTCAGCACAGCTAGATCAGGTGTTGGGTGTAAATCTTGGTGTATAACGTCTGATAGTATTTGGAAGATCTTGTTCCAGTAGTTACGCAATCGTGGGCATGTCCAGAAGATGTGAAGTAGATCACCTCTGATTGAACACCCGCGCCAGCATTGATCGCTGATAGACGGATTGAATTTAGCAATTCTGGATGGGGTTAAGTACCACCTGAGATGTATTTTTTGGGTGTTTTCCCAGAGCGTGGCGCATTTTGTGGATTTATAAATTCACTGGATTGCTTTTTGCCATTGGTATTCCGTGTAGGTCTGACCTAAGTCATGTTCCCAGTGAATATGTGGGGGTTTCTTGTTAAACTGCTGTTTATGGTGTAGGATATTATAGAATAGGGATATTCCCTTGCGTTTGGGGATGGAGGACGTTAGAAAATCCCATGCTTTAGGATGTATTGTGTACAACTGAAGGTGGGAGTTTCTAAGGCAGTGCGTGACTCGGAGGTAGGTGAAGAGTTCTGTTTGGGTTAAGTTATACTCTTGTTTCAAGAGGGTAAAAGATTTGGGTTTGTCCATGAGTAGAATGTGTTGTATGGTTCGGATACCGTTCTTGGCCCATTGGTTTAAATTTAAGTCTGGAGAGAGGTGATGGAGAGCTTCAATAGGGATAGGAGTGGGAGGAGTGTTGGGTGTGTCGCCGCTGTTGTGTATTAGTTTTTTCCATGCTGAGATTGACGCCACCATGGTGGGAGGTGTTGCCGCCGACAATTTTGGACCCCAGGGTGAGCTCATCAACCAAGATTGTAGGTTTGGGCGAAGCAGGTGGGAATGTTCTATTGAGCTCCAAAGTTTGTTAGGTTTTGTGCGGAACCACTCACCGAGCTGGTCCAGTATCGCTGCTGTGTGGTAGTCTTCGAAATCTATTGTCCCTGAACCCCCCGCCAATCTGTGATTTCTAAGTGTCGAATGTGCGCATCTAGGTTTGGTTTCATTCCATATGGTTTTGTTAAGTATGGATTGCAATGATTTAAAGTAGTATTTAGGTAGGGGTACGGGTAAAGTTCTGAATAGGTATAGGATTTGAGGTAGGTGTAGCATTTTGAATGCTGCCAGTCTACCTGACCAAGAAAGGTTGTGTTTGGTTATGGCCTGTGCGTCTACTTTTAAAGTGGCGAGGAGAGGTTTGAAATTGGCTGTAAATAGGTGTTTAACTGATTTCGTAAGGTGGATTCCTAAGTATGGGATGCTTTGGTCGGCCCAAGCAAAGGGGAATTGTGCTTGTAGCAGGTTTCGAGAAGTAGCGTCTAGTTTAAGGTCTAGAATATGGGACTTAGTTACGTTAAGCTTGTAATATGATACGCGACCGAACCAGTCTAATAATTTTTGGGCTTCAGGAAGGGAGGAATTTGGATTGGTGAGCACTAGTATGACATCATCAGCAAAGAGGCTGATTTTATGTGACGTTTTCCCTATTGTGACTCCTGTGAGTAGGGGGTTTGAGCGAACATGTTCCGCGAGTGGCTCTATGAGCATGTTGAAAATCAGCGGGGACAATGGACATCCCTGGCGAGTGCCATTTGTGATGTGAAATGTTTGTGAAAGCATATCTGCGGAGTATACCTTCGCAGTTGGGACAGTATATAGAGCCAAGATAGCGTTGTATATGAGGTCTTTAAATCCAAGTTTAGTTAGTACTGCTCTGAGGTAGGACCAGTGTACCCTATCGAACGCCTTCTCTGCGTCCAAAGAGAGGAGCAGAGAAGGCGTTCCGCTGGATTCAATATGGTGTATAATGTTTACCATCCTTCTTGTGGCATCAGGGGCTTGTCTGCCTCTAATGAATCCTGATTGGTCTGTGTGTATGAGATCAGGCATAACAACCATAAGGCGTCTGGCAATCGTTTTGGCATATATTTTTACGTCAAGATTCAATAGGGAGATAGGGCGGAAGTTTTGGGGGGAGGTAGGATCTTTGCCTGGTTTCGGGATAGTAATGATAAGAGCGTTTAGTGATTCATCAGGGAATGTTGAGGAGGAGGCAGCAATGTTGAAGAATTCTGTCAGTTGGGGAAGTAAGTGTCTAAAGAACATTTTATAGTATTCCCCCGTGAGACCATCTGGTCCTGGGGCTTTGCCCGTTGGTAAGGAGGATATCGTATCAAGAATTTCCCTGTCTGAAAATGGTTCATTGAGGGAGGTCAGTTGAGAGTCAGTCAGCTTTGGTAGTTTAATTTGTTGAAGAAAGTTGTTGATATCTTCATGGGATGGTTGGTAAGTAGTGTGGTCATGTTTGATGTTGTAGAGCTTACTATAGTAGTCGCTGAAGGCGTTCGCTATGTCCTGGGGGTTAGTCAGAGTGTCAGTTGAGTGTGGGTAGGATAAAGTCGGAATTTTGGATTTGATCCTTTGTCCTTTGAGGCGTTGCGCTAGTCTTTTACCTGCTTTATTGGACGTGGAGTATGTGGTAGCTTTAAGCTTACGCTGAATCCGTTCATAGGAGTGGAGAAGAAGTGAGCGCAGGTCACGTCTTAGGGTCAATAATTGGGCTTGGGTGTTCGGGTCTGGGTTAGTCTTATGTTGGGATTCAAGAGTCGCAATTTGGGAGGTAAGGGTGTCTATTTGCTGCGTCCTCTTCTTTTTACATACAGAGCTCAGTTTCATGACAATACCTCTAATAACCGCTTTGTGCGCATTCCACACCGTCACGGGATCCCCCACTGACCCTTTGTTTAAATCAAAATAATCACTTATATGTTTTTCTATATCTAAGGAGTAGGTGGGGTGTTGTAAGATATAATTGTTCGCTCGCCAGAGGAACGTATTCCGCTGGGGTGGCATGTCGGTGATGGAAATAGAGATTGGGGCGTGGTCTGACCACGTCACGGTGTGGATTACAGATGCGCTGATGTTTTGTAGTAGCCATTTGTCTGTGAGGAACAAATCAATTCTAGAATAGGAATTGTGGCGGGGCGAAAAATAGGTAAAGTCTTTTTCGGACCCATGATGGCATCTCCACACGTCAAAAATGTCATGTGACGTGAGGAGCCGCCCCAGGGGTGACTCTCTTCTTTTCGCAGGAGAAGTAGTGTCCATATGGATATCGGGAACTAAATTGAAGTCTCCGCAGACTATCAAATGACCCTTGCAAACTGCTCGAGCCTTAGTGAAGGCTTTCTTCAGGAAACTGATCTGGCGGGTGTTGAGGGCGTAGATATTCATTAAGGTATAACTAACTTTGTTGAGGGTGAAGGATAAAATGAGATATCTACCGTTGGGGTCAGGGGTTTGTTGTAGCAGTTGGAAGTCCAGCCCTTGTTTGATCGCTATGAGAACTCCTCTTTTCTTGGAGCTATAAGTGGCGTGGTATATTTGGGGGTACTGCCGATTATGGCATAGGGTTGTTGCCGCGGGGAGCAGGTGTGTTTCCTGGACACAGAGGATGTCACAGTCCAATTTTGCCGCAGTGTGCCATAAAGAATGACGTTTTGCCGGGTGGTTGAGGCCCTTGGCATTGAGGGACACAATGTTGCAGGGCATGATCAGAGGATAGTGGGTGAAGTGTGTTGAGTGTAGAAGAGTCACTTACAGTTAGTTGCTTGTAGCTTGCGGGATGTTGGCGATGGTGTCGGTGGTTAAGTTGCTGGATGGATGGTCACTTGCGTGGTGTTGGAGATCTGGATCAGAAGCCGCAGGAGGGAACTGGAGGGAGGCAACAAATTAAAAGGCTGGAAGAGCCAACAGTTAGAACAAGAATTGATAATAGATTTAACTTTCTACTGCAATCTCGCTGTATAGGAAACGTGGCGGCGTAAATAACAGAGAGCTTATGAGAAGCTATGCCGCAGGTGGGGGAAAACAGTTAGTGTTTAAAAGGAGAGAAATAGAACAATTAGGAGCATTGCTCAAGACAGCGAGGGAGAAATGAGCTGTAGAGGTTACGGCCCAACTTATTCAGGTATTCGTGTGGGTATGGTGGATCTTGGGGTTCTGGTTGTTGCGCCTGTGGGAAGAATTTCGTTGTGGCAGAGGGGAGATCCCGTCTGTTGGGGGTTCCAAGATGATGCCCCATTCGTGCAGAAGGCGCAGCCCCTTCATTAGGTCGTTGACAGCGTGGGTAGTGCCATTTTTCATGATGAGGATGGTCGCCGGATATCTCCATTTATATGGGATTTTATGGTTGGAGAGGCCTTTTGTGATGGGATTTAGCTTCCTCCTCATTTGCAGGGTGAACTTGGAAAGATCTGGAAAGATCTGTATTGCCTCGTAGGGTCTGGGCAGGGGAGCTTTGGCTCTGGCTTCTGTCATCATTTTTTCTTTTATGTGGAAAAAATGGATTCGCATTAGTACGTCTCTTGGTACTGATGCTGCTAGATGAGACGGTTTGGCAATCCTGTGAATTCTATCGATGACGATATCTCTGGGAGCCGCGTCGGGTAAAATAGTGTGTATGAGGTCTTTGGCATATTTGGGGAGATCATTCGGGGGTATGGACTCAGGGACCCCTCGCAGTTTGACGTTGTTACGTCGAGAGCGATCTTCCAAATCGGCCAGCTTGGCCCGGACCCAGTGTTGCTCATCTTTAATGTCATCCACCGCGTCTATAATGTCATTCACTGTGGCCGAGCATTCTGTCATTCCCCTTTCCATATTAGAGATTCTATTGTCCACAGAGTGCATCTCTGTGGAGATTTTACTGAATAGGGATGATAAATCTGTCATCAGAGAGGTTTGCAGGGACATCAGCATCTCTTTTAGGGTTGTGTCTATTACTGGCTGGCCTGAGGTGGGGAAAGATGCCATGGAGTTGTACAGAGCCTGGTTAGACTGAAAGGGGTTGAAGGCTTGGGCCTGTACTGCAGCGCTGATATGAGGAGAATGTGGTTGCGGTGTATCCATCAGCATCCGAGCTTTAGCAGGGCTGGAAGTAAGGGGATCAGATCCAGGGTCATGGGTAGGGGATATAGGCAGAGGAGCTGTGCCCATTTCACTGTGGATGGCGTCAGGGAGGTCTGTGTAAGCTTCACTTGTGTTTGTCAGGCCGCCGGCGCCATCTTGGATAGCACTGACCTTGTCCTGAGGAAACAGGAACGTAGTAAGTTTTCTGATTTCCCTCTCCCCCATCCGTTTGCGGGACATTGTCGGTCGGCACTGCGGGAAGCTGTGTAGCGATTTTGGGGCGAATCGCTCCGGTCTGTCAGGCGTTTTTCGTTCCGGTGTTCTCCCTCGCTGTGGAGCTATTAGATTAAGCAGCCATCTTCAGCGCCGGCTAGCCACGCCCCCCAAACTAACATAGATTTAACATCATTAATTGGACAACCAGGAATATTTTGAAGAATGCTATACCTGACTCAAGCTGGGCTCCTCCACATGTTGCTGCCTGGAAGGCCCAGGCTGGATGTCAGAAGCCTCAGCTGAGGGGAAAGGAAGCGTGGATGGAAAATTGGAGAGTGCTGGCCTGGGTTCAGTCTGACCTGCCAGAAAATGCAGCCTGTCATAGTACCACAGCCTGGGTACATAAATGTCATCTGCAGCTCCTGATCTCTGGGAATCCTGGACCTTCTTGCGCTCCCTTAGATAAGTGCTCCTCATGCCACCAATTAGGGCCTTCAAATAGGTGATGTCTGCTGTGGGGATCACCGGCTTCACGAATTGCAGCAAATTATCCAGCGCTGCCTTCCTCTTTGGTTCTTATAATCGGGGTGGTTTACCTGCCACAGACAGGGCAGCTCCCTGAACATATCAATGAATATGCTGATAAACTCCTGATCCTTCAAGATATCCATTTTCTCTGCAAGACACAACACAAGACAAACCCTAATGTCAGGCTAAAGTCTCCTAATCTTATCACAATATAGGCCTCAATCTAGAAGCAGTATAGGCCCAAGTTTAAATCTTACCTTCGTTATCACGATCGGCACCTCCAATACTCCTTCCTCTGCTCACACATCGTACGTGTTACGCTTTATATACACTGCGCATGCCTGAAACTCCGCCTGCCCCTGACATTCTCTCTAGTCTATTCCCCACCCCTTCTCATTCGGCGCAGTGGGGGAAGAGCACATGGCAGAGACACAGCAGGTGCGTGATAATTACAGCAACGAGGAGGAGGAGGAGGAAAGCCCGGAGCCAGAAACATAGCGAAGAGACAATTTAAGGCCTCAAATATGTCCTTTGGGGAGATGTTGGAGATGGTCAACATACTGAAGAGGGCCGACTATGATGGGAAGTATGGACCTTACCGCACCCCCAATGTCAGAAAGGCCAAGATCATGGCGAAAGTTGTGAAGAGTCTGCAGAAGAATTTTCGGGTACGATGATCCAAGGATCAACTGAGGATGCGGTGGTCGGACCTCAAATTAAGGGAGCACGATCAGTATAGAAGGATCAGGAGAGTGCTGCAAAAAAGTAAGTAGTTGTCCTGTGTTCCTATTCTTTATTTTTATTACGTTCGTGCTGCTCCATGTTTTTTTCTGTTGTACAGTTTAAAATGGCAACTTTCATGTTCATGGACACATTATTCGTTCGTATGAAACATTGTTCGTTCGGCCTAGAAAACACCATGTTTTGTCCAGATGCAATTCAATACATTTTTTCAGGCATACTTCTGTTAAATATATTTTGGTGTCTAGATGGGTTTGGAACTAGAATGTAATGCAAACTAGATTCTGTGTAAGGAGAGAACACTCAGCAGCTGTTTACACATCTGGACGCTGGAGCACTAGTGTGGGACACCAGAACACCCTTTTTATTAGGGGGGCCCACACAGGTGCTCCAGTGTATACTATAGGGGTGACTCCATCTGTGAAGCTTGTACAAAACAGGTACGTATTCAAGCTTGACAAAGTAAATAAATATTTCTTCATCTTGGAACTCTGCCAAAACAGACAATTGTACCCCACCTCCAAGCAATGTTTCATATTCCTATTTCTGCCTTCAAATATCTGTGTGCTAAGTATACCTATTTTATTTTACATAGGGGAGAAAAGACTCAGAGGACACCACTCATCCGAGAAGACAACAGACCCTCCACCTCATGAGGAACTGGAAATCCCACAAAGCCAAGCAGAGGAGGAGGGTGAAGTGGTGGAAATTGTCACCACAACAGGTGAGTGTCTGTGACCACAAGCTCAGGTAAGAGATGGATGCCTCCATATTTATAATACATGGTGTGTTTTTGGTTCTATATTTTTAGGTGATCGTGATGTTACTGAAAAAATTTTTCAAATTTTTTGACATATTCGCGAAAAGCCAAATTTTGAAGATGCCCACAGTGTGTCAACATGTGCTATCTGCCATCACGGGAGATTAATGTATGTATTTTGGGGGTGCAACCCTGTAATGACACCCTGAGTATGAAAGGGGTTAAAGTCGTTTAGGACATTCCATACCCAAACATAAAGGCAGCTACCGAACACTTCAATCAGCCGAACAAGGAACCCATACAAATAATCCACCCCAAAAATGAGACAAGATGCTCTGTCTTCAGGGCCAAGCAGGAATCAACTCCTTTATTATAACACATGGTCACAACAGATAAAATAACTCAGAGACTCTTTCCCCCCCACCCTTGGAAAAGAGGGCGGGTTAAACTGTCCAATGACAATGGACACACAGGTCAGGTGTGTTTAACGTCTCATCAGTACACAGTGTTAGCAGGGAGAGCTGTTGGAAGAATCCCCCCTCCCTCCAATGCAATACACATCTTGTGATACAAGGCAGACAAACACAAACCCTCCAATGCAATACACATCCTGTAATCAAAGACAGACAAACACAAACCCTCCAATGCAATACACATCCTGTGATCCAAGGCAGACAAACATAATAGAACATTGGTTTGAAGGAGGCTGGTATTCAGTCCCCTCCAAAAGCCTCTTATCCGGCTAGGTCTGTCACATTTCTCCCCTTTCGGCAGGAGACTAACACAGGAGGAGACCCCAGACGGGTTGACTCTGACGTTAGTCAGTAGTTCCAGTCCTCTAATGCTGGTATCCACACCATACCCCAAACAAATTGTTCCAAATAGATCATTACTTACCCAGCCAACCTCTGCCTCTCTTGGATAACACGCCCGCCACTGGGGAGAGGCCTGGACCTTCTCCCTGTAGTCTTTTCAGCCGCTGGAGAGAAGACAGGGTGACTGGGCTCACACCATCATGCTGTTGGGGAACTGGGCACGGATAGTCACTGGGTTGGCTTCAGAGGGGCCTATCGGGGCGTAAGCAGAAATGAGGGGGGCCAAATCATTCCCCAGTAGTACATCCGCTGGCAAATCCTTCATCACCCCCACATTCACGTGTCCCGAACCAACCCCCCAATCCAGGTGAACACGGGCAACGGGTAGCTGGAAAATGGTGCCTCCCGCTACCCTTATGACTCCAGTGTCCCCGGTGTGTTGGCTCTCTGGGATGAGGTTCTTCCGTAGTAGGGTCATGGTGGCGCAGTATCACGTAGGCCATTGGCTACCTTTCCATTAACCCAGACGGTCTGCCTGTGTTGCTGCCGGTTGTCCTGGTACTAGATCAGCCTCGTGCAGGACACCCCAACGTTCTTCCTCCTCAATGCAGTGAGCCGCAGGCATGGATGTGTGGGGATTCCCCCCTGCTGGCTTCCTCCACGAGTGGGATTGCCTGGCTGGTTTCAACGGATAGTCTGTCTTTTTGTGCCCTAGCTGTTTACACCTGAAACACCTGAGGGGTTGTGAGTATTCCTGGGAGTTGAACCTGAGCTGCCGAAAATAAGTGGCCACTGGAGGTGGTGCTGTAGGGCGGTACAACTGTGGTGTGTAGGCACCAGCTGGAGGGGGTGCCGCTGATCGATAATCCACCCGAGCTGTTGTCTTGACCGCAGGGTTATCCAGTTTACGGGCATCTGTGTATTTGTCCGCCAGGCGAGCTGCTTCGGGCAAGGTGAAAGGTTTTTCGGTCCCGGACCCACTCTCTGACTTCCGGGGACAGCTTGTCAAAGAAGTGCTCCAGCAGGAACAGCTGCAGCACCTCTTCCCCGGATACTGCTTGGCATCCAGCGACCCAGTGGGATGCCGTGCGGTGTAGGCGGCATGCCCACTCGGTATATGAGTCTCCAGTCTGCTTGCTCGTCTCTCGGAACCGCCCCCGGTATGCCTCCGGTGTGACGGCATACCTGGCCAAAAGTGCTTATTTTACCAGCCCATAGTTCATAATATCCTCGTCTGGGATGGCCCTAAACGCTTCACTGGCCCAGGCGGACAATTTCCCAGACAAAATGGTAACCCATTCCTCTGTGGGCACCCGGTGTAGCACACATTCCCGTTCAAAATCTGCAAGGTACCCATCAATCTCCCCTTCTGCTTCAATGAAGTTTTTAAAAGCAGCAAAATGTACCTTTCTCCTTTCAGTTGGTGCTGTTGTGACTCCCGCTGCTGCAGCACCTCTTTGCTGTAGCCAATTTGCATCAAAAGCCGCTATAACTCAGTCTATGATCTCCGCTGTAGGGTTAGGGCCATAATGTGCCAGTCTTATGTTAACAGTCCGATCAAAACTTGCCTCTTCGGGTGTCCTGTCTGTTACGCTGGGCCTTTCAATTATGTTGGGTCTTTCAGCTCTATCCATTTTGACTAGTTCTGCGATAATGCCCCTCTTCTTACGGTTGTTGGCCGGTCAGCCCCGGTTCTCCAATAAGTCCTTGAGGGTAGAGAGCTTTAGCCGTCCATACTGTGCTCCCATTGTCCTGTGTCCTCTTGTAGCTGTCCTTCTGGGCTGTGGGAATGATCCCGCTGCTAGCCGCCAGTGTAACGACACCCCGAGTATGAAAGGGGTTAAAGTTGTTTAGGACATTCCATACCCAAACACAAAGGCAGCTACCGAACACTTCAATCAGCCAAACAAGGAACCCATACAAATAATCCACCCCAAAAACTAGACAAGATGCTCTGTATTCAGGGCCAAGCAGGAATCAACTCCTTTATTATAACACACGGTCACAACAGATCAAATAACTCAGAGACTCTTTCCCCCCCACCCTTGGAAAAGAGGGCGGGTTAAACTGTCCAATGACAATGGACAGACAGGTCAGGTGTGTTTAACGTCTCATCAGTACACAGTGTTAGCAGGGAGAGCTGTTGGAAGAATCCCCCCTCCCTCCAATGCAATACACATCCTATGCTCCATGGCAGACAAACACAAACCCTCCAATGCAATACACATCCTGTGATCAAAGACAGACAAACACAAACCCTCCAATGCAATACACATCCTGTGATCCAAGGTAGACAAACATAATAGAACATTGGTTTGCAGGAGGCTGGCATTCAGTCTCCTCCAAAAGCCTCTTTTCCGGCTAGGTCTGTCACAAACCCCTTCCTCAATAATAAAGTAGCTGAGAGGAAGGGGTTGCACCCCCAAAACACGTCCCTTGATCCCCCATGATGGCAGCTAGCACATGTTGACATTCGGCAATTTGTGTGCATCTTCAAAATTTGTCTTTTCCAGGGGTGACTTCACCCCATCTGAACGCAATATCATATACAGTTTATAAATACTCATGTCTGATATTGCCTTCAATTTATAACAAAGTTGAACTTTGTAAGTTCCAGATTTGTGTATTTCTTGTTGGTTTTAAACATGCCTGTTTTACCTTAAATTGATATTTCTACTTTTATTAATGTGACCAAAAAAAATGTTATACAACAAACATGTTGGTTTGTTTTAAAAACCTTTTATAAATGCACATGTGATTGTGCTTGTATTAAAAAGATTGATAATCAAGAATGTGTGGCTTCTTCTTTCAATGCTACCAAACTTTTAGTGTGGTAAAATTGGTGTTTCCTGTGACAATGAGGGTTATTTCCTAAGGGTAAATCCACTTTGCACTACAAGTGCCGTTTCAGTGCAGTCTCAAGTGCACTTTTAGTGCAAAGTGTCTTTGCCTTTAGTTAATAACACCCAACAGTGCTTTCTAATGTTACACAATCACGCCATTTTCAGGACTCCCCAAATTTAACTCAGGGTCAGCTAAAAGAAACACAAGCAGTAAATGTCAGCAAATATTTTAGTAGTTAAAATTTGTTTTTTATTTAAAAAATGTCTCAGACATTGTCTGGCATATTGATGGCCCCCCTACCCGCAAAGTATTCCATGTATCTTAGACGGACTCAGGGGGGGCAAGCCAGGACGGCCAGCTTCAAACGCCATCAGGGTTGGTTCATTTACATTAATGCTGGATTCAGGCCCAACTGAACCAGCATAGTTCACAGAATTTCTAAAAAGTTGTGGCGAACACAGCAAGCCAGGATGATGTGATTCAGTTTATATTCTGCCATGTGTATGGGTGTAAGAAATAGGCAGAACCAGCTGGCCATAATTCCAAAGTGTTCACCACTCTTTTGGCTCTGGCCAGCTGGTAATTAAAAACCCTCTGCTCCGGGCTAAGGGTCCTCATATGGAATGGCCACATAAGATGGTTACCCAGCGCAAACGCTTTATCCGCATGGAAGACGAATGGAAGTTCTTCTGCATTGTCTTCTGAAAGGTCGCAAGTCCAAGCTGCCATTCTGGAGACGCCCGTAGAACTCCGTCTGGGCGATGACTCCACCATCCGACATCCGGCCATTCTTCCCCACGTCCGCATACAGGAACTCGTAAGTAGCTAACACAACCGCCAACATCACAATACTATTGAACCCCTTGTAGTTGTAATAGTATGACCCCGAGTTGGGTGGTGGGACCATGTGGACGTGTTACTTATCAATTACCCCTTCGCAGTTAGGAAAGTCCCACTGCTGGGCAAAGTGAGAGGCCACAGTCTGCTATTTCTGTGGGTTGGAAGGAAACTGTTGAGTCAAACAAGAATAAAAAAATAATCATTTTGCACATTTTTTTTAGGGACTATTTAAAGACAAAGGTATAAGGTCCACCTATCAGATTCCCCCCCCCCCCTCTCATGGGCCATTTAAAAAATTTTATGGGGGGAGGTGTTTTGGACAGGTAACCATCTCTACTTCATTGAGAGCTGAATGCATAAATAATGTGTATTACTTTGGCCAGCCCCTCCTTACTTTACAGTATTGGCAACCCACTGGACAGGTAAGAAGTGTCATAATACAAAGAGATAAATACACACTGTACACATTTTAGCACATTTTTACATTCTGCTATTACCTATCAAGATAATAATAGGATACAAAAACTTAAAACAGTACCATTTAAAAGTATTCAGGCAGGCCCTTGCACTACATGCTTTGGTGAATTAATCCATAAATCTGACCACAAAAGAGGTGGGTATAGTGTGTATGGGTTTGGCAAAGTCAGCAGATAGAGGATTGAGGATAGATAGAGGATCGGTATCAGCTGAGTTTGCAGTTGGGGAGAGGGAGGGTTCCAAAAGATTTTGTGAACCCCAAAAAAAAGACTCTGGCACTCTGCCTGAATTTAAAGCACACATCACAATTTTACACATTTTAGGGGGTATTTAGGGTAAAGCACTACTATTGAGGTGACAAAATACATTGTTAAGTGAGTACACGAGGTGAATATAGGCCCAGGAGAGCATGCTGGGAGGTAAGTGAAGGCAAAGATGTATGAAGGACAAAAAAAAATTACATAAAAATCCAGCATACATGAGGACAAAGGGGACATTCATAGCATATTACAATCATGGTAATTAGGGAATGAGGAAAGAAATACAATATATTATCAAACATTAAATACAATAAAATGTCATGTTAAAGGATAAAAATCTTACCTTAATATACTCCTTCTGCAGGACCTGGATGATGGCAGAACAGGTCTCTGGGATAATGATCCCCAGAGGCTGGGGGGAGATGCCTGTTGAGAACTTAAGGTCCTGCAGGCTTCTCCCCGTCACCAAGTACCACAGGGTGGTGACTAGCCTCTGCTCTGGAGTGATGGCTTGCCTCATGCAGGTATCCTGCCTGCTGATATAGGGGGTCAGCAAAGCCAACAAATGGTGAGCTACGGGGTCCGTCATCCTGAGAAAGTTCCTGAAATTATCAGGATTATTCTCACGGATCTCACGGAGCGAAGGCATGTGACAGAACTGGTCATGCTGGAGCAACCAATTCTTGGTCTATGAACTCCTCCCCACCCTGTTCATGGACTGGGCTTGTGTCAAAGTAAGAACCCCAGCACCAAGCCCCTGCACAGCACAAACTCTATGATGAGTACATACACGCAACATGGCTAGAAAACGGTCGACTGGTCAGAACAATGTAACAGAACGCACTGAAGAACAGCAAGGCCTGTAAAGAGCGAACTGAAAATCAGTAACGAACGGACAAGAACACAACGACAGAGTCAAGGGTAACTCGCTGCATGCACTGAAGACCAGATACAAACCCACAAGCACAAACTGAACAGCAGAAATACGATCTGAAAACCACGAGTCTGAAAAAGAGCAAATAGTCTCTCACCAAACTTTTACTAACATGACATTAGCAAAAGGAGCCCAAAGGGTGCCGCACTTGGTACTGAACTGCCCTTTTATAGACTCGTTGTACGTGGTGTACGTGACCGCATTCTTGGCGATCGGAATTTCCGACAACTTTGTGCAACCCTGTGTAGACAAAACAAGTTTGAGCCAACATCCATCTGAAAAAATCCATGGATTTTGTTGTTGGAATATCTGATCAATGTCCGATCGTGTGTACGGGGCATAAGAGTTAATATGGGAAAAATGTTTCTCCTTTCCACTGATGCTTTATCACCAATCCTTGTTTCACTAAAAACCCCAAATTTTCTAAAAACATTTGTCATTGTGACAGAAAGTGAGGTGAAATCTTCTAAAGAGGAGCACAGACAGCAAAACAAATATCACAGGGGTGATAACCCTTCCCTATGTTTTCCAAAAAGCTTAAAAATAGATTTTTTAACTGGAGCTACACTTTAAAAATGTACCAGTTCAAAATTACAAACAGATTCTACTTAACAACAAACCTACAGTCCCTGTCTTGTTTGCACTGCCTGTATACTGCTGTTCAGAGTATATAGGGCCTGGGGGCCCCACGCCTTTCCTTTTTTTAATTTGTGTGCGGTGTTCCCCTTAATATCCATACAAGACCCAAAGGGCCTGGTAATGGACTGGGGGGGTGTACCCATGCCGTTTGTCTCACTGATTTTCATCCATATTGTCGGGACCCAACATTACAATAAAGCCGCAAGCAGTTTTCAATGACTTCCTATTCCTTTAACCACTTGCCGACCGCCTAACGCAGATATACTGCGGCAGAATGGCACGGGCCGGCAGAATCACGTACCCATACGTGATCTGCCTCCCACGGGTGGGGGGTCCGATCAGGCCCCCCCCGGTGCCAGCGGCGGTCGGCATTTGACTGGGAGCGTTCCGTGATGAGGGGGAGGCCATCCGATCGTGGCCCCCCCCTCGCGATCGCTCCCAGCCAATGAGAGACATCCCCTGCCTGTGTATAGTACACACAGGCAGAGGATGTGATGTCATCTCTCCTCGGCTCGGCAATTTCCGTTCCAGCACCGTTGTAAGTGCACAAAACACACACACACACTCAGTGGAACATGCCAGGCACACAAAACACCCCCAATCCCCCCCGATCGCCCCCCGATCCCCCCCCAATCACCCCCCCGTCACAAACTGACACCAAGCAGTATTTTTTTTTTCTGATTACTGATTGGTGTCAGTTTTTGACAGTTAGAAGTGGTAGGGCAGTGAGTGTTACCCCCCTGTAGGTCTAGGGTACCCCCCTAACCCCCCCTAATAAAGTTTTAACCCCTTGATCACCCCCTGTCACCAGTGTCGCTAAGCGATCATTTTTCTGATCGCTGTATTAGTGTCGCTGGTGACGCTAGTTAGTGAGGTAAATATTTAGGTTCGCCGTCAGCGTTTTATAGCGACAGGGACCCCCATATACTATCTAATAAATGTTTTAACCCCTTGATTGCCCCTAGTTAACCCTTTCACCACTGATCACCGTATAACTGTTACGGGTGACGCTGGTTAGTTTGTTTATTTTTTATAGTGTCAGGGCACCCGCCGTTTATTACCGAATAAAGGTTTAGCCCCCTGATCGCCCGGCGGTGATATGCGTCGCCCCAGGCAGCGTCAGGTTAGCGCCAGTACTGCTAACACCCACGCACACAGCATACGTCTCCCTTAGTGGTATAGTATCTGTACGGATCAATATCTGATCCGATCTATACTAGCGTCCCCAGCAGTTTAGGGTTCCCAAAAACGCAGTGTTAGCGGGATCAGCCCAGATACCTGCTAGCACCTGTGTTTTTTCCCTCCGCCCGGCCCAGCCCACCCAAGTGCAGTATCGATCGATCGCTGTCACTTACAAAACACTAAACGCATAACTGCAGCGTTCAGAGTCAGACCTGTTCCCTGCGATCGCTAACAGTTTTCTTGGTAGCGTTTTGGTGAATTGGCAAGTACCAGCCCCAGGCAGCGTCAGGTTAGCGCCAGTACCGCTAACACCCACGCACGCACCGTACACCTCCCTTAGTGGTATAGTATCTGAATGGATCAATATCTGATCCGATCAGATCTATACTAACGTCCCCAGCAGTTTAGGGTTCCCAAACACGCAGTGTTAGCGGGATCAGCCCAGATACCTGCTAGCACCTGCGTTTTGCCCCTCCGCCCGGCCCAGCCCAGTCCACCCAAGTGCAGTATCGATCGATCACTGTCACTTACAAAACACTAAACGCATAACTGCAGCGTTCGCAGAGTCAGGCCTGATCACTGCGATCGCTAACAGTTTTTTTTGTAGCGTTTTGGTGAACTGGCAAGCACCAGCAGCCTAGTACACCCCGGTCGTAGTCAAACCAGCACTGCAGTAACACTTGGTGACGTGGCGAGTCCCATAAGTGCAGTTCAAGCTGGTGAGGTGGCAAGCACAAGTAGTGTCCCGCTGCCACCAAAAAGACAAACACAGGCCCGTCGTGCCCATAATGCCCTTCCTGCTGCATTCGCCAATCCTAATTGGGAACCCACCGCTTCTGCAGCACCCGTACTTCCCCCATTCACATCCCCAACCAAATGCAGTCGGCTGCATGAGAGGCATTTTCTTTATGTCCTCCCGAGTACCCCTACCCAACAAACCCCTCCAAAAAAGATGTTGTGTCTGCAGCAAGTGCGGATATAAGCGTGACACCCGCTATTATTGTCCCTCCTGTCCTGACAATCCTGGTCTTTGCATTGGTGAATGTTTTGAACGCTACCATTCACTAGTTGAGTATTAGCGTAGGGTACAGCATTGCACAGACTAGGCACACTTTTACAGGGTCTCCCAAGATGCCATCGCATTTTGAGAGACCCGAACCTGGAACCGGTTACCGTTATAAAAGTTACAGTTACAAAAATAAGTGTAAAAAAAAAAAAAAAAAAAAAAAGAACACATACAAAAATATAAAATAAAAAAAAAATAGTTGTCGTTTTATTGTTCTCTCTCTCTCTTTATTCTCTCTATTGTTCTGCTCTTTTTTACTGTATTCTATTCTGCAATGTTTTATTGTTATTATGTTTTACCATGTTTGCTTTTCAGGTATGAAATTTTTTATATTTTACCGTTCACTGTGCTTTATTGTTAACCATTTTTTTGTCTTCAGGTACGCCATTCACGACTTTGAGTGGTTATACCAGAATGATGCCTGCAGGTTTAGGTATCATCTTGGTATCATTCTTTTCAGCCAGCGGTCGGCTTTCATGTAATAGCAATCCTAGCGGCTAATTAGCCTCTAGACTGCTTTTACAAGCAGTGGGAGGGAATGCCCCCCCCCAACGTCTTCCGTGTTTTTCTCTGGCTCTCCTGTCTCAACAGGGAACCTGAAAATGCAGCCGGTGATTCAGCCAGCTGACCATAGAGCTGATCAGAGACCAGAGTGGCTCCAAACATCTCTATGGCCTAAGAAACCGGAAGCTATGAGCATTTTATGACTTAGATTTCGCCGAATGTAAACAGCGCCATTGGGAAATTGGGAAAGCATTTTATCACACCGATCTTGGTGTGGTCAGATGCTTTGAGGGCAGAGGAGAAATCTAGGGTCTAATAGACCCCAATTTTTTCAAAAAAGAGTACCTGTCACTACCTATTGCTATGATAGGGGATATTTACATTCCCTGAGATAACCATAAAAAATGATTTAAAAAAAAATAATAATAATAAAGAAAAAAAAAAAAAAAAAAAAGCACCCCTGTCCCCCGCTCTCGCGCTAAGGGGAACGCAAGCGTCGGTCTGGCGTCAAATGTAAACAGCAATTGCACCATGCATGTGAGGTATCACCGCGAATGTCAGATCGAGGGCAGTAATTTTAGCAGTAGACCTCCTCTGTAAATCTAAAGTGGTAACCTGTAAAGGCTTTTAAAGGCTTTTAAAAATGTATTTAGTTTGTCGCCACTGCACGTTTGTGCGCAATTTTAAAGCATGTCATGTTTGGTATCCATGTACTCAGCCTAAGATCATCTTTTTTATTTCATCAAACATTTGGGCAATATAGTGTGTTTTAGTGCATTAAAATTTAAAAAAGTGTGTTTTTTCCCCCAAAAATGCGTTTGAAAAATCGCTGCGCAAATACTGTGTGAAAAAAAAAAATGAAACACCCACCATTTTAATCTGTAGGGCATTTGCTTTAAAAAAATATATAATGTTTGGGGGTTCAAAGTAATTTTCTTGCAAAAAAAATTATTTTTTATGTAATCAAAAAGTGTCAGAAAGGGCTTTGTCTTCAAGTGGTTAGAAGAGTGGGTGTTGTGTGACATAAGCTTCTAAATGTTGTGCATAAAATGCCAGGACGGTTCAAAACCCCCCCCAAATGACACCATTTTGGAAAGTAGACACCCCAAGCTATTTGCTGAGAGGCATGTTGAGTCCATGGAATATTTTATATTGTGACACAAGTTGCGGGAAAGAGACAATTTTTTATTTTTTTTTTATTTTTTTGCGCAAAGTTGTCACTAAATGATATATTGCTCAAACATGCCATGGGAATATGTGAAATTACACCCCAAAATACATTCTGTTGCTTCTCCTGAGTATGGGGATACCACATGTGTGGGACTTTTTGGGAGCCTAGCCGCGTACGGGACCCCGAAAACCAAGCACCGCCTTCAGGCTTTCTAAGGCCGTAAATTTTTTATTTCACTCTTCACTGCCTATCACAGTTTCGGAGGCCATAGAATGCCCAGGTGGCAAACCCCCCCCCCAAATGACCCCATTTTGGAAAGTAGACACCCCAAGCTATTTGCTGAGTGGTATAGTGAGTATTTTGCAGACCTCACTTTTTGTCACAAAGTTTTGAAAATTGAAAAAAGAAAAAAAAAATTTTTTTCTCATCTTTCTTTATTTTCAAAAACAAATGAGAGCTGCAAAATACTCACCATGCCTCTCAGCAAATAGCTTGGGGTGTCTACTTTCCAAAATGGGGTCATTTGGGGGGGTTTATGCCATCTGGGCATTTTATGGCCTTCAAAACTGTGATAGGTAGTGAGGAGTAAAATCAAAAATGTACGCCCTTAGAAATCCCGAAGGCAGTGATTGGTTTTCGGGGCCCCGTACGCGGCTAGGCTCCCAAAAAGTCCCACACATGTGGTATCCCCATACTCAGGAGAAGCAGCTAAATGTATTTTGGGGTGCAATTCCACATATGCCTGTGTGAGCAATATATCATTTAGTGACAACTTTTTGTAATTTTTTTTTTTTTTTGTCATTATTCAATCACTTGGGACAAAAAAAATTAATATTCAATGGGCTCAACATGCCTCTCAGCAATTTCCTTAGGGTGTCTACTTTCCAAAATGGGGTCATTTGGGGGGTTTTGTACTGCCCTGCCATTTTAGCACCTCAAGAAACGACATAGGCAGTCATAAATTAAAGGCTGTGTAAATTCCAGAAAATTTACCCTAGTTTGTAGGCGCTATAACTTTTGCGCAAACCAATAAATATACACTTATTGACATTTTTTTTACCAAAGACATGTGGCCGAATACATTTTGGCCTAAATGTATGACTAAAATTGAGTTTATTGGGTTTTTTTTAGAACAAAAAGTAGAAAATATCATTTTTTTTCAAAATTTTCGTTTTTTTTCCTGTGTATAGCGCAAAAAATAAAAACGGCAGAGGTGATCAAATACCATCAAAAGAAAGCTCTATTTGTGGGAAGAAAAGGACGCAAATTTCGTTTGGGTACAGCATTGCATGACCGCGCAATTAGCAGTTAAAGCGACGCAGTGCCAAATTGTAAAAAGTGCTCTGGTCAGGAAGGGGGTAAAACCTTCCGGGGCTGAAGTGGTTAAAAACATCATTTTGTGCAGGGACTGTTCTAAGCACGGGAAACACACGCCACTTTACAGGCATACCATAGACAACCCCCAGGTACGATATTTAAAGGAATATTTCACTTTTTTTTTCACTTTAAGCATCATCAAAATCACTGCTCCCGAAAAAACGGCCGTTTTTAAACTTTTTTTGCATTGATACATGTTCCCTGGGGCAGGACCGGGTCGCCAAACCCTTTTTAGGACAATACCATGCAAATTATCCTTTAAAATGAGCACTTTTGATTTTGAACGTTCGAGTCCCATAGACTTCAATGGGGTTCTAACGTTTGTGCAAATGTCCATTCGCAGGTTCTGGTGCGAACCAAACGGGGGGTGTTCAGCTCAACCCTAGTGGTGGAGCATAATGTAATATTTCTTGTGGAGCATAATGTAATATCTGTGGTGGAGCATAATGTAATATTAGTGGTGGAGCATAATGTAATATTTGTGGTGCAGCATAATGTAATATTAGTGGTGGAGCATAATGTTATATTAGTGGTGGAGCATACTGTAATATTTGTGGTGGAGCATAATGCAATATTTGTGGTGGAGCATGATGTGATATCTGTGGTGGAGCATAATGTAATATGTGTGGTGGAGCATACTGCAGTATTAGTGGTGGAGCATAATGTAATATTAGTGATGGAGCATAATGTAATATCAGTGGTGGAGAATAATGTAATATTTGTGGTGCAGCATAATGTAATATTGTAGTGGAGCATAATGTAATATCTGTGGCGGAGCATAATGTAATATTATTGATGGCGCATACTGTAATACCCTGTTTCCCCGAAAATAAGACCTAGCGTGATTGTCGGTGATGGCTACAATATAAGCCCTACCCCCCAAATAAGCCCTAGTTAAAGTCCTTGTAGGTCTTATTTTCAGGGTAGGGCTTATTTTCAGGGAAACAGGGTAGGGCTTATTTGGGGGGTAGGGCTTATATTGCAGCCATCATTGACAATCACGCTAGGTCTTATTTTCGGGGAAACAGGGTATTACAGTATGCGCCATCAATAATATTACATTATGCTCCGCCACAGATATTACATTATGCTCCACTACAATATTACATTATGCTGCACCACAAATATTACATTATTCTCCACCACTGATATTACATTATGCTCCATCACTAATATTACATTATGCTCCACCACTAATAATGCAGTATGCTCCACCACACATATTACATTATGCTCCACCACAGATATCACATCATGCTCCACCACAAATATTGCATTATGCTCCACCACAAATATTACAGTATGCTCCACCACTAATATAACATTATGCTCCACCACTAATATTACATTATGCTGCACCACAAATATTACATTATGCTCCACCACTAATATTACATTATGCTCCACCACAGATATTACATTATGCTCCACAAGAAATATTACATTATGCTCCACCACTAGGGTTGAGCTGAACACCCCCCTGTTTGGTTCGCACCAGAACCTGCAAATGGACATTTGCACAAACGTTAGAACCCCATTGAAGTCTATGGGACTCGAACGTTCAAAATCAAAAGTGCTATGGGTATTAGTGGTGGCGCATAATGTAATATTTGTGGTGGAGCATAATGTAATATTTAGTGGAGCATAATTACAATGCAGAAAGGAAATACAACCTTTGCTTGATGCATTGTGAGCCAAAGCAATTGTCTACTGCTGGAAATTTCCTTTCTGCTTATCAGCAACAAACCAAGGCCGCATGGCAAACCTTAAAATGCCTGAAGATTTGGAGCATTTTTACACTACCCTAGACCTATCTCTGATAGAGTTACCCAACTAGTATAGCGACTTTCGTCTCTCACCCCTGGGCAGAGTCACCTCCGTGGACGGCATCTATGAAGTGGGCAACTTCAGTATCCGGCATTGCCACACACATCCTCCACCGCTATCACCATGGAGGGTCCTGGGGGCACCAAGAAATGGCAACCCCACTGCCTCTCCAGTGCATCGTAAAGCTCGCAACTTCTAGATAGGTATGCTGTCCCTTTGTATACATGACACAAAAACTAAAAACCCTCCTTGTTCCATCATTTATCACAAGTACCCACAAGAACATTTTTTGTTTTCAAAAGGTTTTTATTTTATAACAGGAGGAAAACAAATATAAAACAAGACAGTCAGAACAATAAGCATGAAAGGTTCAGGCATCAAAGATTGTTTACAAAAGTAAGGTACAGAAATATACTGCCAAGTTGAATACACCTACTAAAACAGTTGACAGAATCTGAAAGTGAGTGAATAAAACACGGCAAGAAACAAAAAAAAGAAAAAAGAAACTAAATAAAGTCATAATACATACACTATTCAAAAAAAGAAGAAAGAAATTATAAAACGATCAGGTTTGGAGTCTAAATAAAAACCAAGGATTCCATTTAGCATCATAATGAGGCATAGTGTCGTGTAGGGTGTGATAAATCTTGTCAGCCAACATCATGTGATCAATTCTTGCAACTACTTGCGAATATGGAACTGAAGGTGACTTCCAATGCAGAGCAATCACCCATTGCATAGCTACACAGATAGAATGAATCAGTTTAACCAACGGTTTAGGGGAGTTTGGAGGAGACTGAAACAACAGGCAGTGTTGGAAGGAAATACTAAGAGGTTTACCAGCCAATTTATCTATCACCTTCAAAATCTCCTTCCATGTGGGTCGTAACTTCTCGCATTCCCAAAAGGTATGGAGAAATGAACCTTGTTGTAGGCAACCCCTAAAGCATAGATGGGAAGATTGTGGGTAGATTTTGTGAATGCACATTGGGGTGTAGTACCAGCGAGTCATCAGTTTGATAGCAGTTTCACAAACCATAATGGCTTTGGTACACTTGTGCAAATTCTGCCAGCCGTTCACCCAGTCTATGTCATTGTCCTTCAAACCTAATTCTAGTTCCCACTGAGATCTATACTTTAGGGTTGGGTTTTCTGTATTAGCCTCTAAGTAGTTGTAGACTAATGAAATAAGGCCCTTTAGGCGAGGTGAACTGTGGCAGAGGTCCTCTAACAGAGTCGTGGAGCTCGATATAGGGCCAGGATAGTGCTGTTGGAAAAAGTGTCGTATTTGTAAAAAGTGATAAAATTCACTGGTTGGAATATGGTAATTTGTTTGTAAATGAGAAAACAAAATGAATTTTGAATTTAAGAGAAATTTATCTAACGTAGTTAGTTTTAAGTCAATCCGGAGTTGAGGGAAGAAGGTCTATCATTGGCCGAGGGAAATCTAGAGTCTCCTAAAAATGAGGCCCCTAGAGGTGTAGAAGAAACGAGATTATATGTTTTTTTGTATAGGTCCCAGAGTTGAAGTTTAGTAGGAAGTGGATGGAAGGCGCGTGATCAGACGCTTACATCAAGAAATGTATGGTTTATTCATGTAAAAGAATACAGACATATAGTCATATAGATATAAAATCATATAAATACTACATAATATTATAAAAAAAGAGGAAAAACAGGTAACAAAATAAGTACTAGGAAGTTAAAATTGGGGTGTGCCCATATTGAGGTAGGTATTTAAGAAAGGCTGACGCGTTTCCAGGAAAACCTCTTCATCAGAGCCAGGAGAACTGGAACGCAGTCTGTATGGGCCG
This sequence comes from Lithobates clamitans, assembly GCA_037952925.1. Lineage (NCBI taxonomy): Eukaryota > Metazoa > Chordata > Amphibia > Anura > Ranidae > Lithobates > Lithobates clamitans. Next base: position 1,004,416 of record JBBGZY010000324.1, on the reverse strand, counting down.
GTAGGCTGACATGTGTACATGGGGAGAGGTGGTGTGGCTAGTAGGAGGATGTGTCCTGTGATGGACAATTGATTATTCCAAGTTCCATACCCAGGTGTTCTAGATGGGGTATAAATAAGAACAATATATACCATACACTACAGACTGGAGACGTAAGATAAGTTTACATTGAAAAATGCATTCATAAAATGATAAAAAGTACATAATATAAATATATTAGGAATAAAAATTACCATATCAGTACAAAAAATGAATGATAGGTAGTGGGATTTTGAAGCACAGAACATGAGATTGTAGTCTAAATACATACAAATGAAACAATCTACGCATACATAAGTGTACACACACATGCATGCATATACATACACGTGCATAATACAAACGCATGTGAATGCATAAAAAAAAAAAAAAACACATATATGCATATGGGGGGGGGGGGGGTGGTAAATGAAGTAAAAAGTGCACTGAGACACATTGAGAGATATTGTCTCTCCGCATGGTAAAACTGGTTGTGCTTTTGTCCAAAAGGACATGCACATGCGTGTAAAAACTCTGCCAGCACGTAAAACGCTGTGCTGGAACAGATATGTAAAGGTATGCCCCTGTTCACTGAAAGCACAAATGGGGGCACAAAGATGGCCATGTGGTTTGTGCAAAAACAGAAATGTGTTCATTCAAATGGAAATCCACAAAAATATATACAAAAATGCATATATCAAATGTACATAAAAATCTAAAACGCATATGCATATATATACATAGATAAAGAAACAATATGCACAAAATAAATATATGTACATATTCACATAAATCTGTACACATATATATACACATACACACATATGCACACATATATATACATATATACATGCACACATATACATGTCCACATGCATACACACACATGTGGAGACCACCCCTACACAGCATGTATTGTGCCTTTGTAGAACCAGTGTCATGGCGGTAGGGTGGGAATGTGTAGTTTGTGCAACGCAATAGCGGAGAGTGGCGGGAGTGGATAAATTAGGGGGATAATCTGGTGTTGGTGACCAAATATTGGAGGTGGCAGACAGGTGGGCTGATGACAGAACCTACCTTTGGATGTAAATAGATTGTATTTTCTTTTTGCGGTGCTGTTAGGCTGTCAGATGTGCCTGTAGTGAAACATAAGTTGAGCAAGGAAAGTAAGCAAGCTCTTATGGACACTGCTGGGTTTAACAGGATAAGGAAGTTACAAAGACCATTGTGGCTAACCTGTCTCAGGAGAAGTGTGTAGACACAGCTGCAAACTGTAGAATTCCTTAGGAGTGGAGAGCCGTGTGATCCTGGCAGCAGAAAGAGGGGGAGGAGGAAGGAGGAGGTGTCCTTGAGGCAGCTGATGCCTGGATAGAAAGCGTCTTGCTGCCTAGGGATAGGAAAGGTTTTGTGATGAGGTTGTGCTGGGGGTTTAAAAGACTCTGGGGGGCGGGTCCGAGGGCATGAATGAAAAGGCTATTATTGAATCCAATTAAGCCATATAAAGTAATGTGATATGAAAAATGTGACTATGATTTGAATAGTGAACCGGAGGTATTTTTGCAGAACATATACATATACACACATACACACACACACATACACACATATATATACATATATATATATATACATACACATACATACAGACAGTATATATGGGCGGCACAGTGGCGCAGTGGGCAGCACTCTCGCCTAGCAGCAAGAAGGGTCGCCGGTTCGAATCCCGACCACGACACTACCTGCCTGGAACTTGCATGTTCTCCCTGTGTCTGCGTGGGCCCCCTCCGGGCACTCCGGCAATCTGGGGTCCCTAACTCACATTCATACATACCGGGGCCGATTTAGACAGGATCCAATCACCCTGCCGGCGTGTCTTTGGAGTGTGGGAGGAGGCCGGAGTGCCCGGAGGGGGCCCACGCAGACACAGGGAGAACATGCAAGTTCCAGGCAGGTAGTGTCGTGGTCGGGATTCGAACCGGCGACCCTTCTTGCTGCTAGGCGAGAGTGCTGCCCACTGCGCCACTGTGCCGCCCATATATACTGTATGTATGTGTATGTGTATATATGTATATATATATATATATGTATATATATGTGTGTGTGTGTGTGTGTGTATGTGTGTATATGTATATGTTCTGCAAAAATACCTCCGGTTCACTATTCAAATCATAGTCACATTTTTCATATCACATTACTTTATATGGCTTAATTGGATTCAATAATAGCCTTTTCATTCATGCCCTCGGACCCGCCCCCCAGAGTCTTTTAAACCCCCAGCACAACCTCATCACAAAACCTTTCCTATCCCTAGGCAGCAAGACGCTTTCTATCCAGGCATCAGCTGCCTCAAGGACACCTCCTCCTTCCTCCTCCCCCTCTTTCTGCTGCCAGGATCACACGGCTCTCCACTCCTAAGGAATTCTACAGTTTGCAGCTGTGTCTACACACTTCTCCTGAGACAGGTTAGCCACAATGGTCTTTGTAACTTCCTTATCCTGTTAAACCCAGCAGTGTCCATAAGAGCTTGCTTACTTTCCCTGCTCAACTTATGTTTCACTACAGGCACATCTGACAGCCTAACAGCACCGCAAAAAGAAAATACAATCTATTTACATCCATAGGTAGGTTCTGTCATCAGCCCACCTGTCTGCCACCTCCAATATTTGGTCACCAACACCAGATTATCCCCCTAATTTATCCACTCCCGCCACTCTCCGCTATTGCGTTGCACAAACTACACATTCCCACCCTACCGCCATGACACTGGTTCTACAAAGGCACAATACATGCTGTGTAGGGGTGGTCTCCACATGTGTGTGTATGCATGTGGACATGTATATGTGTGCATGTATATATGTATATATATGTGTGCATATGTGTGTATGTGTATATATATGTGTACAGATTTATGTGAATATGTACATATATTTATTTTGTGCATATTGTTTCTTTATCTATGTATATATATGCATATGCGTTTTAGATTTTTATGTACATTTGATATATGCATTTTTGTATATATTTTTGTGGATTTCCATTTGAATGAACACATTTCTGTTTTTGCACAAACCACATGGCCATCTTTGTGCCCCCATTTGTGCTTTCAGTGAACAGGGGCATACCTTTACATATCTGTTCCAGCACAGCGTTTTACGTGCTGGCAGAGTTTTTACACGCATGTGCATGTCCTTTTGGACAAAAGCACAACCAGTTTTACCATGCGGAGAGACAATATCTCTCAATGTGTCTCAGTGCACTTTTTACTTCATTTACCCCCCCCCCCCCCCCCCCCATATGCATATATGTGTTTTTTTTTTTTTTTTTTTTTTTTATGCATTCACATGCGTTTGTATTATGCACGTGTATGTATATGCATGCATGTGTGTGTACACTTATGTATGCGTAGATTGTTTCATTTGTATGTATTTAGACTACAATCTCATGTTCTGTGCTTCAAAATCCCACTACCTATCATTCATTTTTTGTACTGATATGGTAATTTTTATTCCTAATATATTTATATTATGTACTTTTTATCATTTTATGAATGCATTTTTCAATGTAAACTTATCTTACGTCTCCAGTCTGTAGTGTATGGTATATATTGTTCTTATTTATACCCCATCTAGAACACCTGGGTATGGAACTTGGAATAATCAATTGTCCATCACAGGACACATCCTCCTACTAGCCACACCACCTCTCCCCATGTACACATGTCAGCCTACCGGCCCATACAGACTGCGTTCCAGTTCTCCTGGCTCTGATGAAGAGGTTTTCCTCGAAACGCGTCAGCCTTTCTTAAATACCTACCTCAATATGGGCACACCCCAATTTTAACTTCCTAGTACTTATTTTGTTACCTGTTTTTCCTCTTTTTTTATAATATTATGTAGTATTTATATGATTTTATATCTATATGACTATATGTCTGTATTCTTTTACATGAATAAACCATACATTTCTTGATGTAAGCGTCTGATCACGCGCCTTCCATCCACTTCCTACTAAACAGTCCTTTCCAGACCACCCCTGGTCAGCTAAGGCAGCGGGACACGCTCCATCATCTCCCCCAGTCCTATCTCTGACTACAATACTACCTTTGTTTTACAGCAAACGATCTCACAAGCGCAGGAGTATTTTTCACGATATCTTGTTCCCAGAGTTGAAGGCCTGCCTGCGTAATCAAATTTTTAGATCCCAATTCAGTTCCAGACAGATTATTAGACCACATAAGGCCTGGGAGAAATTGAGGAGCGATGGATTCACATTCAAACTGCACCCAGGGGACTCTGGAATTGTGAATGTTCCATTGAGCTTGTTGAGTGTATCTACTGGCTAGGTAGTAAAACCATATTTGAGGGACCCCCAAGCCACCCCTTTTAGAGGAGCGGTATAAGACTTCCTTGGCAAAACGTGGGGGTTTGTCATGCCAAATAAATCTATTAAATAATGTCTGTATAGTATGTAAGTAGGTTTTAGATAGTTTAAGAGGCAGGGATCTAAAAAGGTAGAGAAGTTTAGGGAGAATTGTCATCTTAAGTGCAGTGATTCTACCAAGAAATGAAATATGTAGGTGTGACCATTGTTTAAGGATACCTTTCAGTTTAGAAACCATCAGTGGGAAATTAGCCTCAAAGAGGCTGCAGAAATCTTTGGTCAGGTTAATTCCTAGGTAGGAGATGTGTGATTCGGCCCAAATAAAAGAATAGACTGATTTAAGATGATGTAATTCCCCAGGTGTGAAACCTACCGGGAGGGCACTTGATTTTGCCATGTTTATGGATAGGCCTGATATCTCTGCAAACCTTGATAAGGTCTGAAATAAGTTTGGTAAAGAGATTAGGGGATTGGTGAGAAACATCAAAATGTCGTCTGCATACATCCCAAATTTGTACACCGAGTGGCCTTTTGAATAACCTGAGATGTTTGGGTTTTGGAGTATAGCTATGGCAAGGGGTTCGAGCGCTAAGGCGAAGATTAAAGGTGACAACGGGCATCCTTGTCTTGTGCCCTTGCCCAGGCTAAAAAACGTAGAACTACAGCCAGGAAGTCTAATCCTCGTCTTAGGGTTACGATAAAGAGCTAAAAATGCTTGTAGGAATGCCCCCTGGAAGCCCATGCCTTCTGTATGTCTAGGCTAAGCATAAGGAGTTTCCACGAAAACAGGTTGGCATCTTGTATTATATTTGTCGCAAGGCGAATGTTATTAGTAATAAGTCTATGGGGTATAAAACCAGACTGGTAAGGGGAAATAAGTGAGGGAATAACGGTTGCTAGTCTATCAGCCATGATCCTACTAAAAATTTTCAAATCATTATTAATGACCGAGATAGGTCTATAATTTTGGGGCAGGGTATGGTTTTTATTCGGTTTCGGTATCAAGGACATATTGGCTAATAACATCTCTTCAGGGAAACTACCACCTTGCAATACCCAGTTAAATAAATGAACTAATCTAGTATTAAGGAGGGTGGAAAATTTCTTATAGTATAGAGAGGAAAATCCGTCTGGACCAGGGGCTGAGCCTGATTTTAAAGATTTTATTACGTTCCAAACCTCTGTAGGTGTGATAGGGGCGTTCAGTTTATCTAGTTGTGTGGGGGTGAGACTTGGAATAGGAATATTCTGGAACCAGGCTTCGTCAGATGGAGAGGGCTTTAGTTGTGAAGGGGCTAGCAGGGAAGAGTAAAATTGTTCAAAAATGTGGAGGACCTCCTGGGGATGGGAAGTGACGTGCCCAGAGGGGGTCATTAATCTATAGACGTGGGGCGGACGGAAAGAGCGATTCAGTTTTCTAGCGAAAAGGGTAGAAGTGGAACTCTCATGAAGAAGAAATTTGGCTTTAGACCAATGAAGAGCCTTTTCCACCCTTTTTGACAAGATGGTATCTAACTCTAATCTCTTTTGGTCAATCAGCTGTCTGGTGGATTCTAGATGTAGGTAGTTGGTATTCTTATAAAGACTATCTAGGTCTTTAGTGAGGGTTAAAATGTTTTGTCTGTCAGTTTTGCTCTTGGCAGAAGCTATACTAATTAGTTTACCTCTCAAGACTGCCTTATGTGCAGACCAAATTGTGGAGGGAGGGGTCTCTGGTATGGCGTTGATATTAAAATACTCCTCAATGGCTTGTGCTACCTCTGCCTCCACAACCGCATCCGAAAGGAGAGCCTCATTTAATCGCCATGAGTAGTAGTGGGGGTTAGCCTAATGTATGTAGTGGTGAAGGCAGTAGCATGATGATCCGACCAGGTACAGGGGTGAATGCTAGCATCTGTGGTGTTAGCAAGAATAATGGGGGTTGTATAGATATAATCTAATCTTGCGTAACTATTGTGGGGATGGGAGTAAAAGGTATACTCCCTAGCACCAATGTTATGTGCTCTCCAGGAGTCTACTAGTTGATGGTCTAGTAGGCCACTGGAGAGGGAACGAGGAAAAGATTTAGAGGAGGGAGACAAAGTGGATCTATCTAGGTTAGGGTTGGCCACCATATTGAAGTCCCCTCCTATTATCATGTGTGGTGACTGAAAAAGAGAAAGGCGGTCAAAGAAGGATTTAAAGAAAGAAGCTGGGGAATCACTGGGAGCATAGATACTAGCAATAGTTAATTCTCTATTATGAATAAGACCCTTGATTATCACATACCTACTATCTTTGTCTTTATAAACCTGTTTTACTTCCATGGGGAAGGAAGTGTGCAAGAGTATGGCGGCACCCCTGCTTTTTGTCTGGTGCAAAAAATTAAAGGCTTGAGGAAAGTTTCTGTGGAAAAATTTGGGGTGTGAGGAGTGCGCAAAATGTGTCTCCTGTAGGAGGAGAATTTGAGCTCCAAACTGTTTATAAAAGGTCAAAGCTTTCCTCCTTTTAATTGGGGAGTTAAAACCCTTAACATTATGTGAAATACACTTAATTACCATGGTGGTGGTTGTAATAATCTATAGCACTGGGATGATTTAGTATCCAGAAGATGCCTGTAACTAGCATTTTGCATTTCCAGGCCCAGAAAGGGGGGCGACATACTCAAGCACTGGAGGGCAGAAAAGATAAACATATCACCAATGTAGGCCATAATAGCTAACTTAGGCATGTAAACTGGAAAATACAGCTTCGTCAAAGTCTAGATGCAAAAATGGTATGGCAGCTGACTGAAACCTAAAAAAAAAAGAAAAAAAAGATGGAAAAGAAAAAAAACACAAGTCCGATAACAATGAACATGTCATCATAACAAGCAACTGGATCAGGTAAAAGTAGTAGACCTGACAAAAGGAAGCACAACTGACGAGACAACTAGGTCTCGAACCCAGCCGGTAAGGAGTTCTGTTCTATGCTGATCAAAGAGAAAGGAAAAAAAAAACAAAAAGAGAACGTGCCTGCAGTAATGACACAACCAAAAATAAAAAAGATGTCAGAATCTGCGAGGCTATGGCTGGGTGGGGTAAACATGTCACGGCTCCAAGGGACAGACATCCAGGTTATTGCAAACTGGAATGGGGTGCATGTTGCTGCAGCATCTAGTCGGTATTATCTGTGCTGGGAAGATCATCGAAAGGGATCCTCAAGTCTATCTCCGACGTCATATCGAATCCTTCGCCTGTCTCTCCTGGTTGGAGGTGTTTGTCAGATAGGTGAAGGTCTGGGAGTAAAGGGGGCCGGCGGATGATGTCAGGATCAAGAGCGGTGGGTGGTGACACGTACTTGGTGGAAGGAGACACCCAACCCCCACATCCCTGTATAAATGTATGAAACAAAAAAATTTTTCCTCTTAGTTGGGATTTTAGATTGGGGGAAGGTCTCCAAGAAGTATGACAAAAGGAGTATAAAAAAATATATCCAATTTTTATTATATCAAAAAATTAAAAAACATAGCACATACTAAAGGGATCACAGATACCAACAAATATTGTGGATGCCAGAATGTACAAATAACAATAATACAACCAGAGGTATACAAAACAAATTGGCGGAACTACACTTAACCCTTGGAGGCTGCTTGAGCAAGAAGCTCTTGACAGTGCAGGCCCAACGCGTTTCAAGGTATTTAATAATGATTATAACCTCTTCTTCAGGGGCTGGGGGTGAGGTGTATATCCGTCGTAGTATTATCGGGTCAACATCACATGACATCCAATTCAGGAAAGGGGGGAGGATAGAATGGTTAGCCACCGGGGTCCAGAACCGAGTGTCGGCGCCACTACCACGAGACCGAGATCGTAAGCAGATCGAGACCGAACACAGAGGGCGTCACGTCCGTCAGCTATTGTTGTATAAAGAGTAGAGTTCTCAACTCTCGCTCCAACATATGGATGACCATCTAGCTGATAGCCACCCAGCTATTCAGAGTTATAGTGATGTTAATAGACTATAATGCTGTTTGTGATGGCTAATTGAGCTTTAGTCCAAAAAGAGATAACATTGGAGCTCCTCGATTGGTGACTTGCACGATCAGCAGCAACTGCACATTCAGTTCAGTGTCTCCCCAGCGAACTGAATGTGCAGTTGCTGCTGATCGTGCAAGTCACCAATCGAGGAGCTCCAATGTTATCTCTTTTTGGACTAAAGCTCAATTAGCCATCACAAACAGCATTATAGTCTATTAACATCACTATAACTCTGAATAGCTGGGTGGCTATCAGCTAGATGGTCATCCATATGTTGGAGCGAGAGTTGAGAACTCTACTCTTTATACAACAATAGCTGATGGACGTGACGCCCTCTGTGTTCGGTCTCGATCTGCTTACGATCTCGGTCTCGTGGTAGTGGCGCCGACACTCGGTTCTGGACCCCGGTGGCTAACCATTCTATCCTCCCCCCTTTCCTGAATTGGATGTCATGTGATGTTGACCCGATAATACTACGACGGATATACACCTCACCCCCAGCCCCTGAAGAAGAGGTTATAATCATTATTAAATACCTTGAAACGCGTTGGGCCTGCACTGTCAAGAGCTTCTTGCTCAAGCAGCCTCCAAGGGTTAAGTGTAGTTCCGCCAATTTGTTTTGTATACCTCTGGTTGTATTATTGTTATTTGTACATTCTGGCATCCACAATATTTGTTGGTATCTGTGATCCCTTTAGTATGTGCTATGTTTTTTAATTTTTTGATATAATAAAAATTGGATATATTTTTTTATACTCCTTTTGTCATACTTCTTGGAGACCTTCCCCCAATCTAAAATCCCAACTAAGAGGAAAAAATTTTTTGTTTCATGTCAGGATCAAGAAGGCCCAATTTCACCAATACCTCTTGACCTTCCAGGAGTGATGTGGCTGAATATGTGGTGCCTTTGTGGGGAATTACAAGCTTGAAAGGGAAGCCCCATCTATAGCGAATGTGAGCAGCTTAAAGGGTAGTAGTGACCTCTTTCATGCCACGTCTCCTATCCAGGGTGGCAGGGGAAATATCTGGGTATATTTGGATGATACGGTCGTCCAGAGTGATGCGTTGCTGATTGCGAGCAGCTCTGAGGATTTCCTCCTTGATTAAAAAGTCCTTCATGCATAGAACCACGTCCCTAGGGGGTTTGTCATCACAAGGTTTAGGTCTGAGGGCTCTATGTATACGGTCACAGGTGAAAGATCCAGCATCAGTATCTGGGAGCAGAGATTTGAACAGGCGGATCATTGTGGGAATGAGGTCTGTCACTGATTCCGGGATACCTCGTATGCGCAAATTGTTGTGTCGATTACGGTTATCGAGGTCTTCTATTTGGGACTGCATCAATGAGAAGGCAGAAGCTAGGGATTCTTGTTCTCTGGAGAGGTCACTGTAGGCAAGCTCCAGCTCGTCATGTTTAGTTTCCAGTCTTTCAGTCCTGGAGCCTAAGGCCGCAATCTCCTGAGAGAGAGTGTGGGAGGTTTTATGCAGCTCAGTCTGGAACTTGGTAGCCAGCCTAGCGTACATGGCCTCCAGGCTATTCTCCAGGTCTGTCTTAGTAAGGGAGGCTGTGTACTCACGGCTAGAGTCCAGTGCGAGCCTTGGTCGGGGAGATATCCTGGCGATGAGGCAGGAGACAGAGGTTTGCTTCTCCCTGCAGCGCCATTTTGAGACATGCTTCCGAGCTCACGTGTGCGGAGGAGATAGTGAGTCAGGGTGTGCTGAGACGATCCTCTGGGTTTCTTCCTTCTCCCAGGTATGCACCACGTCTGAGGGGCTCGAGGAGTGATAGAATCGCTGACAAGATCGCTGATAATAGCCCTGCGGAAGCCGTTATTGTCCCGAGCTGGACGGAGCTACACCATCAGACGTCCATCACGCTCGGCACCGCAACCCACAAGAAAATTTTAGTAACCTCCAGTGAACATACTGCATGAGTTTACAGGAGCACAAACTGCTAATACCATTCTCTTTTGATCCAATGATATTAACCCGCCTCTTCTGACCAAGAACATCTATACCTTTACCTCAGACCCTGTACAGCATAACTCATTCAAATATCTACCAAGAACTTATCTGGTACAGAGACCACAATTGAAGCCCAGCCTCCCTAAGTCACCACAAACTTCAAATGTCTCTTGTTATAAACCCAAACAGTCTGTCTTTCAAGCAGAAACACCCACTTGCTACTCCTCCTTGGCCCATACTGCAGTTCATTGAACCCAGCACCACAATGTCAATTTTAATTTGGATAGGAACTGATTCAGAAACACAGACTGACCTATCAAATCTAACCGCTCTGTGAACTACAACAACCAAGACTACCTATATCACACCTGATGGACTGGAGAAAAGTTCATTGGCTCACACATCCCAAGATACAAAACTGAATACCCCAACCAACACGCCTTTGCTTCCCCAGCTAATCAAAAAAAGCTCACCACCAAAACGGAGAAAAGCCACATAGAGACATGGATTACTCATTATCAGAATTGAATGACCCTCGTAATTGTCCACCGATATCTCTCAAGCACGCAAATATAGAATGTCCAGAATAACAGAGCCGGAAACCACCCATAGTCCCACGACTTCCAGTGAACAAGATATACAGCACACAGCCATTCATTTCTAAACCCCTGACAACAAAATTGAGTACACCCCTAAGTGGAAATGTCCAAACTGGGCCCAAAGTGTCAAAAATTTTGTGTGGCCACCATTATTTTCCAGCATTGCTTTAGCCCTTTTGGGCATGGAGTTCACCAGAGCTTCACAGGTTGCCACTGGAGTCCTCTTCCACTCCTCCATGACAACATCACGGAGATGGTGGATGTTAGAGACCTTGCGCTCCTCGACCTTCCGTAGGAGGATGTCCCACAGATGCTTGATAGGGTTTAGATATGGAGACATGCTTGGCCAGTCCATCACCTTTACCCTCAGCTTTTTTAGCAAGGCAGTGGTCGTATTGGAGGTGTGTTTGGGGTCGTTAACATGTTGGAATACTGCCCTGCAGCCCAGGCTCCGAAGGGAGGGGTTCATGCTCTGCTTTAGTATGTCACAGTACATGTTGACATTCATAATTCCCTCAATGAACTGTAGCTCCCCAGTGCCGGCAGCATTCATGCAGCTACAGAGCATGACACTCCCACTACCATGCTGGACTGTAGGCAAGACACAATTGTCTTTGTACTCCTCACCTGGTTGCCGCCACACACACACTTGACACCATCTGAACCAAATACGTTTATCTTGGTTTTATTAGACCACAGGACTTGGTTTCAGTAATCCATGTGCTTAGTCTGCTTGTCTTCAGCAAACTGTTTGCAGGCTTTCTTGTGCATCATCTTTATAAGAGGCTTCCTTCTGGGATGACAGCCATGCAATTTGATGCAGTGTAGTGTGCGGTGTATGGTCTGAGCACTGACAGGCTCACCCCCCACCCCTTCATCCTCTGCAGCAATGCTGGCAGCACTCATACGTCTATTTCCCAAAGACAACCTCTGCATATGATGCTGAGCACGTGCACTCAACTTTTTTGGTCGACCATGGCGAGGCCTGTTCTGAGTGGAATCTGTCCTGTTAAACCGCTGTTTGGTCTTGGCCGCCGTGCTGCAGCTCAGTTTCAGGGTCTTGGCAAGCTTCTTATAGCCTAGGCCATCTTTATGTAGAGTATGGATGAGCTTCGAGGTCGAGTCGAACTCATGTTCGACTCGAACATTGGCTGTTCGCAAGTTCGCCGAACAGCGAACAATTTGGGGTGTTCGCGGCAAATTTGAATGCCGCAGAACACCCTTTAAAAGTCTATGGGAGAAATCAAAAGTGCTAATTTTAAAGGCTTATATGCAAGTTATTGTCATAAAAAGTGTTTGGGGACCCGGGTCCTGCCCCAGGGGACATGGATCAATGCAAAAAAAAGTTTTAAAAAGGCCGTTTTTTCAGGAGCAGTGATTTTAATAATGCTTAAAGTCAAACAATAAAAGTGTAATATCCCTTTAAATTTCGTACCTGGGGGGTGTCTATAGTATGCCTGTAAAGGGGCGCATGTTTCCTGTGTTTAGAACAGTCTGACAGCAAAATGACATTTCGAAGGAAAAAAACCCATTTAAAACTACTTGCGGCTATTGCATTGCCGACAATACACATAGAAGTTCATTGATAAAAACGGCATGGGAATTCCCCACAGGGAAACCCCGAACCAAAATTTTTTTTAAAAATGACGTGGGGGTCCCCCTAAATTCCATACCAGGCCCTTCAGGTCTGGTATGGATATTAAGGGGAACCCCGGCCAAAATTTAAAAAAAAAATGACGTGGGGTTCCCCCTAAATTCCATACCAGACCCTTATCCGAGCACGCAACCTGGCAGGCCACAGGAAAAGAGGGGGGAATGAGAGTGCGGGCCACATGCCCTCAACATTGGGAGGGTGCTTTTGGGTAGCCCCCCAAAACACCTTGTCCCCATGTTGATGAGGACAAGGGCCTCATCCCCACAACCCTGGCCGGTGGTTGTGGGGGTCTGCGGGCGGGGGGCTTATCGGAATCTGGAAGCCCCCTTTAACAAGGGAACCCCCAGATCCCGCCCCCCCCGTGTGAAATGGTAAGGGGGTACTTACCCCTACCATTTCACGAAAAAACTGTCAAAAATGTTAAAAATGACAAGAGACAGTTTTTGACAATTCCTTTATTTAAATGCTTCTTCTTTCTTCTATCTTCCTTCATCTTCTTCTGGTTCTTCTGGCTCTTCTGGTTCTTCCTCCGGCATTCTCGTCCAGCATCTCCTCTGCAGCATCTTCTATCTTCTTCTCATCGGGCCGCTCCGCACCCATGGCATGGGGGGAGGCTCCCGCTCTTCTCTTCATCTTCTTCTTCATCCTCTTCTCTTCTTCTTTTCTTCATTTTCTTCTCTGGGCCGCTCCGCATCCATGCTGGCATAGAGGGAGGCTCCCGCTGTGTGACGGCGTCTCCTCGTCTGCTCCTGAAAAAACTTTTTTTTCATTGATCCATGTCACCTGGGGCAGGACCCGGGTCCCCAAACACTTTTTATGACAATAACTTGTATATAAGCCTTTAAAATTAGCACTTTTGATTATTCATGTTCGTGTCCCATAGACTTTAACGGTGTTCGCGTGTTCGAGCGAACTTTTTTCCTGTTCGCATGTTCTGGTGCGAACCGAACAGGGGGGTGTTTGGCTCATCCCTAATGTAGAGCAACAATTCTTTTTTTCAGATCCTCAGAGAGTTCTTTACCATGAGGTGCCATGTTAAACTTCCCATGACCAGTATGAGAGAGTGAGAGTGATAACACCAAATTTAACACACCTGTTCCCCACTCCCACCTGAGACCTTGTAACACTAACGAGTCACATGATACTGGGGAGGGAAAATGGCTAATTGGGCCCAATTTGGACATTTTCACTTGGGGGGTGTACTCACTTTTGTTGCCAGCAGTTTAGACATTAATGGCTGTGTATTGAGTCATTTTGAAGGGACAGCAAATTTGCACTGTTATACAAGCTGTACACTCACTACTTTACATTGTAGCAAAGTGTAATTTCTTCACTGTTGTCTCATGAAAAGATATAATAAAATATTTACAAAAATGTGAGTTGTGTACTCACTTTTGTGAGATACTGTATAAGCTTCACTAACTGCTCTTTCCTTAGGTCGATCTCCCGGTCTCACCAGCAGTGGAAACAGACTGCAGCATTGCCCCATCAAAGAATGGTGACCCAATGGACATCAACCTCACATTTCTATAGGCCTAACCTAAAAGACCTTCTTGTCTAGGTATCTCTCCACCCCATCCTACTCCCACCATGGTCCAAAAGAGTACTTGTCTCTTCTCACTCCTCCCTGTTCACTTCTATTTCTCCTTACTCCACCGCTTCCCAAACTTTTCCTACCACCTCTTCCCACTAACGTCTTTCTGTACTATGCCTCCACCCAACCTTCTTTACTCTACCCGCAAGTGAACCCGTTGGTATGTATGTGACCAAGAGGTGTGTTATTGGAATCCTCATCCCAACTCAACGGATGACAATGATACACGTTCCTAGATGTTTTATTATGCTCCTGCTATTGATACGTGACTTGAAGTCTGAGGGTGACATGCACCGTGCTATGTTCCACACTGTTTCATACCTCACGACCAATAACCTTATACTTGATATAGGCATTTTGCCATACCTTCTATAATCTACAATAACTCATTTCCATCTCATTCTAAAACAAACACCAGCTACACAAGCATCTACCTACTGAAGCATGCCCAGAATTGTCCCTCTCGGACTTGGATGACATATATATGACATATATAGAACTATTATGAGTACCTCTATCACCATTGTCGAAATATGTGTTATGTAGAACACAAGTTATAAGTTAAAATGTTAGAAAATGTTCCTTTTAACCACCAGAATTTCCACCTACGTGCTTGAAACCTGGTATATTACAAAACTATATTCTATCTTGTTCCTTAACGTTGTAAGGTTTAACTAACTTACATTCTGATTGCAGAAACATTGATACAAACACCTAATCTTACCACTACCTACCCTAAACGACTGATCTCCCTCATAATTATGACTCATAATGAGTCATAATTAAACTCACCCAAGCATGGCTAGGTGAGACCAGATGGGGAATCTCTCCTATTTTAGACTCCCCGTTTGCAATCTCCGTACATGCACCTCTCTGCCCCACTGACCCCACTAACCTCCTAGGGACACAAAATTGCCTCCTCTTGTAGATCGCCATCTACCACCTCTACCCCCAGCGGACTCTGGTTGACCCCGCTGACCCACTCCAGATCCCCCACCCCTCATAAGGTGGGACTGCAGGCACAAACCCACATCTGTTATTACCAACCCCCCACCCTTTGAACGCCCTAGTGCCATTTGATCTGCCTCCATCTAACAGACCCCTGTTTAATACAACGGCACTCCCTCTTTCCCCACCCCCCATCACTCCTCTGACCCGCCTTCCTCTCTATACCTCTTTCCACCCCCACTCTCCCCCCTTTTTTTTCCTACATAACCTTTACCACTCCACCCTCTCTGCCTTCTCTCTCTCAGTGTGCTACAACCAAACTTTTGCTATCCCACAGCCATCATGGCTCAGCCTAGAACCCAAACGAAAAACTTCTCCCTCAAATTATTATCTTTGAATGCTAAAGGCCTAAATGTACCAGAAAAGAGATCCCAAATCTTGTCCAATATGCGCAGCATGAGAGCAGACATATTTTTTCTGCAAGAAATGCAATTCTGCTCCAAAACTGTCCCTAAGCTGAAAAGGACTTTTTTTTTTCAAATAACATTTTATTATGTTTGTATTACAGGAGTACATAATATGTAGGAAACACTAGAAAAAGTTGCAGATCACATCATATAGTATTTCTAGCTTATATTTACTAGAGGCTATATATATATATTAAATTCTAAGACAGTAATGAACACGTGTCTGAAGATAATGTAATTATGTTAATATCTTGCAAATTAAGGTAGCAATTTCTCTTTTTTTTCTTTCCTCTTTTTTAAAGTAATAAGAGTCACTAGAGTACTCAAGGTAGAAGGAAAGGAAAGGGAAGGAAAGAAGAAAGAGGGAAAGGTCATCATAATAGCTCGTTTACCTGGTCATGGTGGATCCTCTCGAAGATACCACAGTTCCCACACTTTATTATGGGCTTCCACCCTGTCCTGTATCCTGACCGTCATCTTCTCCATCAACTCCACATCCTTAATTCTGGCGTATAAGGCTTCAGGAGTGGGGGGGAGACTTTTTTTCCAATGTAGGGCAATAAGACAGCGTGCCGCTGTGAGGATGTGGCGCGTAAATTTTTTGTAAGGTGTGGGAATCTTTAGTTGTAAAACTCCTAAGAGGAAAAACTTGGGAACCATGAGGATCTGTAACTCTAGAAGGCGGGCCAGCAACTGCTGAACCGTATTCCAGAAAGGAGTAATCAGTGGACAACTCCAGTAAATATGGAGGAGGGTACCTCTATCTTTTTGACATCGCCAGCAGCGATCAGAGCTAGTGGGGTATATGGTGTGGAGGATATCTGGAGTCATATACCAGAAAAGGAGGATTTTATAGGTGTTTTCCTTGTATAGAGTGCAGAGGGAGCTCTTTGCCGCCTGGGTCCATATCGTCTGCCATTGCTCCTTAGGGAGTTCCTCATTAAGGGCCTTCTCCCATTTGGTAATATAGGCATGTTTACCTTTGGTTTCTAGTGGAAAGGCATTTAGTATTTTGTAGATGTCAGAAATTAAACCTTTCTGGGCAGTGCCTGCCAGGATTAAACTTTCAAAAGGCGTAGGGGGGAGAACTGCAGGTCAGGCAATATGGACAGGGCATAGTGGCGTATTTGCAAGTAACTATATGCTTGATGAGGTAGGTCAAATTTGGTCTGAAGGATTTTGGGGTTACAGACAAATGACATCAGAGGTGACCTTTCTGAGGACAGTTCATATGAATGAGATAGCTTGCACCAAAGTCATCAAAGCTGGGACATGGGTCCCAATAAGCGCTCGGGAGAGACCCCTGCATTCGCACTCCATAGTAGGCTATTTGGGTGGGTCAGGGCTAACCAAATTTTTTCAATTTCTGTCCATTTATTATAGGACCGTTGGGTGAACCATGAGGCTATTGCACGTAGTTGGGTGGCTTGGTAGTATTTGATAAGGTTAGGGAAAGCAAGGCCTCCATCCGAGCGCGCCGCCATCATTACCGATTGGGGTATTCTATGTCTTTTATGATTCCAGGTGAATTTGAGTAGGTCAGATTGGAGTTTTCTAAGGTGTTTGTGTGGGACAGGAATAGGTAGTGTTTGGAAGAGATAGAGTAGTTTCGGGAGGATCGTCATCTTAATCGAATCGATCCGACCTAGTAGGGAGATGTGGTGTTTTTTCCAGTTGAAAAGCAGGGTTCTAATCGAGCGGAAAAGGGGAGGAAAGTTTTCCTGATATAAAGTATTGAATTTTGGGGTGATGTGTACTCCCAGATATTTCAAGGAGGTGGTTTTCCAGTGGTAGGTGAAGTTGGCCTTCAGGTGTGCAGTTTCCGTATCCGAGATATTGATTGGGAGGGCCTCTGACTTAGATGTATTAATTTTATAGCCCGAGAGGGCTCCGTATCGGTCAAGTTCTGTATGTAGATTTGGAAGGGAGATTCTGGGTAGAGTCAGGGTAAGGATCACGTCGTCAGCGAACAATGAAATCTTAAACTCCCGACCCCTAACCGGTATTCCTCGAATATCTTGGTTGCTTCGAATAGAGGCCGCCAAGGGTTCAACACAGAGCGCAAATAGCAGGGGTAATAATGGGCACCCCTGTCGGGTGCCGTTAGTTACAGAGAAGGTGGCGGAAAAGGCGAAAGGAGTCCTGACCTGGGAGGAGGGAGTGGAATATAGGTGCTTTATAGCCCGTAGGAAAGGTCTTTGAAACCCAACATGTTGTAGCATGGCGAACAGAAATGGCCACCCAAGGCGGTCAAAGGCCTTTTCGGCATCCAAGCTAAGTAGCAAGGACGCTGAGTTCTCCCTATTCTCCACATCCACTAAGTCAATCACCTTCCTAGTGCTATCTCCCGCCTGTCTTAGGGGGACAAAGCCCACCTGGTCTTTATGGATAAGAGATGGGAGGACCATGTTCAGGCGGATTGAAAGTAATTTTGTAAAAATTTTTAGGTCCGAGTTCAGCAGAGCAATTGGTCTGTAGTTAGCGCATAGGGTAGGATCTTTGTCCGGTTTGGGAATCAAGGTGATGAATGATCGTTGCATGTCTGATGGGATGGGGGAGTCCTGAAAGAAAGCATTAAAAAGTTTGCACATATGAGGTAGTAGGATGGAGAGGAAGGCTTTATAGTATTCATAAGGCAGTCCATCCGGGCCTGGAGCTTTGTGGAATGGGAGGGATTTAATAGTCTGCTCTATTTCCTTCTCGGTAATTGGTATGTTTAGGGTTGTCAGATCGGAGGCTTGGAGCTGGGGGACTCCGCTCTGTGCGAGGTAATGTTGCATGCGCTGGAGGAGGTCGGGGGGAGGGGGTTACTGGGAATGTTAGGATTGTTGTAAAGGTCTCTGTAGTATTCTGCAAAGGTATGGGCAATGTCCTTGGGGTGGGATAGTAGGGAGCCTAGTTTATTCTTAATCTGGTGTGGCGCGGTCATGTGGGAGTTGTCTCGTAGCTTTTTCACCAGCAAGGAGTGCGCCTTATTGCCCTTATCATAATATACTTGTCTTAGCCTGAGGAGGGCCTTTTCTACCCGGCCCATAGCTAAGTCGCTCAGAGTTGTTCGCAGTTTTATCATTTTCTTAAGAAGGGATAAGGTAGGAGACCGTTGCAGTTGGCATTCTAAAGCTCTAAGCTCCTTTTCAGTTTGGAGTTTTGTGGTCAGGGCATCTTTTTTCATGGCAGATGATAGTGCCATACATCTGCCTCGAAGTACTGCCTTGTGGGTTTCCCAGAGTGTAAGAAGGGATATGTTGGGGGTATTATTTTCGGCAAAATAATATTTTAAGGTGGAGGTCAACTCTGTTTTCGATGGGAGGTGCTGGAGGAGAAATGTATTTAATTTCCAATTGTAGGGTCTACAGTTGGGGGAGCCTAGGTCCAGTGTAAGTAAAATAGGTGCATGGTCAGACCGTGAGATCGGGAGTATCTGTGCCTCTCGTGTAATTCTAAGCGTAGGGTTGTTGTCAAAGAAGTAGTCGATACGAGAATGTGTTTGGTGGGGAGCTGAGTAAAACGTGTACTGTCGGTCGCCTGGGTGGAGAGCCCTCCAGGCATCGAAGAGAGCATATCGTCTAGAGAGTTGGCGAAAAAGCTTCGAGTCCCAGGGGCTCACCACGTGGCGATCCGCAGTTGCTGAGTGGGTTAAATTAAAGTCACCCCCCACCACCAGTAACCCATGTTCAGATTTAAAGAGACGAGTAAACACATTAGACAGGAATCTATATTGCTTGACATTCGGTGCATAAAGGACACAGAGAGTGATTGCCTGTGTTTGCCACTGGCCCTGAAGGATGACAAAATCGCTGTAGTGATCCGTGCAAGTAAAGGGAGACCCGTTTTTAATGAGTATGGCAACCCCTGCTCGTTTATGGGGACCAGAGGAGTGGTATATTTGGGGGAATTGTTTAGAGGCAAATGCAAAGGAGCCCCCTTTGTCAAAGTGTGTTTCTTGGACAAAAATAATGTCCGCACCACACTGTCTAAACTCCCTCAGGGCCAGATGTCTCTTTTTGTTGGAATTTAGGCCGTGGACGTTTAAAGATAGGATCTTAGCCATGATGTCAAGTGAGGGGGGAGGGTGCCTTACCTGATGTGGAGAAGAGGTTCTGAGAGCCGTGGACCAGGAGTGGGCATACTTCGGGAGGATAGCCAGGCAGATTCCGTGAGCTTTGTGATGGGTCACATGATGATGAAGAAGAGAAGGGGAGGGAGAAAAGTGGAAAGAAAAAAAGATCAGTTAGTTAGTACACAGTAAACACATAAAAACTCGAACAAATGTTGTCTCACGACCTTGGGAGGCTGGGAGGCCTAGGTTGGTACGGGATTCTGGGGATCCCCCCAACTGAGGTCCTAAGGGACCAGTCGGGTGAATGCAGGGGAGCCCAAAATTGGTTATATAAAACATAAACTGTAAAACAACGATAACTGTTATCATTTAACCAGTAGGGGGGTGGGTGAGCGTAAGAATTCCTATTCTCTTGAGTCTCCACAGAGACATGCCCATAATTTAAACTGAAACGTAAAACTGGGGCACAAGGGAGGGGACTGGGTATGTGATAGTGTCCAGGGCAGAGTCACCAGTAATATCGGATGGTAGAGTAGTCCAACAACAAGTAACCTAAGGTGTTGTAGTGGATAAGTCAGCCATTTCTGTGTTTGGTGCTCTTGCGGGACGCGTCCCTGTTCCGGAATGTGTTGGATGAAGGGACCTTCTGCCAGGTTGTGGGTGGTGTTGGTGGAGTGGTTACAAGATCCCAATCCGGAAGTTGGGGAACCGAGATTCCTATGTCATCGTAAAAGGCTTGCAGATCCTCCGGGTATTGTAGAGTGGCAGATTTGCCTTGGTTTTTAGCTGTAAGGCTGAAGGGGAATCCCCAGCAGTAGGGGATGTTTTCGTCTTGCAGGATACGCAGTAAAGGTTGAAGGAGTCTGCGTTTTTGTAAGGTGATCCATGAAAGATCCGGGTACAGTTGCACTTGGGCATCTTTGAAAGTCACTTTGCGTGCCAGTCGAGCTTGCCGCATAATCTCCTCTTTTAGGGGATAGGAGTTGATCCTACAAATGATGTCCCTAGGTTGTGAGGTGGCGTTCTTAGGACGTAGGGCTCGGTGGGCTCTGTCTATTTCGATGTGTTTGGTGGCGGGTTCGCCTAGGAGATTGTTAAACACATCCTGTAGGGTATGCTGTATGTCTTCAGGGTCTTTGACTTCTGGGATCCCTCTCACTCATATGTTGTTTCTGCATCCCCTGTTGTCCAAGTCCTCCACATGGCGCTGCATATCTCTCAACATGGTGTGGTGGTCTGCTCCCTGGAGTTGGGTTCTGTGGACCGCTAGCTTAGTTTCTTGAATTTCTTCTTCGGCCATTTCCACTCTATCTGCTAAGTGTTTAAGGCCTGACTGGAGCACTTGTATTTCTGAGCGACATGTGGACTTTACGTCCTCTATCAGTTGTCTAAAGTCCTCTTTAGTGGGGATCGCCTGCAGGTATGTTTGCCATTGTGGGGGTGCAGGGTGGGGGTGGGCTGGCTCTGGGGTCTGCTGCGCTGGGGATGTGCGGGGTGGCAGGGGTTGAAGGCTAGGGGTAGCGAGGTCCCGAGCCTGATGTATTGGTCTTGGCAGTGAGTCCCATGGTTCTCTCCAGGATGGTGCCTGAGCAAACGGGTGGGCCCCTATTGTTCCGACTTCCTGAAGGTGGGGATCGGGGGGACACACTTTTTGTGCGTAGGTGGCCTTTGATACTGCCCTTTCTCTGGGGGAGCTGAGAACCTGTGAGAAGGCTAGTCTCTGGGTCTTGGAGGGTGGTGACTTAAGCTCTGTGTGGCAAAGGGCTGCTGGGCTCATTGTAGGCTCTTGTAGTATCTGGCTGACTGGGTACATAGGGCCTGGCAAGGCCGGAAAGTCCACAGAGAGGTCTGAGGGGGTTGGGGAACTGGGTTCAGTTCCGTGAAAGCAGGGATCCGATTCCGTTCTCAGCAAGCGGTGGAATGCTTCTGAGCATTGTGTGTATTGCTGGAGGGGGGCCGTCATGGCGCTCTGTAAGCCATGCGGTGCTGCCTCGTGGGAAGTGGATCCGGAGGGAGGACTCACCGCTCCAGATAGGGAAGGCAGGACTGTGGTGCTGGCGGGTAGTTCGTGGAGGGTCAGTGCGGTGGATGAGGCGGCGGGGAGAGCCGAGCGGAGCTCCGGGAGCGGGCCGCGGAGGTGTCCAGCGTCATCCTGTCCACTCCATTGTGAGGCATGCCTGTCAGTGGGAAGAAGGACCAGAGGTCCGTGGAGGCTCCTGGCGGGGGTTGGGATGATCCCCTGGCTGCTGTGGATCTGGTGGTCCTGAATCTGCCCATGTGGAAGAAGCGAAACGTCCCCAATGTGCTGCTGTTTCACGGGCCGAGAGAGAGCAGAAGAATCAGGCTGCCATCAGGATCGGCTTCCAGTCACGCCCCTCCTGAAAAGGACTTTACCTTTTTCTCAGCCCCACACAACGGTACTTTTGCCTCGATTAATTGTTTGTAACACAACAATATCTATCTTAACTGACAGCGGCAATGATAGAACCTATGAGTCTTTCTGACCACCACCCTATCTCAGTCACACTCACTTTTCTCGACAAGCTCACCCACACACAAATATGGAGATTAGACCTGAACATCCTGACAGACAAAATGAGAGAAATAGAGATTCGTAAATGCCGTATTGAATACTTCAAAGAGAATAACACCCCTGATACTTCCAAATTGACTCAATTGGAGGCCCACAAATGTGTAGTGAGTGTAAAACTTATATCCCTAGCAGCAGCAATTACCAAAGAAAAGAGAACATTACTGTAAAAACCTATTCATTAAACTCAAAATACTTGAAACAACACATAAACGCACCCTAGCTCAAAAATCCTGCATGGCATAGCGTGCCGCATTTTTTATTTAATCAATACCTAGAGCCCACTTTTTATCTTGCACACGGGCCCACTGATTTCATGATACGCCCCTGCTCTTAGTGTTACAAAATGTCATAGCGAATTTAGGAATTTTGAACAGAATGGCTGCCGTGTGCCGTCTTGCAATCAGTTTTTGGTGTGCCCAGTACGCATTATCTTCTTAAACCCCATTCTGTCTCAGTAGAACAGGCACCCACTGTTAGATTTTGAATGACCTTGGTATTTATTTTTAAAGTTTTGTATAAAGACAGTTTTCCAAGAGGTGTACACGCCAGTCGTTTTCTTTTGTTTTGCTGTTTTTGAGAAAAAAATGGTGGTGATGGGTCTAGTGAAGTCCATAAATCAAGTTTTATTTTTCAAATTTAACAAGGAAACCTGCGCTAATGATCTTAAACAACAAATAAATAAAGTATGTGAAAAAAATTGCAGCTGCAACAAATTACTTCAAATATCAGTGAAGTGTAAAAACCATATATAAACATATCATATATATATCATATATTATGAAGTGAATCTGTAAGTAAAACTTCTCAGAGCAATACCAAGAGCCCCAGTGTATATATTAATACAGACCACAGTGCAGCATAATATAACAGATTACAAATAATAACACATCTCCGTGAAGGAAAATATATAAAGAGGGTGAAAAGTTCAATCAAAAATACAATTGGAATCCAAATCGCATGAAAATCGCTTAATTCAGTTCATGGGAAACGGAATCGCAAGGAGAGATATATGAGAAAGATAAGCCGTTCCTTTGGTGTGTCACATCAAGATGGAAAGGTGCAAGATGTAGGAACACTTCCAAGCCACCGATAGTTCCGAAGGAGTAATTATGGATGTACTCTTACCAAACTTGTTGGACCTCCTATATAACGAGGTCATACAGGCCTGCAGCTATAACCCTCTGCGGGGACAAATGGATACCGATGTCCTGTTACATTTTTGTTTAACTTTAAATGTATTTATATTTTTTCTCGCAAAACTGTTCTTGCCCCAGTAAAGCAAACAAGATCAGGGACAGCAATGCAAACTAGGTACTAACTTTAAAAATACAGGAAGTCCTAGGCTTAGACTCCCACCTTTCACTATGCAAAAATAATGTGTTCCTTGAAGAAGAAGGCATCCAGCTCAAACACAGATGTGATGGCTACAAGGAGTTCTCTAAACATGATTCTCTAATGTAAAACTTTTTTAGTTTAGCCTCAACTGTACTTTCCTGACAATGTGGAGAGTACCGGTAGCATGGAAAAGGTGGATACTGACATTTTAAAACAGTTGTAAGTCTTATTAAAAAAAAACTAAACAAAAGACAGCAGGGATTATCCAAATGTGAATGATTTATTAGTGATCAAGAAGTCAATTAATGCTGTAGTAAATCCAGAGGAAACAAATCCAGACCCCCTATAAGGTAATGACATATTGTGTTAGTATGCATTTCATACTAGCACATTATGAAAGACTTACCCTAAAATTAAGCCCTCCGGTGATGTGCTGTCATCACTGATGGGGCTTCCATCTTCACCCTGTCGTCCTTTCAGGTTTGCGGAGTCTGGCTGTTTGAATGGCTAAGCCGTGATGATGTCACTCCCACCCATGTGCACAGGAGCCATGATCACTGCACAGCACTCTGAAAGGAGTGCATACTCGTTATGCCGTCCCTTCAGAGTGCAGTGCACATGCACGGTAACATCACTGGCTGCTAAAAATGTGAATATCTCCTAAACAATGCACATTTCAGAGATATTCATTTTACCTACAAGCAACTTTTATTATAAGCTTACCTGTAGGTAGAAGTTGCAAAGTGGAGTTTACTACTGCTTTTAAAGGACTGAAAGGTCAGTTGAGGTGGAAATCGTCAGAAAGCAACAACATAGTAGAGTCAGAAGAATACAATGAAACTGTCCATAATCCAATGCCATACAGCAAAATGAATAAATAAATAAATAACTGTTTGTCCCCTCAACCTGGGAACCTGGGAATTTCCATGTTGTAGTTCACATGAATCCGAGATAGTAACTTGTTTTTAGGAAACTCTGGTAAAAACTCCCTGTTTCCCAGTGAATTTGGCATCTACTAGTGATGATGTCAGCTTTCACCAGGTTCAAGTGCAATAAGTCATCAACCAGTAATTGACTTTTCAGAGTTCCTTACTTTCCAGGTTCAATAATTTTATTGATCAGGATGTACAATGTGTTTGTTGCTGTTACTGATGGCAGAGTTCATCAAGTGCAAATGCAATACGGCATCATTCAGCTACAGACTCATGTTTCCTGCTGTTGATAACTGTTTTTCATCCCTCTACTATACTGACTCCCAATTTAGTCTCAGGCACTGGAGCATTGTTCTGCAAGTTTTCTTACTTTCTGATAACTGTTTGGCAAGCACATACCTGCTACACCAGGAATGTACTGTACCTTCTGTACATCTTTAAAAGTTAAGAATGGGGACTACAAGCACAGTGTTGTAAATTATTTTGCCCACTGGGAGCTTCCACAAACACAGAAGTATTTTTTTCAAAAAACCCTGAATTCTTTACATGTTTGCAGTGGTAAATCACATATACATTATAGCAACTGAACCCAACAGTCTCTTAGAAGTTATGCATGTACTTTTCTCTATTGTTTTTTTACCTAAAATTGAGAAGTTTACTAAAGAACATGTGGCTTTGAAACTGTACTTTGACAGTTAACAAGATTACAGTTATGCCAAAAAGTAGAGTTTTTATGATAAGAATGATTATAGGAGAGTAAATGCCATGACATTTTAGTTACACTGGTGGCTTGAACAACATTTCATTTATTATGAAGACATATACAAATGTATTACATTACATACAGGAGAAATGTTGCTTACTGTTTTTTGTTTTTTTTTATGTGTAAGCTGTTCAAAGCTTGGGATATTTTTTATATCCTAAACCTGCTTTAAACTTCTCCACAACTTTATCCCTGACCTTTCCGGTGTGTTCCTTGGCCTTCACGATGCTGTTTGTTCACTAAGGTTCTCTAACAAACCTCTGAGGGCTTCACAGAACAGCTGTATTTATACTGAGATTAAATTACACACAGGTGGACTCTATTTACTAATTAGGTGGCTACTGAAGGCAATTGGTTCCACTAGATTTTAGTTAGGGATATTAGAATAAAGGAGACTGATTACAAATGCATGCCACACTTTTCAGATATTTATTTGTAAAAAATGTTGAAAGCCATTTATCATTTTCCTTCCACTTCACAATTATGTGCCAGTTTGTGTTGGTCTATCTCATAAAATCCCAATAAAATAAATTTTTGTTTTTGGTTATAACATGACAAAATGTGGAAAATTTAAAGGGGTATGAATACTTTTTCAAGGCACTGTAGCTACATTCAACTGTACTTGTTCTGTAACACTGCAATAAAGCTGAAGAAGCTATTTGAATAAACAGCAACACGTCTTCAATATTGCAGAACAAGTCCAGCTGAACATGCCTAATGCTATTAGCTATTGTGGCTGGTAGATACTTTGCCATTACTGACCCCCTTTTCAAAGAGTAAGTTGCCTGACTAACTGTTATAGTTACATAGTTAGTAAGGTTTAATAAAGACATCAGTCCATCCAGTTCAACCTGAGTGAGTGTGGGTGTGTGTCTACAATTGTCCCTAACCCAGTACATCCCACACTCACATCAGTCCCTACCCTCAATCCAAGGTCCTCATTCATATACTAGGGCCGATTTTGGTCAGAAGCCAATTAACCTACCAGCATGTCTTTGGAGTGTGGGAGGAAACCGGAGTACCCGGAGGAAACCCTCGCAGGCACAGGGAGAACATGCAAACTCCAGGCAGGTAGTATTGTGGTTGGGATTCAAACCAGCGACCCTTTTTACTGCTAGGCGAGAGTGCTACCCACTAAACCACTGTGCCACCATCATGTTAAAGTGGTTGTAAAGTCACATCTATTATTTTCTTTGATCCTTTCTGTTTTAGGTCCATGTTTAGTACAGTGTGCTTGTTTTCCTAAAATTATAATGTTAAACACCATCTTTGCACAGTGTTGCTGTGCAATCATGTGTCCTTCCTCTGCGTCCCTTCCCAATCTTAGATACCATAGTGGGGGGAGCTAAGATTCCCTTCTGATGTATGAAAGATGGCAGAGGGAGGACACGTGACTGCACTGTGAAAAGAAGCATTATAATTTTAAGAGAACACACATACTGCACTAAACATGGACCTAAAGCAGAGAGAAATCATAGTAATTATTAGATGGTTCTTTAAAAGCACTGGAGCAGCTGTAGAGAATAGTATTACATTTAAGGCAGAAGGGGAGGGAAGGGGTGGGCAGGAGATGAGCTTCAAAGTTCACACACAGACTATGGAAATAACAGGGAGAGAGCGGGTTGGGAGATGCAGAGACACTGAGGAAAGAGCAGGATGATGGAGGCATGTAATCTGACCACGTGATCATGGATTAGCAGCCACGATTAGCATGATCAGCACACACAGGGAAACACAGGAACAGGCAGGATCAACAAGGTATTGTACAACTTAGAAAGGGCCAACTGACACTGCAAAAGCACTATGCTGTATATAATGTCTTAAAGGGACGGGAGCTTTTTTTTGTAGGGCTACAACCAGTTTAAACCTCTAGCAGCAATATTGTTTAAATCTCATGTATGCAGACAGAAAACAAATAACCTGTACCTGTACCTGTACTTGTTTCTGGTCACTGACCCAACTACTGAAGTAGGAGAGACAGCAGGACAGGCAGGTAACTAACA
The DNA here is from genome assembly GCA_037952925.1 of Lithobates clamitans. Lineage (NCBI taxonomy): Eukaryota > Metazoa > Chordata > Amphibia > Anura > Ranidae > Lithobates > Lithobates clamitans. Next base: position 977,104 of record JBBGZY010000324.1, on the reverse strand, counting down.
TTTTAGAAGGAGATATAAATGGCAGTCACCATGTTCTCTAATGACTGTTTTACTTTATATTGTATATGTCCTTTATGATTCTTCTCATTCAAAAGATAAATTTACATCACTTTTTTAGAAAGTCTAAGACGTTAATGCCAGGAATTCTTATTTTCTAACTATGAAATACATATATTGCTACTTATTGAAAATGTTACCAAGCACTTTTTTACTGGCAGCCGCATAGTTAACAGTATTCAATGTTTATGTTTTGGAACAGCTGAATTCCTGCCTGTTTCTCCCAGTAGAAGAAATCAGACTGATAAGTAGTGCCTGTGACAAAAGTGATTAGTAATGCACTTGAGACTAGCAGCATGCAGTCCCAAAGAATGGATAAATACATTTCCTGCTGAAAATCATTGGAATGACATTACAGCTCCAAAAACAAAGTGATTGTCTAGGTCAGTCTGTTACAGGGCTTAGCATTCTAGCAGACATATACTGTAAATGTTGTTTCTATCAACAAGAAAGGATTTATTGATTCATAGAAAAACTCAGCAAGTGATGTTCTTAGGAGATTTCCTGAAGCAAACCATGTTCATAACAATAGGCTCTGGAAGCACAGACTAAAAAAAGTAAGAAAAATAGATCTAAAAAGAGAGATTTTTTGGCAGCTACAAAATGCAGAACAAACTTAACATAATGGGCCTAATTTACTGTGACTACTGTCTCACTAAGTGAGAAATGTAGTGAAATAGTGTGAAAGGAAATTAACCTAGACCTGGCTTACAAAAAATGTAAAATTGGATAAAATGCAAAGCAGGAGTTTGCTACAAGATGCCATTTAGAATGCATGTGTTAAAGTTAGTAATATCCAGATAGTTCAGTAGATAGTTAGGTATCAGGTTTATAGTTCCACAGATATTAATTTTTGGGGGGTTGATGGTAAAATAAAAACTCATAAAGTCATAAAAAAGCAGTGGCAAACTCAAGACTACATGTAAGTGCCGGAGCTTTGCCTGTCAGAACATTGTAGTATTAGATATGTACAAGCATCTCTGGTTGTCTGCACTTATAACCTGCATCTTTTTTTTTTCTTTTTTATTACAGGGTCTTATTGAATTATAGTTAGATTAGAAGCCAGGGGTGGCATAATTAGGTTTAAAGGTTAAGGAAAATTAAAGTTAACTGTTAAGAGATAGTTCCAAGCATTAACCTACACTTCTAATGGCTAACAAGTTTATCTGTACCAGCTGGGTGTTTGGAGTAAACACAGCTTGACCTCACTTTTTATAATCAGTCCCAGATTCACTTCACCTTACTCTGCACTCAGACCCCTTTCACACTCAGCCACAGGCAGGCTAGTTTTAGTGGCACTTTATCGTCTCATTTGTGGTGCTTTTTGCCAGCTAGCTTGGTGCTTTTGACCCCCGCTAGCGACTGAATAAAGGATTAATAGTGCCCGTGTTGTGGAGCTGCCGAAGCGCTTTGCAGACACTTCGGCAGCGCTGCCCATTCATTTCAATGGGCAAGGCGTTTTGGGAGTGGTGCATACACCGCTCCCAAACCGCCCCAAAGATGCTGCTTCCAGGACTTTTTCTAACATCCTGCAAGTGCACTGCCCCAGTGTGAAAGCACTCAGGCTTTCACACTGTGGAGGCATGGGAGGTGTTTTTCAGGCGCTTTGCAGGCGCTAAAAACACCTGAAAAATGCCTTCTGTGTGAAAGGGGTCTTAATAAAATCAGACCTGGGTTTGCTTATCTTTATTATAGACCTTCCTACCTGCACCTTGTGTTTTTCATCTGCATACGATGTGCATTGATCATATAGTTTCATGCTGTCATTTGTTGTCATCTATGCATAGTCTATAGTAAAGTAAATCTTTACATTCTTGTGTCAGAAGTGTATGTTTGTTTATACACTTGAGTTATTCAGTATGGTACTACGCCAGTTAATGCATTCCATCTGTCTGTAGTGTGAGAACTGACATTTCCTGTGAAGAAACTACATGTCCCACAATCCATGGGTCTCTCAGTCTAGTGTTCTTTGGGTGAGAGCTACACAGTAATCAGACACAGTATAACTGACAGACACAAGCAGGCAGAACAATTAACAATGCAGTCTTTTATCACATGAGCATTCTCACATGTGTAATACAACACAGAAAATTAGGTGAGGTATGCATTGTGACCTGGAACATGAACTTGCCTGTACCTTTAGTGACTGGGGACAAGCTAGGTGAATGAATGCATGGAGATAGGGTAATCAATCAGCTGCAGCTACAACATGTGAGCCCATCATTACAAGGTACGGCAAACAAACAACACAGGGAATATAGCTACACTACACAAGAAGAACAAAACAACAAAAACATTTGAAAGTGTACAATGCCGCTAATGTGTTCTAATCATTCCATTAATTATAATTAAAAACAAAGTTTAGCTCATCATTTAAGAACTTAAAATCCTATACTAAACGCTGTGCTTTATTTAATTGTCAGGGTGTGTTATCCTATAATAGGGATGAGCCGAACACCCCCCTGTTCGGTTCGCACCAGAACATGTGAACAGGAAAAAAGTTCGCTCGAACACGCGAACACCGTTAAAGTCTATGGGACACGAACATGAATAATCGAAAGTGCTAATTTTAAAGGCTTATATGCAAGTTATTCTCATAAAAAGTGTTTGGGGACCCGGGTCCTGCCCCAGGGGACATGGATCAATGCAAAAAAAAGTTCTAAAAACGACCGTTTTTTCAGGATCAGTGATTTTAATAATGCTTAAGGTCAAACAATAAAAGTGTAATATCCCTTTAAATTTCGTACCTGGGGGGTGTCTATAGTATGCCTGTAAAGGGGCGCATGTTTCCCGTGTTTAGAACAGTCTGACAGCAAAATGACATTTGGAAGGAAAAAAACCATTTAAAACTACCCGCAGCTATTGCATTGCCGACAATACACATAGAAGTTCATTGATAAAAGCGGCATGGGAATTCCCCACAAGGAAACCCCGAACCAAAATTTAAAAAAAAAAATGACGTAAGAGTCCCCCTAAAATCCATACCAGACCCTTCAGGTCTGGTATGGATTTTAAGGGGAACCCCGCGCCAAAAAAAAAAAAAAACGGCGTGGGGTCCCCCCAAAAATCCATACGAGACCCTTATCTGAGCACACAACCTGGCAGGCTGCAGGAAAAGAGGGGGGGACGAGAGTGCGGCCCCCCTCCCTCCTGAACCGTACCAGGCCACATGCCCTCAACATTGGGTGGGTGCTTTGGGGTAGCCCCCCAAAACACCTTGTCCCCATGTTGATGAGGACAAGGGCCTCATCCCCACAACCCTGGCCGGTGGTTGTGGGGGTCTGTGGGTGGGGGGCTTATCGGAATCTGGAAGCCCCCTTTAACAAGGGGACCCCCAGATCCCGCCCCCCCGTGTAAAATGGTAAAGGGGTACTTACCCCTACCATTTCACTAAAAAACTGTCAAAAATGTTAAAAATGACAAGAGACAGTTTTTGAAAATTCCTTTATTTAAATGCTTCTTCTTTCTTCTATCTTCCTTCATCTTCTTCTTCTGGTTCTTCTGGCTCTTCTGGTTCTTCCTCCGGCGTTTTCATCCAGCATCTCCTCCGCGGCGTCTTCTATCTTCTTCTCCTCGGGCCACTCCGCACCCATGGCATGGGGGGAGGCTCCCGCTCTTCTCTTCATCTTCTTCTTCATCCTCTTCTCTTCTTCCTTCTTCTCTTCTTCATTTTCTTCTCCGGCCCGCTCTGCACCCATGCTGGCATGGAGGGAGGCTCCCGCTATGTGACGGAGTCTCCTCGTCTGACGCTTCTTAAATAACGGGGGGCGTGGCCACCCGGTGACCCCGCCCCCTCTGACGCACGGTGACTTGACGGGATATCTCTGTGACGTCACGGGGAATGCCACAGGGAAGTCCCGTCATGTCCCGTGTGTCAGAGGGGGGCGGGGTCACCGGGTGGCCCCGCCCCCTGTTATTTAAGAACCGTCAGACGAGGAGACGCCGTCACACAGCGGGAGCCTCCCCCATGCCAGCATGGATGCGGAGCGGCCCGGAGAAGAAAATGAAGAAGAGAAAAAGAGAAGAAGAGAAGAGGATGAAGAAGAAGATGAAGAGAAGAGCGGGAGCCTCCCCCCATGCCATGGGTGCGGAGCGGCCCGAGGAGAAGAAGATAGAAGATAGAAGACGCCGCGGAGGAGATGCTGGACGAGAACGCCGGAGGAAGAACCAGAAGAGCCAGAAGAACCAGAAGAACCTGTCTCTTGTCATTTTTAACATTTTTGACAGTTTTTTAGTGAAATGGTAGGGGTAAGTACCCCCTTACCATTTCACACAGGGGGGGGCAGGATCTGGGGGTCCCCTTGTTAAAGGGGGCTTCCAGATTCCGATAAGCCCCCCGCCCGCAGACCCCCACCACCACCGGCCAGGGTTGTGGGGATGAGGCCCTTGTCCTCATCAACATGGGGACAAGGTGTTTTGAGGGGCTACCCCAAAGCACCCTCCCAATGTTGAGGGCATGTGGCCTAGTACGGTTCAGGAGGGGGGGGCGCACTCTCGTCCCCCCTCTTTTCTTGCGACTTGCCAGGTTGCGTGCTCGGATAAGGGTCTGGTATGGATCTTTGGGGGGACCCCACGCCGTTTTTTGTTTTTTGGGGGGGCGCGGGGTTCCCCTTAAAATCCGTCTGGTATGGAATTTAGGGGGAACCCCACGTCATTTTTTTTTAAATTTTGGCCGGGGTTCCCCTTAATATCCATACCAGCCCTGAAGGGCCTGGTATGGAATTTAGGGGGACTCCCACGTCGTTTTTTTTTTTTTTATTTTGGTTCGGGGTTTCCCTGTGGAGAATTCCCATGCCGTTTTTATCAATGAACTTCTATGTGTATTGTCGGCAATGCACTAGCCGCGGGTAGTTTTAAATGTGTTTTTTCCTTCCAAATGTCATTTTGCTGTCAGACTGTTCTAAACACGGGAAACATGCGCCCCTTTACAGGCATACTATAGACACCCCCCAGGTACGAAATTTAAAGGGATATTACACTTTTATTGTTTGACTTTAAGCATTATTAAAATCACTGCTCCTGAAAAAACGGCCATTTTTAAAACTTTTTTTTGCATTGATCCATGTCCCCTGGGGCAGGACCCAGGTCCCCAAACACTTTTTATGACAATAACTTGCACATTAGCCTTTAAAATTAGCACTTTTGATTATTCATGTTCGTGTCCCATAGACTTTAACGGTGTTCGTGTGTTCGAACGAACTTTTTTCCTGTTCGCATGTTCTGGTGCGAACCGAACAGGGGGGTGTTCGGCTCATCCCTACTGAGTACCATTGGAATTTAAACAAGCACCTGTGATTTCTGTTATCTGTAATCCACTACTTCTGGTAAGAGGTGAGTGTTTGCGGTGAAGGGAATATGCACAGATCTTCCTTTGGATCGCAATAGACAGATTGAATTCCCTATTGTGATCATCACTCATTGGAGTGTTGTTTTTATTAACTCTTTTTCAAGGGTTCATTTTTTTGGACTTCTATATGGACAATTTTATATTGTAATTCATTTCTTTTCACATGGTGTTTATGCTCAATATTTATTCACATTCCCTTACTTTTTATGACAACTATTGTTTTATTTCAGTATGGTCAAGGTTTTATTCACATTTATGAAAATACCCCTTTGGGGTTGATTTACTAAAACTGGAGAGTGCAAAATCTGGTGCAGCTCTGCATATAAATCAATCAGCTTCCAGGTTTTTTGTAAAAGCTTAATTGAACAAGCTGAAGTTAGAAGCTGATTGGCCACCATACACAGCTGCACCAGATTTTGCACTCTTCAGTTTTAGTAAATCAACCCCTTTGTGTTATCAGATTAGCACACCTAGTTTTTTATTATTGTTTATTAGCCTTGTGTTCTTACTTTTTTGGTTGCAGCTTTTTTATTAATTAATTAATCTCACCTTGAGAGTTAAGCCTCGTACACACAATCGGATTTTCCGCAGACAAAACCTCAGACTTTTGTCTGAAGGCGTGTGCCTGGATTTTGTCTTACATACAAACGACAAGGAATTGTCGGCAAACAAACATGAACGTAGTGACGTACTACGTGGTTTTTCAGCTCTTTAGCGCCACCCTTTGGGCTACTTCTGCTAATTTTGTGATAGTAGAAGTTTGGTGAGTGTTGATTTGTGCTTTTCATTTTGCGCTTTTCATTTAGCACTTTTCAGTTCGCTCTTTTTATTTCATGCTTTTCAGTTTGTTTCTGAACTTCATCAACCAGACATGTTGCAGAATCGGAAGAGATAACGTGTTATTTATTATTGACATTGGAGTTATTGCTTTGACCCAAGTCCAGTCCAGGAACAGGAGGAGGAGGATTTCTTGGACCAAAAATTGGTTGCTTTATTAATCGTGACCAATTATGTCATATGCCATTGCTGCAGGAGCTCCTGGAGAATAATTCGGATGATTTTCAGAATTATCTCCAGATGATGGACCCCTGCTTTCACCAACTCTTGCCATTGTTGACCCCTATATTAAGAAGCAGGACACATGCATGAGGCTTTTACATTTATTTTTTGGTTGAATAATGATTTGATTTGGTAAATTTTCTATATTTTTGGATGCATAGAATGCACTTTTTTTGGTTCATTTCCATTGGCAGATAGCATGTCTAATGTTATTTGTTTTCTTTTTTTAATGCACAATAAAAAAAAAATGTGTATAATATTTGATCTTAAAAACTATGGGATAGTGGTGTTGTGGTAACTTGCCCCCAAAAAAGCATAATAATATTATTCTTGATATCACTAGAAAATTAAAGCCTTTTAACATACATTTGCCATAACTCCATCAGTATTACCAGCAAAGCAGCTTCATTGTTGTCCCATTAAATAAAGAAGAAGAGAATGTGTGCTGCATTTCGAGATTTCATAATTTGCCACGTCACGAATGTTAATTCTGTATGACGAATGCTAGTTTACAAGACTGACTGCTTCTGGCTCGTCCTTGCTTCCAAGCATGCCTGTTTGTACTTTGGACTTTTATCTGATGGACTTATGTACACACGCTTGGAAAATCCGACAACAGACATTTGTCCGCGAAAAATTTTGAAGCCTGCCATCCAACTTTTGTCTGCGGAAAATCCGATAACAGTTGTTCGATGGAGCATACAAATGGTCAGCTTTTCCGCCAACAGCCTGTCATCACACATTTACCGTCGGAAAATCCAATCTTGTGTACGCGGCTTTAGAGGATCAGTGCAGGAATTCCCATTTATTTTAGGGCTACACATGCAATAAAATTTGTTTGCTACTGAGAGATTTAACCATTTCTTGGTATTCACACCAAAATCAATGTGAAGAGTCATAGTGTATTTGATTATAGCTTTCAAAAATGAACTATCTTTCATGTTCATTAAATGAATATACTTACTTATTATTTCTAACTTATTACTCCCCTTTATCAAAATCATTTGCTACATCTGTCACAGTTGTCATTCATGTCATCAAAATTCTGTCTATGTTCCTGCTATTTTCATTTTGAAACCAAATTTCATTTTAACGTTGCATTTTTGACTCATGTATTGAGAACTATATTGTTTTTAGGAAAACTCTTCTGTCCTTATTGTCTATATTTGCTAAATAGATTTCTGGATATCTAAATTCTGTTGTGGTGATTACATTCTAGAGATAAACAAGTCAATATAAACTACTCTGTGCTAATTTTCACAAGCTTTACCCAAACTTACTACCCCAAGTAAATATCCATCCAGCAAATCAGAAGCATAAGGTTTCATGTGTTTTTTATTCCTGCAATATACAAACCCAGTTACTAAAATTTAATATCAGTTTCATATCAGTTTCAATGTGTTAACTTAGTTTCAGAAGTGTTTTTAAATCATTTAGGTCTAAATATTTCTTTAATCACTTGCCTACTGGGCACTTTTACCCCTTCCTGCCCAGGCCAATTTTCAGCTTTCATAGCTGTCGCACTTTTAATGACACTTGCATGGTCATGCAACACTGTACCCACACTGTACCCAAATGAAATAGTTATAAATTTAGCAAACAGGTAATGTTTCTCTTTCACTGATGTGTGCTGATGAGGCTGCACTGATGGGCATGGATAGGCTGCACTGATGGGCACTGATAGGCTGCACTCATGAGCACTAATGAGGCGGTACTGTTGAGGTGGCACTAATGGGCATTGATGGGCACTGATAGGCTGCACTTGTGGGCACTGAAAGGCTGCACATTTGGGCACTGATGTGGCTTCACTGATAGGCTGCACTGATGGGCACTTATGGCGGCACTGACAGGTGGAACTGATAGGTGGCACTGATGGGCACTGATAGGTGGCACTGATGGGCACTGAAGGGATGCACTGATAGGTGACACTGATGAGGAGGCACTGATTGGCATCACTGGTGGGCACAGATTTGCAGCACCGGTGGGCAAAGATTGGCAGCACTGGTGGGCATTGATGGAACTGCACTCATGATCAGTGCCCTGATTATCAGTGTACATGTCCCTTTTAGGAAATCCGGTTATCGGCTCCCTTCTCCTCTCCTCATGCTGTCAGCCTTCCTTCGGAAGAGAGACCCCTGGACACCTGGGAGCAGGCTTGTCTAGATTCTGGTGAATCTTCGCATAAGTCTGTCATTGCGAACAGATGTACCTGGGACCCAAGAATTTTTCTCAGGAAGCTCCTCCAAGCAACCAGATACTGGGCAGAATTCTTTCCTGGAATCCAGAAGATGTTTCACTTCAGATTCCTTCTGTCTGTTGATCATGAGCAACGGCTGGAATGAAACAATGGTATCCTTCTGAAGAGGTTTTAGAAGAGAAATGGAAGACATTAGGGATCCCCATTGGAGCAGGTAGTTGTAGTCTAAAGGATATCAGGTTAACCTGGTGAATATCTTTGGAAGGCCTGATAAACCCAGGGATCAGTTTCTGTGAGGGAATTCGGAGTGACAGGTTCCTTATGGACAACCAGACCTGATCCCCAACTTAATTTGAGGGGCCTCAGAACAGAGGCAGTCCCCAAAGCGTTTTTGGGTAGCAGAGCATGAAGGCAAGTTAACCTTGGTCTTTCTCCAAATCTGCTAAAACATGCAGATTGTGGTGTTGGCATCAGGAATGTCAGAAGAAATGTCTGAAAATGAACAGGATTTAGGATGAAAGCCATAAACACAATAGAAGTGGATAAATTAGGTCAGTTGTTGTATGCAAATTCTGCCCAGGGTAGTGCTGAAGAAGTGCTGATAGGCAGATCAAAATGAGAGGCTTTGCAGTGCCTGGAAAAATAACTGTGACAATGTGATAATGTTCTGGGACATGAATAAGTCCAGGTGACGAAACATGTTGGGGCGTGGCTATCTGGCAATCTGACACAAGGAGTTTAGGAAGGAGGAAGGGGTGATGGTGCGGGGATCGGCCGAGGGACAGGCTGTTGCAGGCGGGTGAGACGCTCTCCACCTGCTTGTACTCCCTGGGTCCGCCGTGGCCGTGTGTTGTGGTTTCGCTTTGTATCACCATCCAGTTTGCCGTGTGATGTTCTAACTGCTGTGAAGGGATTTTGCCTATTTGCTTTTATTGACATGTGAGTTCACTGGCGCTGTTTTAGTGTGAATAAATTGATGTGTTTTAATGTTATTACACTATTAGAGCATTTCTTTCATTCCATATATGAATTCTTGGTTGTGAGGAGATTAACCAGTGTATAGCAGAGGAGACCTGGGTCGCATGTTAACCCCATGAGAGTGGGTTGGAGGCTCTGTACGGCCAAACACGAGAGTGGGAGGCCTTAATAGCTGATGAGTTAGAACTTCAGAAGGCAGTGGAATCACGTCACTGAGGTGTGGTGACATTTGCGGATCACGGTTGAAAGACTTTGAGGACACCTGCACCTTTTCTTGGATTTTTTTTTTTTGCATTTTATCACTCATTCATCATCACAATTTCAGTGGACTGTTTTATATATAATTTATATTTTTATTATTTTTTGATCTGTTTTATTTTTCACGTTTGGATTTCACTGTTGTTAAGGAATATATATTGTAGTTATTATTTATTCTGTACTGTCACGTGGTGAATTTCAGCATATGGTCATCACACTATAGCCTGTTATTGGGGATACTATTAGTTCACACTAGAGTGTCACATTTTCTGTTTTCGTTTTTTAAGAGTGAATTTTATTGCATCTTTTATTATCTTGATGAGTCAGCACACCTCCAATTCACTCTATAGTGACAGGAACGGTGAGATCCGACCCTATCTTACCACTATTAAGGTTAGCGTCACTATCCGCCTATACCATTTATTGTGGCAGCTTTGTTTGGGTTTTCCATCAGCGCGGAGGGGGTAATACAGGTTTGGGAGGGCTTAATCTCCTGGTTACCTTTCAGTTTACAATGTTCTGGGACACCCTGTGGAGCCTGAGTATTTCTAGGACAAACCAGGAAACCAGCAGTTTTGAGAAGGGGAGTTTGGCAGTAGAATAAAATGAGCCATTTTACTAAAACAGTCCACTAAAACCCAGATGATTGTGTGCCTATTTGAAAGAGAGAGGTCTGTTTTGGGGAGACATGGACCAGTATCTGAAGCAAAACCACCCCCAAAATGCCTCAGGCACACACCTCCCAAACAATAGAGCCCCCCCTTAAAAGCCAGGGCCCATAGTCAGTAGGCAAGAAGCTAACCTACAGTCCCCTCCAAAAGTCCCTGTCCCCGTTGGGTCTGTCACAGTATTAGTCCCAGTGTTGGACATTATATATCCCAGAAATTTTACTTCAGAGGCGTTAAAGGTACATTTAGAAAGCTTTGCATATATAAAATGTTTCTGGAGTCCATCCAAATACACAAGAAAGAACCAGGCCAGATACTCACAAAAAATGTCATTCATTTCTGGAAGACAGCTGGCACATTATGCTGGCCGAATGGCATGACAAGGTATTCGTAGTGTCCTTCATGAGTATTAAAAGCTGTCTTCCACATGTCGCCTTCCCGAATGTGAATCAAATTGTAAGCTCCCTACAAATTCAATTTGGTAAAAAATTAACCTCCCTGAATGTGACTAAAAAGCTCAGTAATGAGTGATAGGGGATACTTGTTTGGTATAGTGATCTTGTTCAAGCCATGGTAGTCAATAAAGGGCCGTAAGGACTTGTCTTTTTTTTCAACAAAAAAGAAACCTGCCCCTGCAGAAGAAGTGGACCGGTGAACTAACCCCTTCTCCAAATTTTTCTCAATTTGGCGAAGGGTTAAGTTTCCATGACCTGGGTCTAAGGTAGTGACAGAGGAAAAACTCAGTCTTTCAGAGGGCATGTGTAGGAGGTCTATTTGCTGATGAGGAAGGAAGACAGAGGCAGTCTTTTAAGAGAACACATCAAAAAAGTCAGCTGGGAGAGCTGGGGCGGTAAGGTGGGTGTCAGAAACCATGAATCAGACTGAGACAGAAGTGCAGTTAAATCAAACTTGTTTATTAATGATAATAATAATAATAAAGTAAACAGAGTAAACGTAGTGAAAACATAGCCAGAGTTCAGGAACCGGAATGGATAGTCAGACAAGCCAAAACGTCAGGGAGCCAGAGATGAGCGTAGAAGAACAGCAAGCAGGATCTGGAGCCAGAAGGAATGTCAGCCAAGAAAGTCTTTAACAGGAAGACAGGAGAGTGTCTCCAGAGATGTCACCAAGACGAAGGCAGAGATCTTCTGGGCTGGACGACTTAAGTAGGTAATTCACTGTAGAGAGAAAGGAGCTGGCAATTAGCCGACAGCTGAGCAGCCAGCTTTGAGAAGGAAAGGCTGAGCCCTGCCCTGACAGTGGGACAGTAATTTAGTGGTTCTTATGCAGTTATGGATACAGGTGTGGGACCAGGATATGTTCTCCCCTATAGCCAAATCTATGTGAGGGTTATGAAGCTTAAGCCAGGGATAACCTAAAATAAGGGGATATGCAGGAGATGTTATCAACTAGAACCTGATTGTTTTTGTAAAGTCCCAATGGTCAGAGAAATAGGTAGATAAAATTGCTAGTGGCACCAGAATCTATGAATGCTGAGAGGTGATAGCAAAGCATGGCAAAACTAAGTTGAGCAGGAACAAATAGCTTGCTTCAGAGGGGGCCTATGAACATATAGTCTAGAAAGGTAGATCCCACTCACACTAGACTCTAGTGTTTCCTGGGTTACTTGGGCAACTGGCAGCAAAGTGGCCATGGCCACCACAAAATAAGCAGAGGGATCTTCTAGCCTATTCCTCAGGGATAAACCAATAGTGCCAATTTGCAGAGATTCAGAGGACCCAGGAAAGCCTGATGGAGAAGAAGTTGGCAGAGTGTTAGGGGGTAAAGAACCCTCACTTTACTCCATTCTTATAAATGCTTGTCTATATGGATGGCTACTTTCATGGCTTCATCCAATGATTTTGGTTCAGGGTAGTGTACTAAGAAGTCCGTAATGGAGTCTAATGGGCCCAGTGGCATAGAGGGGGACAGCCGCCGGTGCGGTTGCCCAGGCTCAACATTTAGTGGGGCGCAGACAGGGACCGACCAACTATTGGGGAACTTGGGCAGAGATTTTTTTGTTTGTTCTTGAATGTGTGTTACCAACACACACAGTTTGTAAAATGCTGGCTCCACAGTTGCTCCACCTCTCCACTGCCTCTTCAGCCAATGAGAACAGCACTGTAACCCACCCCTTTCCTCAGCCTGGCACATTTTACTTTTGATGATGAGGCTCCGGCTACTGAGGGCAGGAGAGAGAGGATATACCATGCAGTGCTAGGAGTCTGGGATGGATCTAATGCCACTAAAAAATGTAAGTTGGTGGGGGGGCGCATGCGCGGATGCCTGAGAGGATAGTAATGCCGGCTTAGAGCTCCGCTCCAGTGACGTTCGCACCGGGGGACTACAGGTTCCAGAGGTTCTTAAACTTCGAAATAACGACAGACAAACATACTGCAAAGCCTCAGGTATAACTCAATATGGCTTTGAGAGGCACAAAGTCAAAATATAAAACCGGCATTAACAAAGAAACAACGCCTCAGCCGTCTTCCAAGATGGCGTCGGCAGTCTCCTATCAGCCTAGCACTTCACACAAGATTAAGCCTCTGAAAATGAAACTAAATACTGTGGGTATTAATGAGGAATCTGATTCTGACTCTGGAAATTCACAGACAGAATTTCAATCTACCTTATTTAAAAAATTTGAATGTATTTTACAGAAAGCTTTAAAGCAAACATCAGACCATATCACTGATAAACTGACTAGAGAAATCAGAAAAATAGGTCTGAGAACAGCTGAATTGGAGATCCGTGTAGATGATATTGAAAGCCAAACTCAGCTCTATATTTCTGAATTTAAAAATCTAAAAGAAGAAAATGTTCTTTTACAGCCCCCTTTAAAGGACCAGGAGAATAGAGTCAGAAGGGCTAATTTGCGGATCAGGGGTATTCCTGAGTCTGTCACTGATGTGCAAACCTATATCACTGCATTATTTCAGGAATTACAACCTGGCATTCCTATGGAGAGATTAGAGATGGACAGAGTGCACAGAGCATTGGCTACACGCAAACCAAATGGCCCTCCTAGAGATATAATTGCTAAACTGCATTACTATCGCACAAAAGAACAATTGCTTGCAGCAGCTAGAGGAAAGGATTCCCTCACTTTTCAGGGTCAAGTCTATCAACTGTTTGCAGACTTATCTCCTATCACAGTGGCTAAAAGACGTGCTCTTAAACCCCAATTACAAATACTGCAACATCATCACATCACCCATCATTGGGGGTTTCCTTTTTCTCTCAAATTCACACATTTAGAAACCAGATATGTCTGTCGCTCTTCAGAGGACCTACAATCTATCTTGCTTGAATTGGGCCTTACGGATCAACTTCCATCTACAAAACATTCTCGTAGAAGATCAGCTTCCAGATCTCCTCAACAAAATGCTGCAGCAGAACTGAGCCCATCTATTTCTCCTTGACAAAATCTTCATAAGCGAGGTCGCTTTGAAAATACAATTCCTAATACTGAAGATTCGATGTAATGATTTTTTTTATTTTTGATCATATTTTTTTTTTTTTTGATTCGCTAACCTTTTTTCTTTTTCAGATCTACAGGATCAAACATTGTCTAAAATGACTTAATTTCTAAGACAACATGTTTTCAATTTTATGGCCTCCCAGAATATAAATCATTTAATGATTTATTTATATATTTATTTAAAATTTATTTACTAAAGAGGTAATTTCCTGTTTGGTTAGGGCTTTGATGGTTTGTGTGTGTTTTTTTTTTTTATTATAATCTTATTTGTTACTATAATATTTAGATGCACACTCTGGTTCCTGTGGTTCCCCGGCGGTGTTCGTCCTTTCTGGAACTACTTGCTGCCCCCTTTGCCACCCTCAGACCCTTGCTACTATTATGCAGGATTCTGATGATGGCGCTGGAGCCCCTAGGAGTCCTTTGATTACTCCTAGGAGTTGCTCCCACACCCTAGGGATTTTTCACTACTTAATATCTAGGTACTGTTATATTAGGGTTTTTCGATCGATCATTATTTATCCTTTCTCTACTCTTTCCTCTCTTCTTTTCTCTCTCGAGGTGATGACTAATATTCTAGTTTTAGGCCATATTTCTTATCTTATGTTAGTCAATTTTGAATTGCTATGGCTCCTATAAACATTTTATCCCTAAATGTACAAGGATTTAATATCCCACAAACAAAAGGAACAAAAGCAATGCAATCTTTTTCAGCCAAGAAAGAACACATAATTTTCTTACAGGAAACCCACTTCATTGATAAATCTTCCCCTAAATTTCTCTCCACCTCATACCCACAATTTTACACTGCCTCTACCACAGTCAAACAACATGGAACTCTTATAGGATTTCATCACTCCATGCCATTTACTTTATCAACACAATTGAAAGACCCAGAGGGAAGATATATACTTCTCACTGGTCATCTATCAGATATTCCCATTACCATAGTATCATACTATGCTCCGAATAAAAAACTAGAAGCTTTCTTATCCCATCTTTTCCAAGTGGTTGAAACACACAAAATGGGTACTGTAATCTTATGTGGAGATTCGAATAAAACGATATTCCCTTTTTTAGATAAGTCTCCCCCATCCCCTATCACCAACTCCAACAAGCTAAACCTTCAGCATTTACTTACAAAACACGGTCTTGGGGACACGTGGCATGAAATTAATCCTACTAGCAGGCGTTTTACACATTATTCTTATCCGCATAAATCCTTTCCTCGTATTGACCATATTCTAGTCCCTTTAAGTATGATTCCTGAGATTTTATCATCCACCATTCTCCCATTAACATGGTCAGATTATTGTGCAATATACACCTCTATTGCTTCCACTGTACCCAGATCACACGATTCCACTTGGTATATAAATGACTCTACATTAGCTAACCCTGTCCATCGTCTTGAGATCGAAGGAGCACTAAACTATTATCTTTTCTCTAATGACACAGGTGATGTTTCAGACCTTACGTTATGGGAAGCTCATAAAGCTGTTATTCGGGGCAAATTGATTCAGCAAGCGACAAAACTTAAAAGAGAACGTAAACTAATGTTCGCAAAACTGGAAGCTAATTTTAACTCCTGTCATAATGCATTTCAATCATCCCCAAATTCCACCACTAATGCTAAACTAGATAAAGCCCGTCTAGATTTAGATTTATTTTTAACAGATTCAGCAGACAAACTTTTACATAAACGACAACATGTACAATACCTTAAAGCAAATAAACCGG
Source organism: Lithobates clamitans (assembly GCA_037952925.1). Classification (NCBI taxonomy): domain Eukaryota; kingdom Metazoa; phylum Chordata; class Amphibia; order Anura; family Ranidae; genus Lithobates; species Lithobates clamitans. The sequence goes on along the minus strand of JBBGZY010000324.1, from coordinate 961,319 downwards.
ATTCCCTTATGGCTAGGAGTTTAAAATCAATAAATCATATAAGGTCCTCCATAAGGTTGAAAACATCTCGTGATGCTTATACTAGTAATCCGATTAAAATATTAGAGGTGTTTCGTTCTAATCTAGCTAAACTATATTCCCCCATGACTGATTTTAACCAGACTAATGCTAATAAACTGTTTTCTAATATCAAACTCCCCACTCTTAACGACGAGCAACGAGAGAGACTTGAGCGCCCTATTACAACAAATGAAATTCAAATTGCTATTAAAGAATTGAAATTACATAAAAGGCCAGGCCCCGATGGGTTTTCGGCATCATATTAGAAACATTTTGAGCACATTCTAACTCCAGTCTTAACCAGAGCGCTTAATTCTCTCTTGGCAGGTAACTCGTTTTATCCTGAATCATTAACATCTACCATAGTTATGCTACCCAAACCACACTCTTATAACACTTCCTGGTCTAACTATCGCCCTATTTCCCTCCTCAATTTAGATATTAAATTACTAGCCAAGATTCTTGCTTCTCGTTTGAACAATTTCATAGGCCACCTAATACACCCAGATCAAACAGGTTTCATACCCAAGAGACAAGCAGGAGATAATATTAGACAAGCTCTTTTACTCATTCAAGCTGCTAAATCTAGACGTATCCCAACTTGCCTTCTATCATTGGATATCCGTAAGGCATTTGATTCAATCACATGGCCTTATATGCAATATACGCTTCAACAATGGGGTTTTGGTAATCATTTATTGTCTTGGATCTCCTCTCTCTATAACAACCCCAAGGCATATATCAAATACGTTGGTTACAAATCAGCAATGTTGGATATCAGAGGAGGCACGAGACAAGGCTGTCCTTTATCCCCGTTGCTTTTTGCCCTACTGATAGAACCCTTGGCACAATTGATCAGATCCAACCCAGATATCAAAGGTATCGAATTAGGTGGCCACCATCACAAACGTTGTCTCTTCGCAGACGATATACTTATTTTCTTATCTCACCCCCACATTTCTGCTCCTAATCTCCTCAATATATTAGATACATTTTCACATATATCTGGTCTCATAGTAAATCACACCAAATCAAATGCTTTGAATGTTTCTATAATACAATCAGACCAATTACCGTATTTAGGAGTACATCTCACCTCCTCATTATCTGATCTTTTTGCAGCTAATTACCTACCTTTGTTAAAACAAACTACAGCCTTAATGAAGCAATGGTCCTCATTACCATTATCGTGGTTAGGACGGATAAATGCTGTGAAAATGTCAATACTACCGAAGTTCTTGTATTTGTTTAGGGTACTCCCTGTCTCTTTACCGTCATATTTCTTACAGCTCATACAACGTAGAGTTATGTCTTTTATTTGGGATAAGATTAAACCACATATTCCAAAATCTTCTTTATATCTTAGTAAATCTTGTGGGGGATTAGGGCTACCAAACTTTTCCTCCTATTATTATGCAGCCCAATTATCAATATTAACTAAATATCACTCTACTGAGAATATACCCTTATGGGTAGCTATCGAATCCATTGACTGTGATCCCATCTCAATTGACAATCTACTATGGATTCTGCCAAAGGATAGATCTTATCTTACCAACCCTATCATGAAACATTCATTGGCTATTTGGGATAGGTTTAATGACTCACATGGCCTACGATCAAAACATAATCCCCTCCTCTCTTTTCTGGGGAATCCAGCCTTTTACCCTGCGTGGAAATTTCCAAAATCCTTTTCTGCATGGTCTTCTAGAAAATTGATGAAACTTTATAAGCTAGTATCTATGGATACTCTTCAAACATTTCCTATGTTATGTAAGAATCACAAACTCTCAAACAATGAGATATTCCGTTATTTACAAATTAAGAATTTCTTTACACCTCTACTTAGTTTAAGTACATCAATTAATCAAATGTCCCAATTCGAACATATTTGCATAAGTGACCCACATGTTAGAGGGTTGATTTCATGTGTGTACCAGATGCTTATTACTAACTCTAATGTGAATATTCCTTCTGTTAAATGGGCACAGGATATGGGACGAATATTTGACAACAATGACTGGTCTAATATTTGGTTAGCCACCAAATCATCATCTCCTAATTGTTTTGCTTTGGAAACCAACTTCAAAGTTCTGGCAAGGTGGTACTTGGTACCAGCTAGAATAGCAAAATTTACTCCTTCTTATCCCAATAATTGCTTCAAAGGTTGCTCTTCACCAGGTACACATTTCCATATATGGTGGGATTACCCGGTGGCCCAAAAATTTTGTAAAAAAATATTTGCAATGGCATCTAAGGCTATAGATACTCCAGACCCTGCCATTGCACTTCTGAATCTTAAACTGGCTTCACTCACCAGGGTACAATTCAAACTACTAATTCACATTAATACTGCTGCCAAACAAACCATAGCCAAGGCATGGAAGAATAAGAATTTAATTGAGGCAGAGGTTAAACATAGAATGAACAAAGCTCTAATTTTTGCTAAAATGTCAGCTATCGAAGATAATAATATCAACAAATTCCGTCTGATTTGGCAACCATGGGTTAAACACTTATTTACCTCTGATTTTGACCAGTCATTGTTGTTACCATGCTAAAATCCTTGTGTTATTGTTATTATATATATAAATATATAACTTGTTCATATCATAAGCTAGGTCATCACCTCGATAGACTTCTTTCTTTCTTATCTTTTCCTCTCTTCTTTTTCTCCCCTTTTTTTTTCTCTTCTTTTCCTTCCTCTTCTTCTTCTCCTCTATTCTCATCTTATTTACTAAAGCTAATGATGAACTTGGCATACCTTACCAATTTATACACTAATATATTCCTCATCGGCTTAGGGACTAACTTATGCTCTGAAGATTCGGTAAAAAAAAAATTCTCTTCACAAATTTTTTTCCGAACTGGTTATGATTATCTAATGATTCATCAAAGAAATTGTTATATCTTTATATAATATATCACATAATATAATAATTATAAATAAATACGTTTTCGATTCAGATTATATATGCCCCCACCCGTCCACAGTTTGAGCCCATTTGGGGTGGATGTGTGGTCTGGAGGCATAATATAAATAGATTTTTTCTTTCTTTATGTACCCCAATTTAGATCTTATTTCGGATCTTTACATATGTTACTATTCTATGCAGTCTCTAAGACACATAATCTTTTTCTTTCAGTAAGACTAATTTGTAATATGTAAAAAAACTGTTAATCGCATTGTCTATATATATATCCCATGCTTTGATACTTGTCTTAATTTGTATCTTATTTATAAAAAACTTCAATAAGAATATTGAACCTGAAAAATGTAAGTTGGTTGCATGTCGTCAGTAGCAAGGATTGTTAGGAGCATGAGACATGTAGCTATTGTCTCCCTCTGATGCTCAGAACAGGAAGAGAGAGTGGCTGAGCAGTGGCTGAAGACAAAAGGAGTGGCTGTGGAGAGAGAAATAAGAGCTGTGTGTCTCATGCTCTTAACATGAATAGGAAGATGCCATGTCTAGCTTACATTGCTTATCATTCTGCAGCTGTGCTACTCCTGTATTTACTTAGCTGTACCTGGCAATTGCATTTCCTTGACTTTGTGCTATGTGGAATGCATAATGAGGGGCAATGTTAGCCTCAGAATTCCCTGTGAGAGTGATGTCACACACTGTGTGTTCCGGTTGAAAGGTCTGTGTAGGGGTCCGACAAGAAGACCTGCAGTGAATCTTGCTGAGTTATAATTGTTGGTGTTGGTATGTGGATTAAAGTGGCTACTCTTGCTCCCTGGGCTGAATTCAGGAGGAAGGGAGCTCTACTTGTAGAGTCTATCAGCTAGCAGCAAAGCACAGCATTCCACTGAGCAGCTGCAATACAGCACTAAACTGTGTCTTGTGTATATATAGAAATGTATATTTCATCTTCACTGTGATGTTCAGTGCTAGCACTATTTACAGCCTGGGCCTCTGATTGGCTGCCCACAGCCTGCAGCCTTTTATTATTGGTTGAATTTGAGAAGATATCTTGGCTGAATTTGAGAAGAGATTTTGCAGTCAATCAATAATAAAAGATTACGGCCAGCCAATCAGAGGCACAGGCTGTGAGTGGAGGAACCCATTGTGTTTCCACAGCCAGAGTTTAATACTGTACTAATGGAAGGGACTTAGGGAGTTCTAAAAGTCCACAGGTTAGGAGGCACAAATTATTTGCCTTGCCCCAGGTGCTGAGAACCCATGCTATGCCACTGGATGGGCCTAACCTGAAAGAGTTTTTAGAGCTTTAGACCTGAGTCATTCCAGTCAGGTGCCCAGGAAATCAAAGCAGTATTGTTCAGCGGTGTGTTTACCCTGTCATAATGACCTAAAGTTAGTTTCTGCTGAATGAGCTTGGTCAAAGTCATCATAGAGTATACCCAGGCCCTTGCAAAATGCTTCGACTGACCCTCAGGCTTGATCTTCTGTGGGGAGACTAATAGCCCAAGACTGGGGGTCTTCTTGCAACCACATAATAATCATGTTAACCTAAGCTTAAAGTACAGTATACCACTGTTTTTAAAATGAAAAAACCTATGGGGGTCACCAGAAAATCAGTCAGTCAGGACAACCTTGTGGTCATGTTCCTGTGCTACTGCTCCAGGTGCATTCTTATACTTTGTCACAAGACAGGACAGTTCCTGGTCTTTCCTGGACTTGGCATGTCAGTTTTCAAAGCTCTTCCACAAATAAACAAGCTTATGAAGAATCCATCCTCAAGGCACTATAGCTGGTTTGGATTCCACCCAGAGGCCGTCCCTACACCAACCACCCTGCAGGTGGATAATCAGATAGCGAGAGTGCAGCTTAGCAAAAACTGGGATGCAGCAGCTGCCATTGAACAGGAGTTTTAAACACCCCTGACAACTACCTTATTTTACCCACTGTCAGATGAATTTGACACTTTAGTAAACAAAGGTTGGGCATCTGGATTTCTGCAGGTGGCATTTCTACATGAAGACTGTTAATGTAAATCTAAGCCCAAATACTAACATGTCATGTTTATATCAGTTGTTTTGATCTTTTTAAACTTGATGCATATTTATTCCTGGTGTGGACTATAAATGTGTAACCACATACAATATAGATCAACTGTGTGCACCAAATGCCTTTGCAAACCTAGATATTGTCATATGAAGGAGCAGTAAAATAATCACTGATCTGCATGCAAATTTTATGCACATGCATGTGCCAGGAGCAGAGCTGTGGGAGGAACTGAGCAGGCCCACTCACTACAGTGCATTTAAAAAAGGGAAATTAAGTAAATTGTCCTCCCTTAACCACTTCAATACCAGGCACTTTCGCCCCCTCCCCTTCCAGGACAATTTTCAGCTTTCAGCACTGTCGCACTTTGAATGACAATTGCTTGGTCATGCTACACTGTACCTAAACAAAATTTTTATAATTTTGTTCCCACAAATAGAGCTTTCTTTTGGTGGGTTTTGATCACCTCTGCAGTTTTTATTTATTGGTAAACAAATGAAAAAAAACAAATTTTCTGAAAAAAAAAAGATTTTCTTTGTTTCATTTATAAAATGTCGTTTTCCCCTTCACTGATGGGCACTGATGACGTGGCACTGATGGTTTGGCACTGATAAGCACTGATGAGGAGGCACTGATATGTAGAAATTATAGGTGGCACTTATATGCAGCACTGATGGGACCAATAGGCGGCACTGATATGCAGCACTGATGGGAACTAATAGGCTGCACTGATGGGCACTGATAGGTGGCACTGATGGGCACTGACAGGCGGCTATGATGGGCACTGACATGTGGCACTGACAGGTGGCACTGATGGGCAGCACTGATGATGAGGTACTAATGAGGTACTGACAGATTTTACTGCTGCCCACTGATTGACATTGTGATGGGCACTGACTGTCACTGTGATGGGCACTAATTGGCACTGATGTGGGCACTGATTGGTACTGATCTGGGCACTGTCATCAGTTTTTTTATGGGGCACTGACTGGCATCTTATGGGCACTTTTTGGCAACTGTGGTGGCACATCTGATGGGGCTGTGCTGATAATAAATGTGCTGATTGTCAGCACAGACCCCCCTCTGACAGGGAGATCCACCGATCATCTCTCCCTGTCAGTTTAAACCAAGGAATGCCATTTACTGGCACTTCCTGGTTCACGTGATGATCAGCAGTGACTGACCAACCAGCAGTTGGTCACAGCTGATCACGTCGTTCACTCTGTCAGAGGCTTCTTTCCACGATTGGAGATGCGGCGTGTCAGACTGACACGCTGCATTTGCGATCGCTGAGCGTCCCCACGGGTGCTCGCCGGCATGTTATCCTGCTGGACATCATATAACCCCCAGTCAGGATAACTGAACCACTTCCCGGCTGTCTGATATAGGCTGGGCAGGAAGTGGTTAAGGAAATATATCTGTAGATATATATTAGAATTAGGGTGTGATATTGAGATTATCAATTGAGTATTAATTTCTGATATGAGTTTAACAATTTTTTAAAATAATATAGATATATTGTAACTGGTTTAGACAACCTTTGGTTGGAAATGAAATCCAGGTTATTGGGGAAATTTGTAAGATGGGATTAGTTTAGATTAAGATAACAATTTTGTAATTTTACATTTACATTTTCACACCTGGATGGGATACATAAGAAGTTTTTCCACAAAGATGAAATCTAAAGGTCTGATAATAACTTGATGTGCGGTCCATGATGTGAGAGCAATAATAAATTAAATTTAAATATAACAGACCCATCATATCAAGTTCACACACCCTGTTAGGATAGATGCCACCTGCAGCCAGTTGTTTTATCGTTTTTGATCTGGCTGAGAGATTTCTGTTCTGTCATATACATCTTGTTGGTCTTTTTTTTTAATTTATTTTTATTTGTTAAATCCAAAGCAGAATGTGTGGATTGTGAAATGATGTGCCCATTTCCCTTGTAAGTCCAGTGGTATAAGCAGAAGAATACTTTGGATTTATGGACATCTCTGCATGACCGCAAGGTATTGTTATCATTTATTATGTTATGACATTGGTAAAATAATGTCAGATGGAAACTAAGGACTTGTGTTATCTAGCTAAAACTAATAACAGTGCAAGCAATGAGAAATGATAATATTGCCAGGAAAAAGTTGTCTTTTTGAAATGAAATGAAACTGGAGTTCTTACACAAACAGCATGATAGAAAACAAACCATTGTATTATATTTATGCAAGCTGGACCCAGTAATTAAGGGTTCACCCCAATATATCAGAGCAGTAGCTTTATGCAAAGGTGCTATTAGACAAACTTACAGACGTATTTAATTTTTAATGGTCCCACATTCTGTGCAGCAAATATACTGCTAACTAAATGTTTGTCCAATGAAAGGTTCAAAATACGAATTTGTTTTGTTTGTTTATGTACAAATCTAACAATGAAAAATGCATAGATTTGTATCCAGCCACCTTATTGCCTCTATTGGAGGAGGCTGGGGACAAAGAAAAACCACATGTGTTAAATTGATGACATAGGAATCAGCTACTGTGAGCCCAGTGCAGGACACACTCCCTGAAGACCCAGATTTTTAATATTTTGTAGATTTGATCCCGGTTTTATACTGAGGATGGCAATACCCATAATGAGAATGCAGTTTATCACCCAGAAGGGCACTCTGTATTCAGAGTCATTGGATCCTTTTTGCCCAGCTCAAGAAGCAGAGCTCCATTTTTTAGCAAAGCCTGTGAGCTGTAAAAAGAGTATATATTTATATAGATAGTCAAGATATAGAGAGCTTTTGGTTCCATTTGAAGGGCCAGAAGTTTGTTTTTACTTTAACATGTAAACCAATAAAGCATGCCAAGTTAATTGATTGGTTGTTTTCAGCCTCCAGGTTCTTGCTGAGGTAGCCATGCTAACATTAAAACTCACTCATGGAAGCAGACCAGGCAACTAATGCCGCCAGCAAAACTCCGATGAGAGCTTTTTGTCGGAAAATGAGACCGTGTGTATGCTCCATTGATCTTTTGCTGACGGAGTTCTAGCCAGCAAAATATTAAGAGCATGTTCTCTATTTTTCGGTTGGGAAAAGTTCCTATCCGAAAATGTGTTTGTCTGTATGCAATTCGGACACGCAAAAAATCACGCATGCTCGGAAACAATTCAACGCATACTCGGAAGCATTGAACTTAATTTTCTCGGCTTGTCATAGTGTTGTATGTCATTGTGTTCTTGACGGTCGAAAGTTCAGAGAACTTTTGTGTGACCACGTGTATGCAAGGCAAGCTTGAGCGGAATTTCCTCGGAAAAACCATCCAAATTTTTTCTGATGGAAATTCCGATCGTGTGTACGTGGCATAAGAATGCTGCATTACAGCCTTGGACACTTGCTGGGTCTGTTCAACTCACAGATTCCACCCTAGTTCTGGCCCAGTATAGCTGGGATTAATAATTCAACTTTAAGGACCCCAGAACGAGAAGAACAAGTGATCCACAGGGGGCAACTTCTTATGAAACATGACTATGGAAAAATTTGATCTTTTATGTCTGCCAGCTATTCTTTTCCCTCCAGCTTGACAAATGGACTGTGTCATCAGTCACAAGTAGGGATGAGCTTCGAGTCCGAGTCGAACTCATGTTCGACTCATCGGCTGTTCACCAGTTCACTGAACAGCGAACAATTTGGGGTGTTTGCGGCAAATTCGAAAGCCGCGGAACACCCTTTAAAAGTCTATGGGAGAAATCAAAAGTGCTAATTTTAAAGGCTTATATGCAAGTTATTGTCATAAAAAGTGTTTGGGGACCTTGGTCCTGCCCCAGGGGACATGGATCAATGCAAAAAAAGTTTTTTCAGGAGCAGTGATTTTAATAATGCTTAAAGTGAAACAATAAAAGTGTAATATCCCTTTAAATTTCCTACCTGGGGGGTGTCTGTACTATTTACAGGCAAGGGACGCATGTTTCCCGTGTTTAGAACAGTCTGACAGCAAAATGACATTTCAGGAAAAAAAGTCATTTAAAACTACTCGCGGCTATTAATGAATTGCCAGTCCGACAATACACATAAAAGTTAATTGATAAAAAAGGCATGGGAATTCCCCAAAAAGATATAGTCAGGATCTTACGAGTATGTGTTTTGTTTGTAGGGACATGTGTCTGGGATGTTATACACAAACATCCAATACAGGTGATCAGATCATTGGGCTGCACCAAGGAGTCAGGGACAAACAAGTAAATGGAAAAAGTATGTTTATTAAAGATAAGGACACACATGCAAAACATAGCAAACCCCAAAACCACCTAACTATCTAACTAATATATATACATGAGCAAAGAAACAAACATGGAATAAACAAGGCAGGGACAAAAGCAACAGGGGAACAGAAGCCAGGTATAAGGAAGCAGACCGTAAGGAGCAGGTAACAGGGAGCAGGTCTCAAGGACAGGATTCATGGAACGGGGTCCAGGAACAAGCAGGAACACAAGCAGGAACAAAAGCAGCTACAGGCAGGGACAAGGCTAGCAAAGGAATTCTGAAGCAATGAGCCTGGACACAGGGCAGGTTTATATAGACCAGCAGACTCATAACAGGTGTGCCTGATAGCTGGTCTGTAGTCCAGGCACGGAGACACTGCTGGTGGCCACCAGAATTACACCCTCTGGTGCTGAGCGTAACAGATGATGAACATGATACCGTTCCTGACAGTTCCCCCTCCTTAAGGAGTGGCCTCCGGACGCTCCATTCAGCCGTGGGTACAACAGTCCGAGTGGGTGCAGAAACACACTAAAAAGTTTCCCTTCTGAGTCTGCGGACTTCTTCGCACCTCCAAGGCCAGAGCCCTTTAGTTCACTGGGGGACATACCACCAGAGTCCAAAAATAGGACACACACCCCACCACCTGGGTCATGAAGGTTGGATCTGGAAATGAAAATAAGCAGGGCAACAGAAGAACCCAAGAACCCATCGGAGGCGGACCACACAGGGGCATTACATTTAGACTCAGCAGCAAGATGGACATCAGTCAGGAAAACATCAGCGGCAAGCTTGGGCGTCAAGAACAGGTTTAGCAGGCACCATGTCATCAGACTGGGCAAAGGGCACTGGGTCATCAGGCTGGGCAAAGGGCACCAGGTCATCAGGCTGGGTAGCAGGCTCCGGGTCGTCAGACTGCACAAAGGGCATGGGTCATCAGGCTGGGCAGCAGGCTCTGGGTCATCAGGCTGGGCAGCAAGCCCTGGGTCATCAGGCTGGGCAGCAAGCTTCGGGTCATCAGGCTGGGCAGGAGGCCCCGGGTCATCAGGCTGGGCAGCAGGCTCCAGGCTGTCAGACTACACAAAGGGCACCGGGTCATCAGGCTGGGAAGCAGGCTCTGGGTCATCAGGTTGGGCAGCAAGCTCCGGGTCATCAGGCTAGGCAGTAAGCTCTGGGTCATCAGGCTGGGCAGGAGGCCCCGGGTCATCAGACTGGGCAGCAGACAAAGGCACATCAAGCTGGGCAGCAGGCAGAGGCACATCAAGTTGAGCAGCAGGCAGAGGCACTTCAAGCTGGGCAGCAGGCAGAGGCAGATCAAGCTAGGCAGGAGCGCATCAAGCTGAGCAGCGGGCACAGGCCCATCAAGCTGGCCAGTGAGCACAGGCACATCAAGCTGGGCAGTGGGCACAGGCACATCAAGCTGGGCAGCAGGCAGAAGCACATCAACCTGGGCAGCAGGCAGAGGCACATCAAGCTGGGCAGCGGGCAAAGGCACATCAAGTTGGACAGCAGGCAGAGGCACAACAAGCTGGATAGCAGGCACAGGTACATCAAGCTGGGCAGCAGGCACAGGCACATCAAGCTGGGCAGCAGACATCTTTCGACACCACAGACATCCTTAATAGCTCTTACGCAGGAAGTAGATAGATATGGGCACCTATATAACTTTAAAATTAATTTTGAAAAATCAATACTCCTACCCAGCCATGTCCCTCAAGAGATGGTATTGATACTGTGGAGGAGGGCGTACCCCTTTGTGTAGAAGAAGGACTCCCTGTTCTACTTGGGGGTACATATCACTTCAGCTCAAAAAAATTTTATATGACCTTAATTATGTCTCCCTAATGGCAGGGATAAGGGGGACTTAAAGAAATGGACAGGACAATATCTAACATGGTTTCGAAGAGTGAGTGCCATTAAAATGTAAAGGTATATTACCTAGAATTATCTACATACTACACACAGTCCCGATTAAATTACCAGGAACCTTTTTTAAACAGATACGGAAGGCTTTTGTAGCACTTGTGTGGAATAACAAACGACCAAGGTTGGCCTATGACATCTTGCGTAGAAGTAAGACAGAGGGAGGAATGGGGCTACCTGACATATCAGTGTATTATAAGGCAATGTCGCTGGTTCGAATCTTGAACTGGTGCCATGACTCCTCTAGTAAAATGTGGGTCCCACTAGAACAAACAATAGCAGGGAGGAACTTAGCAGGAGCCCCTCGGATTCCGAGTATGTTAAGAGGACTCTCGAAATAGACATCTCCCTTGACTTGGAACTCTTTGTCAATATGGGATAATTTGAAAAAAACAGGAGAGTACTTTCCCGAGGTGTCCCCCTTAGCTCCACTGGAGGGATTCCAATGGTTTCCACCGAGGGAGGGAGGGGGATTTCTGGGGGCATGGGGACGGGATGGAGATATCAGGAGTGGTAAGTTTGCCCCACGGGGGACCCTAGCAACTTACCCGGAGCTGGTTACAGCTCTAGGGAATATACCCACATCATGATGGAGATATAATCAAATGACAAGCTTCTTCAATAAGATGGAACCCCCACTAAGATCATTAAACTCAATTACGGTGTTCGAGGGCCAGTGTGTGCGTCTGAGGGATGCTAGACATCTGTTGTCTCAGATGTACAGACTGATACTCGGTGCCCAAAAAAGTACAGTCCCATACATTATTAGGGAATGGGAAAGAGAATTAAATAAGGAACTGTCAGATGAACAAATTAAAAAAATGATTAAATCAACTTATTCAACATCCATAAGTTTGTACGTTCAGGAAATGGCCTGAACGTACAAAGAAGAGAAGATGTGGGCAGGCTGGATACAGTGTGCATCTGAGATGGGCTAGGAGAAGAGACAGGGAATGGGAAGGCAGGGGGGTAGTGGATCCATAAGGTCCCTAGTATTGCTGCTTATGGTCTTAGGCATAGAGGAATAAAGAGTTGAATTATGAACCTTGACCAGGATTGATTTATGTTGTTTATTTTTTTTTCTCTCTTTTTCATTTCCTTCTCCCCCTTTAGCCTCCCCACCAATTTTTTTCATGCTTAGATAGTGTGGAGTGAGATGCCTGCCCCTAACGAGGAGAGAGATAGAGAGAGTCAAGTCATGTGGAAGTAGTGGGGGGGATGGGAAGGTGGCTGGAGGGTTTGTCACTCAAAATGGGGGGAGGACTGGGGCAAGAAGTTTGCTCATATGCAATAAGGTTGATAATATTTTTGTCACATGGTATAATTATTTTTAACACTATGGCCATTAGAGGCCTCTTATATTATATGAGGTTTTGGTAAACATGTGGAAGTAGGAGAGGGGATCATTCCTTTTTCCTTTTTTTTTTTTTTTTTTTTTGGAGTGTCACTTAGAGTTGGGGTATTAGGCCACGAAGGCCATTATACACAATTATGGATAATCAATATTTAATCACATGGCACATTTTTTCTTTTTTTTTTATTACTAAAATGAACAAGACACCATGGTCAACAGTGACTTCTTTGTGGGGTGGTGGGGTGGGATGGTCCTTTTTTTTTTTTCCTCTTTTGACACAGGAGGGTATAGTAGGAGAATACATGACTTAAAGTAGAAGGAATGGAGTGGGAAGGGATAGAGCAGACCTACCCTAGGGATGGCGGGGAGGAGGAGGAGGGAATTAATAACCCTTTTTTGTTTTTTGTTTTTTTTGAAGGGGGGGAAAGGATAGTATAACCGGTAAACTTTTGACAAGATAGCTTCGTACTTTATTTTTTCTTGTAGTGTTAATCCCTGTGTATCTTAATGTAAACTATGAAATACAAGAATGTGTATAATATTGAATTGAGATGATGAAGTAAGTCTATGATAAAAATAAAAATTTTTATTATAAAAAAAGCTGTCCAGCAGGCACATCAAATTGGGCAATGGGCACAGGCACTTCAAGCTAGGCAGCGGGTGGAGGAACATCAAGCTGGGCAGCAGGCAAAGGCACATCAGGCTGGGCAGCGGACAGAGGCACATCAGGCTGGGCAGCGGACAGAGGCACATCAGGCTGGGCAGCGGACAGAGGCACATCAGGCTGGGCAGTGGAAAGAGGCACATCAGGCTGGGCAGTGGCCAGAGGCACGTCAGGTTGGACAGCAGGCACAGGCACATCAAGCTGGGCAGCAGGCACATCAAGCTGGCAGCAGGCACATCAGGCTGGGCACCGGACAGAGGCACATTAGACTGGGCAGCGGACAGAGGCACATCAGGCTGGGCAGTAGACTCTGGGTCATCTGGCTGGGTAGCAGGCTTCGGGTCATCTGGCTGGGTAGAAGGCTTCAGGTAATCTGGTTGGGTAGCAGGCTTCAGGTCATCGGGCTGGGTAGCAGGCTTCAGGTCATCTGGCTGGACAGCAGACAATAAAACATCAGGCTGGGCAGCGAGCACCATATCACCAGGCTGGGTAATGGGTACCAGTTCAACAAGCTGGGTAACGGGCACCAGCCCAGTAGGCTGGGTAATGGGCACTGACCCAGCAAGCTAGGCAACGGGCACCAGCCCAGCAAGCCGGATGACTGATACTGGCTCAACAGGCCGGGTGACAGGCACCGGTTCAGCAGGTTGGGTAGCAGGCACCGGCTCCACAGGCTGGGTAACTGGCACCGGCTCCACAGGCTAGGTAATGGGCACCGGATCCGCAGGCTGGGTAACAGGCACCTGTCAGAAACCATGAAAACAGACTAAGACAGAAGTACAGTTAAATCACACTTGATAAATAATAAAAATAAAGAGAACAAAGGTAGTCAAAACAAGCCAAAGTTTAGTAACCGGAATGGATAGTCATCCAAGCCAGAAGTCAGGGACCAAAGTAGTGCCAGAAGGGATGTCAGCAAAGGCAGTCTTTAAACAGGAACGCAGGAGATGTTTCTTGTGATGTTGACCAAGGTGAAGGTAAAGCTCCTCTGGACTGGATGGCTTAAGTAGGCAGGACTGATGAGCAGGATATCGACAACAGCTGAGTAACTGTGGAGAGAGATGGGAGCTGGCAATTAGCTGACAGCTGAGCGGCCAATTCAGATAAGAAAGGGCTGAGCCCCGCCCTGACAGTACCCCATCCTCAACGACCCCATGCCCTTGGAGGACCACCAGGCTTGAGGGGAAAACATCTATTGAAATCACGGAGGAGGACAGCGGCATGTACGTCCGAGGATGAGACCCAAGAGCGTTCCTCCAGGCCGTACCCTTTCCAATGCACCAGGTACTGTATGCGCCCACGGAACCTATGGGAGTCAACAATGGACTGTACTTCATACTCCTCATGGTTCTCAACCTGTGCAGGGTGAGGATGTGGCACCGAGGTGGTAAAGCACTTGCAGATCAAAGGTTTTAATAAGGAGACATGAAATACATTCAAAATATGCATATTAGAAGGAAGGTCTAATGCGTAAGCCATTGGGTTAATCCTGCGAAGAATACGGAAAGGCCCAATAAACCGAGGTACAAACTTCAGTGAGGGAACACAAAGTCGGAGCTTGCGAGATGACAGCCAGACCTTGTCCCAAACCTGGTAGGAAGGCGCAGGCAGGCGTCTGCGGTCAGCATGGAGTATGTACCTAGTATGTATCAACCACCTCAATACAAGGCACTTAAACCCCCTTCTTGCCCAGACCAATTTTCAGCTTTCTGCTACTCCTCCTGAGTATGGCCATACCACATGTGTGGGACTTTTACACAGCCTGGCCACATACAAAGACCCAACATTGAAATAGCACCATCAGGCGATCTACGAGCATAAATTGCACATCTCATTTCTCAACCACCTATTACACTTTTGAAGGCCCTGGAGCACCAGGATAATGGAATTGCCCACAAAATGACCCCATTTTGGAAACCAAATACCCCAACATAAAATCTATTAGGCATAACAAGTTTTTTGAACAGTTATTTTTTTCCAGACGTTTTTGGAAAATGTGGGAAAAAAATAAAAACGCATTTTTTTTTTTTACACAAAGTTGTCCATTTATAAGATATTTCCAACATATAGCAAAAATGACCCCCAAAATACATTCTGCTACTCCTCCTGAGTGTGGGGATACCACATGTGTGAGACTTTTACACAGCTTGGCCACATACAGAGGCCCAACATCCAAGTAGCACCATCAGGCATTCTAGGAGCATACATTACATAGATAATTTCCTGGCAGCCTATCATTTTTTAAGGCCCTACACATAGCATGTACATACCAAGAATTACAATCCAAAATAAATTCTATTGCAGAAAGGGTAAAAAAAAAGTATTACCTGTGCTTTTAGTAGTGTCCACAGAAGAGAGCGCTGGTCCAGGCAGCAGTCAGGGATGTGCTTAGCGACAGCAATAGTAATTAGGCAGCAGGCAGGAATATTGTCTATAGTCAGCACAAGGATATTGTCAGCACAGCCAAAGCATTTGTCCATAGAAATTGTCCAGGCAGAGACAGCCAGCACAGCCATAAGATTGGTCCTGGTTAGGGATGAGCTTCGAGTTCGAGTCGAACTCATGTTCGAGTCGAACTCATATTCGACTCGAACATCGGCTGTTCGCAAGTTCGCCGAGCAGCGAACAATTTGATGTGTTCGCGGCAAATTCGAATGCCGCGGAACACCCTTTAAAAGTCTATGGGAGAAATCAAAAGTGGTAATTTTAAAGGCTTATATTCATGGTATTGTCATAAAAAGTGTTTGGGGACCTGGGTTCTGCCCCAGGGGACATGGATCAATGCAGAAAAAAGTTTTAAAAACAGCCGTTTTTTCGGGAGCAGTGATTTTAATAATGCTTAAAGTGAAACAATAAAAGTATAATATCCCTTTAAATTTCGTACCTGGGGGGTGTCTGTAGTATGCCTGTAAAGGGGCGCATGTTTCCCATGTTTAGAACGGTCTGACAGCAAAATGACATTTCAAAGGAAAAAAAGTAATTTAAATTTAAATTGCCGGTCTGACAATACACATAAAATTTCATTGATAAAAACAGCATGGGAATTACCCACAGGGGAACCCCGAACCAAAATTTAAAAAAAAAAAATGACATGGGGGGTCCCCTTAAATTCCATACCAGGCCCTTCAGGTCTGGTATGGATATTAAGGGGAACACCGGCCAAAATTTTTTTAAAAAATGGCGTGGGGTCCCCCTCAAAATCTATACCAGACCCTTCAGGTCTGGTATGGATTTTAAGGGGAACACCGTGCCAAAATAAAAAAAAACAGCGTGGGGTCCCCCCAAAAATCCATACAAGACCCTTATCCGAGCACGCAACCTGGAAGGCCACAGGAAAAGAGGGGGGGATCAGAGAGCGCCCCCCCTCCTGAACCGTACTAGGCCATATGCCCTCAACATTGGGAGGGTGCTTTGGGGTAGCCCCCCGAAACACCTTGTCCCCATGTTGATGAGGACAAGGTCCTCATCCCCACAACCCTGGCCGGTGGTTGTGGGGGTCTGCGGGCGGGGAGCTTTTCGGAATCTGGAAGCCCCCTTTAACAAGGGGACCCCCAGATCCCGGCCCTCCCCCCGTGTGAAACGGTAAGGGGGTACAGAAGTACCCCTACCATTTCACTAAAAAACTGTCAAAAATGTTAAAAATTACAAGAGACAGTTTTTGACAATTCCTTTATTTAAGTGTTTCTTCTTTCTTCTTTCTTCTTTCTTCTATCTTCCTTCAGTTTCTTCCTCCATCTTCTTCTTCTTCTTCTGGTTATTCCTCTGGTGTTCTCGTCCGGCATCTACCTCCGTGGCGTCGGTGTTTTCTTCCCTTCTTCTGCTCGGGCCGCTCCGCATCCATGATGGCATGGAGGGAGGCTCCCGCTCTTCTCTTCATCTTCTTATCTTCATCTTCTTGTCTTCATCTTCTTTTCGAGCCGCTCCGCATCCATAATGGCATGGAGGGAAGCTCCACTGTGTGATGCTTCTCCTCTTCTGATTGTTCTTAAATAACGGGGGCGGGGCTACCCCGTGATCCCGCCCCCCTCTGATGCACGGGGACTTGACGGGACTTCCCTGTGGCAGTCCCCGTGACGCCACAGGGAAGTCCCGTCAAGTCACAGTGCGTCAGAGGTGGACAGGGTCACCGGGTGGCCCCGCCCCCCCATTATTTAAGAACTGTCAGAAGAGGAGAAGCGTCACACAGCAGGAGCCTCCCTCCATGCCATCATGGATGCGGAGCGGCCAGAAAAGAAGATGAAGAGAAGAAGATGAACAGAAGAAGACGAAGAGAAGAAGATGAAGAGAAGAGCGGGAGCCTCCCTCCATGCCATCATGGATGTGGAGCGGCCCGAGGAGAAGAAGGGAAGAATACGCCGACGCCGCGGAGGAAGATGCCGGATGAGAACACCGGAGGAAGAACCAGAAGAACCAGAAGAACCAGAAGAAGGAGATGGAGGAAGAAACCAAAAGGAAGATAGAAGAAAGAAGAAAGAAGAAAGAAGAAGCATTTAAATAAAGGAATTGTCAAAAACTGTCTCTTGTCATCTTGAACATTTTTGACAGTTTTTTAGTAAAATGGTAGGGGTACTTTTGTACCCCCTTACCATTTTACACAGGGGGGAGGGCCGGGATCTGGGGGTCCCCTTGTTAAATGGGGCTTCCAGATTCTGATAAGCCCCCCACCCGTAGACCCCCACAACCACCGGCCAGGGTTGTTGGGATGAGGCCCTTGTCCTCATCAACATAGGGACAAAGTGTTTTGGGGGGCTACCCCAAAGCACCCTCCCAATGTTGAGGGCATGTGGCCTGGTACGGTTCAGGAGGGGGGGCACTCTCTCGTCCCCCCCTCTTTTCCTGCGGCCTGCCAGGTTCCGTGCTCGGATAAGGGTCTGGTATGGATTTTTAGGGGGACCCCACGCCGTTTTTTTTTTAAATTTTGGCACGGGGCTCCCCTTAAAATCCATACCAGACCTGAAGGGTCTGGTATAGATTTTGAGGGGGACCCCACCCCATTTTAAAAAAAAAAATTTGGCCGGGGTTCCTCTTAATTTCCCATACCAGACCTGAAGAGCCTGGTATGGAATTTAGGGGGACCCCCACATCATTTTTTTTTTAATTTTGGTTTCGGGTTCCCCTGTGGGGAATTCCCATGCTGTTTTTATCAATGAACTTCTATGTGTATTGTCGGACCGGCAATGCATTAATAGCCGCGAGTAGTTTTAAATGACTTTTTTTCCTTTGAAATGTCATTTTGCTGTTAGACTGTTCTAAACACGGGAAACAGGCGCCCCTTTACAGGCATACTATAGACACCCCCAGGTACGAAATTTAAAGGAATATTACATTTTTATTGTTTCACTTTAAGCATTAAAAAAAACGCAGTTTTTAAAACTTTTTTTGCATTGATCCATGTCCCCTGGGGCAGGACCCAGGTCCCCAAACACTTTTTATGACAATAACTTGCATATAAGCCTTCAAAATTAGCACTTTTGATTATTCATGTTCGTGTCCCATAGACTTTAACGGTGTTCGCGTGTTCGAACAAATTCGCGTGTTCGGCTCATCCCTAGTCCTGGTACACTGTTACCTGCAGACACTCATTATCGTACCACTCTCCAGTCCTTCATAAACATACTGCCTCTTGCTACAACTAATTATTTGCATAGTCCAGGTAGCAGGCAGAGGTGTGGTCCGTTCATGTGGCAGGCAAAGGCATGAGGGCCGCAATCGGGTAAGACCTGTGCACAGAGGCACAGAGGTAGAGGCTTTGACCCACTCAAATCTCTATGAAGCCTCTGGACTCCAGACCCTAGTCCGGAAATTAAAAAAACCCAGAGAAAACAAAAAAAAATATTCCGGAGTCCCTCACATATGTGAGACCCTTGTGTATTACAGTAGCAGGGCAACAGATCAGTCCAAGTGGTAGGCAAAAGCATAGTCCATAAAACAGGCCAGGGTCAGTTCATGTGCAAGCAGTCCAAGGGGTAGGCAGAAGCATAGTCACAAAACAGGCCAGAGTCAGTTCATGTGGAGGCAGTCCAAACGGTAGGCAGAGGCATAGTCAAAAAACAGGCCAGGGTCAGTTCACGTGGAAGGCAGTGGCATGGTTATTTGGGGAAGCATGGAAAATGGTCAGCACAGATGATGAAAATGGGGAAAATATGGGCTAATATTTTAGGGATTTCTGATAAAGTTTGAAGCATTCACCAATGCAAAGGCCAGGTTGGGAGGGACACTGGGGACAATGGAAGCTGGTATCTTTTCGAAATCCTCTTCTGCTGCACATGCTACATCTTTTTTGCCATCTTCAGTCTGCTTCCGATGGTGGAATGTTGTACGGGAAGTGGCATTCATGAAGTCGGCTAACAGCATCAGAGCAAAGGTCTTCTGGGCTGGTCTTTGTTGATAGATGAGGGACGGACTACTACTTCTATGAATTTTAGGAAGGGGTGGGGCTTTCTGTGGATTTTGTGTAGACTATGTAGGAATTGTAAATGGCCAAATGGATGAGATAAATTGCTACCTTCTTGTACCAGAATCGGGACCACCTTATTGACAAATAGGGCTGAATCATTTGATCATTGAAATCCACCCCCCCATGTAGAGATTATAATCTTGGACACATGTCGGTTTTTCAATGGGACCTCGTCTTCGCTGAACTACAACTGTAGTGTCATCATGAATGGTGGACATCATGTGCATGTTCCTGTTATCCTTCCGCCTCAAGGCCAGCACTTCATTGCATCTCAGTGTTGCTCTTTCCCCCTTTGCAGCTTTTTGTTTACTATAGATTGTGGGAAGCCCTTCCTATTTTTTCTTGAGGTTCCGCAGGCCAGGGTTTTTTCGATATATAGGTGTCTGAAAAGGAGCAGGCTGGTATAAAAGTTGTCAAGGTATATATGTTATCCTTTTTTCAGAAGTGGGTAAGCCAGGTCCCATATGATTTTTCCAGTTGTGCCCATGAAGGCCGGGCACTCAGGGGGGTGGAGCTGGGAATCTCTTCCTTCATATATGCAGAATGCATACAGATATCCTGTGGCTCTCTCACAGAGCTTGTAAAATTTTACTCCGTATTTGGCCTTTTTGCTAGGAATATATTGTTTTATTCCTAGCTGGCCTGAAAATTGTACCAGGGACTCATCCACACATATATGCTTCTCGGGTACGTAGAGTTCTGCAAATCGTTGGGAAATTAAATTTATGACTGGGCAAATCTTATATAACTTATCAGAACTTGGATGATTGCGGGGAGGGCACTGGGTGTTGTAGTTAAAATGAAAGATACTTATAATAATGTCATATCGGGACCTGGGCATTGCGGCAGAATACATGGGCCTATGGTGGATGGGGTTGGTGGACCAATAGGCATGTCCTTCTTTTTTTGTAAGCCCCATGTTTAGGGTGAGGCCCAAAAACAATTTGAACTCCAAATTCAGATCTCTCCAATCAAACGGACAGGCATAAGGTGATTGGGGGTTGCTGGCAATATACTGCTGTGCATACAAATTTGTCTGGTCCACAATGAATTTCAGCAAAGTGTCGGGCAAAAGCAGGTAAAAGCAATCGATCTCTGTGAAATTTTGGGCATTGGCCTGCACACCTGGCTGTGCTGTGAAAGGGGGAATAATTGGTGATCCTGAGTTGGAAGGCAGCCATGTTGGGTTGGCAAGACCATCTGGCATGTATGTAGCAGCCCTGGCTCTTGGGGGACGTGACACTCCAGTAGTTGGGGGAGTTGAATATCCTGTGCTGGTACTCAGGTGTGATGTGGCAGCACTGGTACTGGGCCTGGGCATTTGTGCACGGGGCCTATCGCTGGCGGCAGCACTGGTACTGGGCCTTTGTTCCTGGGGCCTATTGCTGGCAGCAGCATTGGTACTGGGCCTGGTAATATAATCCTGGTTGCTGGCAGATGCCTGGTTTCCAGAGTGTCGTGCCCTTTTAGGAGGGACCCATTCTTCATCCGAATCATTACTACTCTTGATCGGTTCAAATGCCGATTTTGACTCGGAATCAGAATTGGAATCTGATGAGAAATCCCCGGTGCTCTCATCAGTCATGGAGAGGATCTGGAACGCCTCCTCACTAGTATATACTCTTTTGGACATGGCTGTGTGGCGGGTATCTGTGCGATGGGTGAAAGATGGGTGGCAGGTGACGTCACTGAGAGGTGATGATGGTGTGATGGGTGATGGTCACTGATGGGTGACAGCCGATGGTCACTGATGGGTGACAGGCCACGGACGGTGACGGGTAATGGTCACAGATGGTTGACAGGCGACGGTCTCTGATGGGCGACAGGGCACGGTCACTGATGGGTGACGGGTGCACCGCTGATGGTCACGGATAGGTGATGGGTGACAGGGCACGGTCACTGATGGGTGACAGGTGATGGTCACTGATGGGTGATGGTCACAGATGGTTGACAGGCGGTCACTGATGGGTGACGGGTAGGGATGAGCTTCGAGTTCGAGTCTAACTCATGTTCTACTCGAACATTGGCTGTTCGCAAGTTCGCCGAACAGCGAACAATATGGGGTGTTCGCGGCAAATTCGAATGCCGCGGAACACCCTTTAAAAGTCTATGGGAGAAATCAAAAGTGCTCATTTTAAAGGCTTATATGCAAGTTATTGTCATAAAAAGTGTTTGGGGACCTGGGTCCTGCCCCAGGGGACATGGATCAATGTAAAAAAAAGTTTTAAAAACGGACGTTTTTTCAGGAGCAGTGATTTTATTAATGCTTAAAGTCAAACAATAAAAGTGTAATATCCCTTTAAATTTCGTACCTGGGGGGTGTCTATAGTATGCCTGTAAAGGGGCGCATGTTTCCTGTGTTTAGAACAGTCTGACAGCAAAATGACATTTTGAAGAAAAAACACATTTAAAACTACCCGCGGCTATTGCATTGCCGACAATACACATAGAAGTTCATTGATAAAAACGGCATGGGAATTCCCCACAGGGCATGAGGGGGGAGGCTCCCGCTCTTCTCTTCATCTTCTTCATCTTCTTCTTCTTCTTCATCTCTTCTTCCTTCTTCTCTGCTTCATTTCTTCTCCGGGCCGCTCCGCAGCCATGCTGGCATGGTGGGAGGCTCCCGCTGTGTGACGGCGTCTCTTCGTCTGACGGTTCTTAAATAACGGGGGCGGGGCCATCTGGTGACCCCGCCCCCCTCTGACGCACGGTGACTTGACGGGACTTCCCTGTGACGTCACGGGGAATGCCACAGGGAAGTCCCGTCATGTCCCGTGCGTCAGAGGGGGGCGGGGTCACCGGGTGGCCCCGCCCCCCGTTATTTAAGAACCGTCAGACAAAGAGACGCCGTCACACAGCGGGAGCCTCCCACCATGCCAGCATGGCTGCGGAGCGGCCCGGAGAAGAAATTAAGAAGAGAAGAAGGAAGAAGAGAAGAAGAAGAAGATGAAGAAGAAGATGAAGAAGAGAAGAAGATGAAGAGAAGAGCGGGAGCCTCCCCCCCATGCCATGGGTGCGGAGCGACCCGAGGAGAAGAAGATAGAAGACGCCCGGAGGAGATGCTGGACGAGAACGCCGGAGGAAGAACCAAAAGAGCCAGAAGAACCAGAAGAAGATGAAGGAAGAAAGAAGAAGCATTTAAATAAAGGAATTGTCAAAAACTGTCTCTTGTCATTTTTAACATTTTTGACATGTTCTGGTGCGAACCGAACAGGGGGGTGTTCGGCTCATCCCTGGTGACGGGTGATAGGTGACAGGCCACGGTCACTGATGGGTGACGGGTGCACCGCTGATGGTCACTGATGGGTTATGGGTGGCAGGGCACCGTCACTAATGGGTGATGGTGACAGGGCACGGTCACTGATGGGTGACGGGTGATGTGTGACAGGGCATGGTCACTGATGGGTGACAGGTGACAGGGCACGGTCACTGATGGGTGATGGTTGCACCGCTGATGGTCACTGATGGTAGTCTCTTATGTGACAGGTGCACTTTTATGGGGTGACTGCTGGGTGACAGATGACAATTGGGGGGCGATGGGACAGGTGAAACCTTGATGTGTCCTTACGGTTTAATCTACATAGGCCCTACAAAAAGGCTATTAAGGGTGAGAATAGCTGAACACATAAACAACATAAAAATAGGCTATAAGGATCACAACGTCTCACTACATTTTAAATTAAAACATAATAGTGACCCGACGGGATTGGAATTTTGGGGGGTTGAACATCTCCAGTCCCATTGGAGGGGCATAAATCGCATCCAAGAGTTATCCAAATGTGAAACCCATTGGATCTATTCTGTGGATGTGATTGCCCCCAAGGGTCTTAACATAGAGCTTGACATAAATTGTTTCATCAGTGACACATAGACACACCTTGGGGTATGATTCCAGTCTCTTTTTATCACAGCGTAATGTTTTATTATAGTGAAATTTTGACTCCAATATGCTCATTTTATATATAGATGTTTTATACACATATATTTACATGTGGATTGTTATATATTTTATATATTTATATATATACATCTGAGATATACATTTTTAATATATATTTATTTTAATATTCCAACATATCAGGTGTAATTTAGCGTATGCGATTATTCAATATGTGCTAGAAAATCGCTATGCAGTTTTATCTTTATTCATAGGATAAGCAAGGTACGATGTAAAATTGCTTGACAATTCTTGTTCACTGTAAACTTTTACACTTTGAGAGTGAATATTTTAATTAGTTTTAATGAATACCGAAAGCGTGCTTGCTCAGTGATAGCGCTGCAGATCAATGTCCGCGCCGCATACACTGAATGATTGCAGGTATTCAAGGTACCTGTTCTTTATGCATTAGGTCATCTTCCACTAGAACCGGTATTGTCATGTTTAATACGACCTGTAGGAGCGGAATGTCCGGATGATGTTTTTTCACACATTGCTGACAGTATTTTAGCATTAGGGGCGGGGATGTGTGAGTCATCCGCGCACTTGCTTCTGCTGATTGGTTGTTCCACCTGCCATATATATATAAATACCGGCCTCCTATCTGGTGTGTCACGCCCTCATAAGAAGTCCAGGAAGTGATGAAATGTCAGGAACATGACGCACCGGAAGTGACTCATGCGCTCCACCAACCGAGGAACCAGGAAGCCTGGGACTGTGGCTACACACAGGGAGCACTCCTGACAGGTTTTCACGACTGGAGGACGCAATCAGGCACAGTGCACTTTGTTATCTTTGCTCAATGTTTATTAAATTTTGGTACGCATGGTTTTAAGGGGATGTTTGGATGGCTCAAATAAAGATGTTTTAGCAGTATCACACTATGTGAGCATTTTTGTTTCTTCTACATATCCTATTGGAACTAATGAGAATAATACTGACATCTGGTGGTCGTTTTGGATATTGATGCAGATTTACTACTATTAATCAAGGCTCTATTGATCTGATTTCTGGTGAGTGAGTTTTCATTGGGGACCTCAGCATGTGGTGTATCGCTTGATGAAAGGATTACTACCCTCACAGAATACGTCTTGATTATTGATTGGTGGGACTCTGGCTATCAGTTCCATGTTCGAACTTTCTGAATTAGATTAAGAAAGAGACCCTGTTCAATTGGGATGCACAGCGCTGCTGCAATACTGAAGAGACACTTTATATATTTATATATTTATAATTGTGTATTTATATATTTATCTAATTTAATTGATTCATTATTGCCTATATACATGATCTAATATTTAAGCAGCTGCTACTAGTCATATGATCATTTATGTGCCGCATATACACTGTTAGAATATTGCACTAAGCGCAGAGCATTGTTGTTTTTTTGGGACGGGCATATACAGCATACATTTATTCAAGGTCAAATAACTCCGTAACCAACGGAATCAGATAGGCATTCTTAATCGTGAAATGATTGAGACCACTATAATCAATACAAGGTCTCAGTTCACCACTCTTCTTTTTCACAAAGAAGAAACCAGCACCAGCAGGAGACGAGAATTTGCAGATGAGACCTCGAGAAAGTGCATCTGCAACATACTCCTCCATGGTCTTATCCTCCAAGACGGACAAAGGGTAAACCCGGCCACGAGGGGGTATGGCACCAGGTTGAAGGTCAATCATATGGCCGTTGTGGAGGCAAACTACCGGCTTGACCTTTGTGAAAGACATCACTAAAATTGCGGTACTACTCTGGCAGGGAGGAGAGTGAAGAGGTGCACAGGAACTTGGCTACCTTCTGGAAGCATGTCTCACAGCATTGTGGTGACCAGGAGAGAACCTCAGCATGGAGCTAATCAAAAGAGGGGTTGTGCCTCCGTAACCAAGGATAACCAACAACCAGCGGAAACTTAGGTGAGGAAATAACTTGGAATTGGATTATCTCATGGTGAAGAGCCCCTATGGCCATGGACAATGGAACCGTCTCATGAGTCACATGGGCAAGCTGTAGTGGTCTCCCATCAAGAGCCTCAATGGCAAGTGAAGTGTCACGCAGCTGCAGTGGAATCAAGTGCTTTGATACAAAGGCAGCATCAATGAATAGGCCTGCAGCCCCAGAGTCGATTAGAGCCTGTATCTCGACTGATGACTCAGCCCAACAAAGGGTGACCAAAACCAGGGGCTTATCCTTCTGGATAACTGGGGATGAAACAACGCCACCTAAGGTCATCCGTGACAGGACCTCAAGGTTCGGACATTCCCTGGACGGGTAGGACAAGACTTAAAAAAGTGACCTGCCTAGCCACAATAAAGGCACAATTTCTCCATCCTCCTAAAGGTTCTCTGTGCATGGGTTCACCTTCACTGACCGACTCAGTACCAGGAGGTATGGGAGGTGAGGGAAGCACGGGTGGGACTGCAAAGCTCAGAGAAAAACGTACAGAAGGCTTCCGCAAGCGCTCCTTAAATAGAGGTAATAGAGGTTATACTCGAGGTTTGTACCTGCACAGAGACTGGAGCAGCAGCAGGGTCAGCCTGCAACATAGGTTGTATTGGGGCAGCCACAGTGGGAGATTCCAGGTGAGCAGTGTGACTGAGAAGCATTTATAGGCTAGGATACGGGCACCGGAACTTCAGACTGGGATAAGGGGCACTAGAACTTCAGGCTGGAACACAGCACCAGAACTTCAGGCTGGAACACGGGCACCAGAACTTCAGGCTGGAACACGGCACCAGAACTTCAGGCTGGAACACGGGCACCAGAACTACAGCCTGGAACACGGGCACCAGAACTTCAGGCTGGAACACCGGCACCAGAACTTCAGGCTGGAACATGGGCACCAGAATTTCAGGCTGGAACACAGGCACTGGAACTTCAGGCTGGAACACAGGCACTGGAACTTCAGGCTGGAACACAGGCACCAGGACTTCAGGCTGGAACATGGGCACCGGAACTTCAGGCGGGAACACGGGCACCAGAACATCAGGCGGGAACATGGGCAATGGAACTTCAGTCAGGAACACGAGCACTGAAATTTCAGGCTGGAACACGGGCACCGGATCTTCAGGCTGGAGCGGATCAGCTGGTGAGGAGGCAGGATTGGATACTGGCATGATGGTATGGGTTGGGAAAAACTTCTGCTTCTTTTTGGTTTTAGCCACTGAGGATATGTATGTGGGTACAGGGCTGTAGGTAGTGGATGCAGCTGGTAGAAGAGCGGAAGGATGGTAAAACAGAAGGTGCAGGTTTTGAAGGGAGATTTAGTAGAGCTGATGGAGGCAGCTGAGAATAAGCAGGAAGGTTAAAGGAAGGGTAGGTGCAGCAAGAGGAAACAGGGTACT
This sequence comes from Lithobates clamitans, assembly GCA_037952925.1. Taxonomy (NCBI): domain Eukaryota; kingdom Metazoa; phylum Chordata; class Amphibia; order Anura; family Ranidae; genus Lithobates; species Lithobates clamitans. Next base: position 934,372 of record JBBGZY010000324.1, on the reverse strand, counting down.
GGTACTTCATTTACTTCATTGGTAGAAGGGTATATTGGGCGGCAACTAGGGATGAGCCAAACACCCCCCTGTTCGGTTCGCACCAGAACATGCGAACAGGAAAAAAGTTCGCTCGAACACGCGAACACCGTTAAAGTCTATGGGACACGAACATGAATAATCAAAAGTGCTAATTTTAAAGGCTTATATGCAAGTTATTGTCATAAAAAGTGTTTGGGGACCCGGGTCCTGCCCCAGGGGACATGGATCAATGCAAAAAAAGTTTTTAAAATGGCCGTTTTTTTCAGGAGCAGTGATTTTAATAATGCTTAAAGTCAAACAATAAAATTGTAATATCCCTTGTGGGGGTCTGCGGGCGGGGGGCTTATCGGAATCTGGAAGTCCCCTTTAACAAGGGGACCCACAGATCCCGCCCCTCTGTGTGAAATGGTAAGGGGGTACTTACCCCTACCATTTCACTAAAAAACTGTCAAAAATGTTAAAAATGACAAGAGACAGTTTTTGACAATTCCTTTATTTAAATGCTTCTTCTTTCTTCTATCTTCCTTCATCTTCTTCTTCTTCTGGTTCTTCTGGCTCTTCTGGTTCTTCCTCCAGCATCTCCTCTGCGGCGTCTTCTATCTTCTCCTCCCCGGGCCGCTCCACACCCTTGGCATGGGGGGAGGCTCCCGCTCTTCTCTTCATCTTCTTCTTCATCCTCTTCTCTTCTTCCTTCTTCTCTTCTTCATTTTCTTCTCCGGGCCGCTCCGCACCCATGCTGGCATGGAGGGAGGCTCCCGCTGTGTGACGGAGTCTCCTCGTCTGACGGTTCTTAAATAACGGGGGGCGGGGCCACCCGGTGACCCCGCCCCCCTCTGACGCACGATGACTTGACGGGACTTCCCTGTGACATCACGGGGAATGCCACAGGGAAGTCCCGTCATGTCCCCGCCCCCCGTTATTTAAGAACCGTCAGACGAGGAGACGCCGTCCCACAGCGGGAGCCTCCCTCCATGCCAGCATGGATGCGGAGCGGCCCGGAGAAGAAAATGAAGAAGAGAAGAAGGAAGAAGAGAAGAGGATGAAGAAGAAGATGAAGAGAAGAGCGGGAGCCTCCCCCCATGCCATGGGTGCGGAGCGGCCCGAGGAGAAGAAGATAGAAGACGCCGCGGAGGAGATGCTGGACAAGAACGCTGGAGGAAGAACCAGAAGAGCCAGAAGAACCAGAAGAAGATGAAGGAAGATAGAAGAAAGAAGAAGCATTTAAATAAAGGTATTGTCAAAAACTGTCTCGTCATTTTTAACATTTTTGACAGTTTTTTATTGAAATGGTAGGGGTAAGTACCCCCTTACCATTTCACACAGGGGGGGCCGGGATCTGGGGGTTCCCTTGTTAAAGGGAGCTTCCAGATTCGGTTAAGCCCCCCGCCCGCAGACCCCCACAACCACCAGCCAGGGTTGTGGGGATGAGGCCCTTGTCCTCATCAACATGGGGACAAGGTGTTTTGGGGGGCTACCCTAAAGCACCCTCCCAATGTTGAGGGCATGTGGCCTGGTACGGTTTAGGAGGGGGGGTCGCACTCTTGTCCCCCCCTCTTTTCATGCGGCCTGCCAGGTTGCGTGCTCGGATAAGGGTCTGGTATGGATTCTTGGGGGGACCCTACGCCATTTTTTTTTTTTGGTGCGGGGTTCCCCTTAAAATCCATACCAGACCTGAAGGGTCTGGTATGGAATTTAGAGGGAACCCCACATCATTTTTTTTTATTTTAGCCGGGGTTCCCCTTAATATCCATACCAGACCTGAAGGGCCTGGTATGGACTTTAGGGGGACTCCCACGTCATTTTTTTTTTTTAATTTTGATTCGGGGTTTCCCTGTGTAGAATTCCCATGCCGATTTTATCAATGAACTTCTATGTGTATTGTCGGCAATGCAATAGCCGCAGGTAGTTTTCAATGGAATTTTTCCTTCAAAATGTCATTTTGCTGTCAGACTGTTCTAAACACGGGAAACATGCGCCCCTTTACAGGCATACTATAGACACCCCCCAGGTACGAAATTTACAGGGATATTACACTTTTATTATTAAAAGTGTAATATTATTAAGCATTATTAAAATCACTGCTCCTGAAAAAACGGCCGTTTTAAAAACTTTTTTTTGCATTGATCCATGTCCCCTGGGGCAGGACCCGGGTCCCCACACACTTTTTATGACAATAACTTGCATATAAGCCTTTAAAATTAGCACTTTTGATTTCTCCCATAGACTTTTAAAGGGTGTTCCGCTGCATTTGAATTTGCCGCGAACACCCCAAATTGTTCGCTGTTCGGCGAACTTGTAAACAGCCAATGTTCGAGTCGAACATGAGTTCGACTTGAACTCGAAGCTCATCCCTAGCGGCAACTGTGGTTGTTGGGGGTAAAGGAGAGGAAGACATCCCAGCAAGCTGGTATCTAGCCACAGAAATGGGTGGTTGGGAGCTGACAGAGGCTGGGAGCAACAAACTTGACCAAGCCTGTAATAATGATTGCACCAAATCAGGTTTGCACATTGCTCGTCTGACCAGGGACTGCACTTACTCAATACATTCTGCAAGCACCTGTTGAGGATAAGCTGAATAATGTTCAAAGAAAAAGGCTGAGTCATCCTCCTATAGCCAAACCAAAGATTCTACCTGAGCTGCACTAAAAGGGGGTGTATAGTCATCACCTCTCCAAGCAACATCAGACAGGGCCAACTCAGCACAGATCTTAATTAATGGTTGCACGTCTTCAAACAAAAAAACTGCCTTGATCAATAAAAACATAAGCTAGATGGATACATTCTAATAATTGTTCCCTAGTGTATTCACCCAATGTCTGATAACAAAAATCTCTGTCATCAGTTGCCAGGAGCAATAAATACAGAATATTTTCAAAAAACATCTTTCAACAATAGCAAGTGCTCAGGCCCAATTCCAAGGTGCAACTGATCTGTTTGTATGGCTTCAGAATTCTGTCAGGGATGTTATACACAAACATCCAATACCGGTGATCAGATGGTTGGTCTGCACCAAGGAATCAGGGAAAAACAAGTAAATGGAAAAAGTATGTTTATTAAAGATAAGGACACATAAGCAAACTAAACAGCAAACCATAAACAAGTAAATAAGTGCAAAACACACCAAACCCCAAAACCACCTAACTAACTATCTAACTAATATATATACACGAGCAAGGAAACAAACATGGAATAAACAAGGCAGGGACAAAAGCAACAGGGGAACAGAAGCCAGGTATAAGGAAGCAGACCGTAAGGAGCAGGTAACAGGGAACAGGTCTCAAGGACAGGATTCATGGAACAGGGTCCAGAAACACAAGCAGGAACACAAGCAGAAGCACAGGCAGGGACAAGGCTAGCAGAGGAATTCTGAATCAATGAGCTTGGGCTCAGGGCGGGTTTATATAGACCAGCAGACTCATAACAGGTGTGCCTGATAGCTGGTCTGTAGTCCAGGCAGGAAGACACCCGCTGGTGGCCACCAGAATTACACCTTTTGGTGCTGAGTTTAACAGTGCCACCAGCAGGTGAAACAAGTAATGACACCGTTCCTGACAACATGTTTTCTGGATGTCTAGTGGCAAATGCTACTGCAAAGGCCACAGTAAAATGTGTTATCAGAAGTAGTTTGTAAGTACAGAGTGCCAGAATCTACAGAGAGTGACAGAGGAAATCATTTTATAGGAGAGTCCTTACTAGAAATTTTGAGGTTTTATTTTTACACCCCCTACTGTCTACCAAGTAGCAGAAAATGTAAAGTAAGAAATTAGAAAACTTTTGCCTGAATGTTTTCTTATATTTTATCAAGCCCCTAAGGGGAGGTTGGACTCTCTCCCTATGAGAGTTTGTTTGGGAGTGTGTTACTCACTTGCTTATATTTTGTCTCAGCAGCTGAAGTCTTCCATTCCGATCTCACAAAGACTGTTGCTGATCTTTTAAGGTTTTTGACAAACTTATTTATGTGTTTTCTCCCCAATTCCAGATCCTAACAGTTTGGAAGGATCAAAAACTAAAGCCAGGTGACTTGTGGATTGTTGAGACATTTATATATAAGGAAATGTTTTGCCTGCCATGCGAGAGGCCTGGGAAATGAGAGTTAAAACAAAATACTTTATATGTTGTCAGAGAGGGAAGATGGGATGAGCACTATGGCTGCCCTTTCTTATCTATAACACTCCGATGGACAGTAGAAAGTGACAACAACATATAACGTATTCTGTTTTAACTCTCATTTCTCTCTTTTGATCAATATTTTGATCACTAATCATACCTGCTATCACCTTTAACCCGGAACCTCCAAAAGCTTAGGTGGAGGTAGTCCTAGCCAAAGAGGCAAAACTCCATTGTGGAGAATATAATAGCTGAGCAGCTTTTTCATTACAAAATTACTTTTCATTGTGAAAAACAAATGATTGATAAGACATATTTACAGAGTACTGGCTGAACACTCCTGTGCCCAGAATGGCCTTCTAGCTTAACCACTTCAGCCCCGGAAGGATTTACCTGCTTCCTGACCAGAGCACTTTTTACAATTTGGCACTGTGTAGCTTTAACTGCTAATTGCGCGGTCATGCAATGCTGTACCCAAACGAAATTTGCGTCCTTTTCTTCCCACAAATAGAGCTTTCTTTTGATGTTATTTAATCACCTCTGCAGTTTTTATTTTTTGAGCTATAAACGGAAAAAGACAGAAAAATAATATTCTCACACATGAGGCGTTGGCCCTCCTCCATTTGCTGCAATTTTGCAGCTACATAGCAGCCATAGGCCTCTTCAGCGTTGGGGGGTGTTTTCAGGTCCGCATTAGCGTCCTTAATGAGGCCCAGTGCTGCCTCCTCCATGTTACTCCCCTTCCTGGCCCTTTTTCTTGTAAGGCAGAGGGGAGGCACCTGGGATTGGGTGAGGCTACTCGGCCGGGGCCACTTCTCGGCTGACACTTACCCCACCTCCTGGCTGACATTTACCCCCCTCCTGGCTGACACTTACCCCCGCCTCCTCCTGTCTGCCACATTCCAGAGCCTCGTCCTGGCTGAGGTCTTCCTGTGTATGAAAAAGGGGCATAGTTTTACTTTTTGGTTCATCAATCACACACAATTTTCAGCTCATGACTGTTGCAAATTGAATGTTAATAAATAGAAAAGACTATCATTCTGAGACCAGCATTTTTCATTCTTGTCCCAATCATTTTTGGCCCCTATTGTCTAATGATATGTAAAACACCTTTTGTTCAATCATTCATTTGTTATCAATAATAAAATCTAGTTAACAACACTCATTTTCAGACAATAAATATGTTCAAAAATACTATACCTGGCTCCAGCTGGGCTCCTCAACTTCTTCCAGGATGGAAGGCCCAGGTTGGTCCTCGGAAGCCTCAGCTGGGGTTGAGGGAAGGGTTGAGGGAACGGTGGATGGAAGTGTAGAAAGTGATTCCCTGGCTTCAATCTGGTCTTCCAGAAACCGCATCCTGTTGTAGTACCACAGACTGGGTACATACACATCCTTTGCTGCTGCTCCTGATTTCATGGAAGCCTGGACCTTATTAAGCTCCTTCCTATACGTGCTTCTCAAGCTACCAATTTTCTTATCCACAAACTCGATGTCTGCGTCAGTGACCTGCGTCTTCACAAATTGCAGCAGTTTCTCCAGCGATGCCTTCCTAGCTGGTTTATTTCGATATAAGGGGTTTTTAACCTCCCACAAATTTCTCATATCCCTGTATCTGTCTATGAACTGGCCCATGAATTCTAGGTCTTTGAATTGTTTCATATTTTCTGCAAGACAAAACACAAGACAAAAACACTAATATCAGGCAAAACTCTCCTAAACTTATCCCAATGTAGGCCTCAATCTTGAATCAGTATAGGTCACTGATGTCCCAAGTTAAAATGTTACCTTCGTTCTCACGATCGGCACTTCCTCCATTCACAGATTGTACGTACTACACACGCGTGTTAGCTTTATATACACTGCGCATGCATGAAACTATGCCTGCATCGCCCCCCCCTGACGTTCTTTCTATAATATTTCCCGCCCCTTTCATCGCAGTGGAACATGGCAGAGACACAGCAGGTGCGTAATAGCAGTAAAGAGGAGGAAAGCCCGGAGCCAGAAACATCACAATCCCGCAGGAGATTTAAGGCATCAAATATGGCCTTTGTAGAGATGGTGGAGATGGTGGATTTCTTGAAGAGGGCCGACTATGACGGGAAGTATGGACCTAAACCCAAATGTGAGAAAGGCCAAGATCATATCTAAAGTTGTAAAGAGTCTGCACTGGAATTTTGGGGTACAACAATCCAAGGAGCAATTGAGGAAACTCTGGTCAGACCTGAAATTGAGGGCGCAAGATCAGTACAGAAGGATCAAGAAAGTGCTTCTAAAAAGTAAGTACTTGTCGTTTGTTCCAATTATTATTATTACTTGCATGCTGCTCCATGTGCTTTTCTTTACTGTTGCCAATTTTTTTTTTTAAATGGCGTGGGGTCACCCCAAAAATCCATACCAGACCCTTATCCGAGCACGCAACCTGGCAGGCCGCAGGAAAAGAGGGGGTGAGAGAGTGGAGTGAACCGTACAAGGCCACATGCCCTCAATATTGGGAGGGTGCTTTGGGGTAGCGGCCCCCCCAAAGCACCTTGTCCCCATGTTGACAGGGAGAAGGGCCTCATCCCCACAACCCTTGCCCAGTGGATGTGGGGGTCTGCGGGCGGCGGGCTTATCGGAATCTGGAAGCCACACAATGACATGGCCGGGTGACTCCGCCCCCCTCTGATGCACATGGACATCCCGGGCTTCCCCGTAGTGTCAGAGGGGGTGGGTCACTCGGTTACCTGTGTGGGACACCCTAAAAAGTTTGTTCTTGTGTCCCACACTAGTGCTCCTGAGTAGGGATGGTCTTGATGTTTGAGTCGAACGTAAGTTCAACTCGAACATCAGGTGTTCGCCTGTTCGCCTGTTCGCTGAATAGCGAACAATTTGGGGTGTTCACGGCAAATTCGAAAGCCACGGAACACCCTTTAAAAGTCTATGGGAGAAATCAAAAGTGCTAATTTTAAAGGCTTATGTGCATGGTATTGTCATAAAAAGTGTTTGGGGACCGGGGGGACATGTATCCATGCAAAAAAAGTTTTAAAAACGTCCGTTTTTTTGGGAGCAGTGATTTTAATAATGCTTAAAGTGAAACAATAAACGTGTAATAGTCATTTAAATTTTGTACCTGGGGGGTGTCATTATTATGCCTGTAAAGTGGCACATGTTTCCCGTGTTTAGAACAGTCTGAGAGCAAAATGACATTTCAAAGAAAAAAAAGTCATTTAAAAGTACTTGTGGCTATAATGAATTGTCGGTCCCGGCAATACACATAAAGGTTCATTGATAAAAACGGCATGGGATTCCCCCACAGGGGAACCCCGAACCAATTTTTTTTTTTAAATGCGTGAGGGTCCCCCCAAATTCCATACCAGGCCCTTCAGGTCTGGTATGGGTATTAAGGGGAACCCCGCACCAAAGTTTAAAAAAAAAATGGTGTGGGGGTCCCCCTCAAAATCCATAGAAGACCTGAATGGATTTTAAGGGAAACCTGCGCCAAAATTTAAAACAAAAATGGCGTGGGGTCCCCCCAAAAATCCATACCAGACCCTTATCCAAGCAAGCAACCTGGCAGGCCACAGGAAAAGAGGGGGGGATGAGAGATCAGCCCCCCTCCTAAACTGTACCAGCCACATGCCCTACACTTTGGGGTAGCCCCCCAAAGCACCTTGTCCCCATGTTGATGGGGCGAAGGGCCTCATCCCCGCAACCCTTGCCCAGTAGATGTGGGGGTCTGCGGGCGGGGGGGCTTATCGGAATCTGGAAGCCCCCTTTAACAAGGGGACCCCCAGATCCCGGCCCCACCAGTATGAAATGGTAACGGGGTACAAATGTACCCCTACCATTTCACAAAAAATGTGAAAATGGTAAAAAAAAGACAATACACACCTTGGGACAAGTCCTTTATTAAAAAAAATAAAAAAATAAAATTGTCCCACAAAGTCTTCTTCTTCTTCTTCTCTCAGACCGAAAAAAAGCCGCACACTGCCTACGATCTGCCTCGGAGGCACCCGCCATAATGACCAGCCTCTCAGGTGACAGCTCTTTTATAACTGAGGGCGGGGCCACGCGATGATGTTGCTGGGTGACCCCGCCCCCCTCTGACACACGGGACATCCCTATGGCTTTCCCGTAGCGTCAGAGGGGGCAGGGTCACTCGGTTACGTAGTAAATCAAAATCAAGATTTTATCAGATAATTTTTTTTTTAATATCAAAAATATTTACAAATTTGCTGGCATAGCAATGGCCACCCTACCCGTAAAATAATCTACATCTTTTTGACACACTTCACGGGCACTTTGGGGGGGCAAGCCAGAATGGCCAGCTTTCAGGGCCATCAATGTTTTTTCTAGAAATCTGGCCTCAGGCCCAATTGAGGCAACAACATTTGGAGCACTTCTCTTTAAAAAGTTGTGAAGTATGCAGCATGCTAGAACTATGTGGTTCAGTTTGTACTCTGCCATATTTATTGCCATAAGAAATAGGTGGAAACGGCTGGCCATTTTCCCAAAGGCATTCTCCATGACTCTTCTAGCTCTGGTCAGCCGGTAATTAAAAACCCTCTTCTCTTGGGTGAGGGTCCTCTGGGGGAACGGCCTCATCAGGTGATCATCCAGACCAAATGCTTCATCAGCGATAAAAACAAATGGGAGTCCTTCAACGTTCTCTTCCACAGGTAGCAATCCCAAGCCACCACTCTAGAGACGTCAGTAGAACTCGGCCTGAGCAAAGACTCCACCATCCGACATCTGGCCATTCTTCCCCTTGTCCACATAGAGAAACTCGTATGTCACCGACCCCACTGCCACCAACACAATACTTTTGAAACTCTTATAATTAAAATAGTATGACCCCGAGTGGGGTGGTGGGATGATGTGGACATGTTTCCCATCGATTGCCCCTCCGCAGTTAGAAAAGTCCAAACGCAGAGCAAATTGGGAAGCCACAGTCTGCCATTCCTGTGGCATTGAAGGAAACTGTGGAGTAGGGATGAGCTTTGAGTTCGAGTTGAACTCATGTTCGACTTGAACATCGTCTGTTCGCAAGTTCGCCGAACAGCGAACAATTTGGGGTGTTCGCGGCAAATTCAAATGCCGCTGAACACCCTTTAAAAGTCTATGGGAGAAATCAAAAGTGCTAATTTTAAAGGCTTATATGCATGGTATTGTCATAAAAGTGTTTGGGGACCTGGGTCCTGCCCCAGGGGACATGTATCAATGCAAAAAAATTTTTAAAAACTGCAGTTTTTTTGGGAGCAGTGATTTTAATAATGCTTAAAGTGAAACAATAAAAGTGTAATGTCCCTTTAAATTTTGTAGCTGGGGGGTGTCTATAGTATGCCTGTAAAGGGGCGCATGTTTCCCGTGTTTAGAACAGTCTGACAGCAAAATGACATTTCAAAGGAAAAAAGTCATTTAAAACTACTCGTGGTTATTAATGCATTGCCGGTCCGACAATACACATAGAAGTTCATTGATAAAAACGGCATGGGAATTCCCCACAGGGGAACCCCGAACCAAAATGTAAAAAAAAATGACGTGGGGGTCCCCCTAAATTCCATACCAGGCCCTTCAGGTCTGGTATGGATATTAAGGGGAACCCCGGCCAAAAATTTTTAAAAAAATGACGTGGGGGTCCCCCTAAATTCCATACCAGGCCCTTCAGGTCTGGTATGGATATTAAGGGGAACCCTGTTCCAAAATGTAAAAAAAATGGCGTGGGGTCCCCCCAAAAATCCATACCAGACCCTTATCCGAGCAAGCAACCTGGCAGGCCGCAGAAAAAGAAGGGGGGACGAGAGAGTGCCCCCCCTCCTGAGCTGTACCAGGCCACATGCCCTCAACATTGGGAGGGTGCTTTGGGGTAGCCCCAAAACACCTTGTCCCCATGTTGATGAGGACAAGGGCCTCATCCCCACAACCCTGGCCGGTGGTTGTGGGGGTCTGCGGGCGGGGGGCTTATCGGAATCTGGAAGCCCCCTTTAAAAAGGGGTCCCCCAGATCCCGGCCCTCCCCCCTGTGTGAAATGGTAAGAGGGTACCCCTACCATTTCACTAAAAAAGTGTCAAAAATGTTAAAAATGACACGAGACAGTTTTTAACAATTCCTTTATTTAAATGCTTCTTCTTTGTTCTATCTTCCTTCATCTTCTTCTTCTTCTGGTTCTTCTGGCTCTTCTGGTTCTTCCTCCGGTGTTCTCGTCCAGCATCTCCTCCGCAGTGTCTTTTTCCCTTCTTCTCCTCGGGCCGCTCCGCACCCATGGCATGGGGGGAGGCTCCTGCTCTTCTCTTCATCTTCTTCTCTTCTTCATCTTCTTCTCTTCTTCATCTTCTTCCCTGGGCCGCTCCGCACCCATGCTGGCATGGAGGGAGGCTCCCGCTGTGTGACGCTTCTCCTCCATCCATGCTGGCATGGAGGGAGGCTCCCGATGTGTGACGCTTCTCCTCTTCTGACGATTCTTAACTAATGAGGGGAAGGGCCACCCGGTGACCCCGCCCCCCTCTCACGCACGGGGACATGACGGGACTTCCCTGTGGCATCACGGGGAATGCCACAGGGAAGTCCCGTCATGTCCCCGTGCGTGGCCCCGCCCCCCGTTATTTAAGAATCGTCAGAAGAGGAGAAGCGTCACACATTGGGAGCCTCCCTCCATGCCAGCATTGATGTGGAGCGGCCCGGAAAAGAAGATGAAGAAGAGAAGAAGATGAAGAAGAGAAGAAGATGAAGAGAAGAGCGGGAGCCTCCCCCCATGCCATGGGTGTGGAGCGGCCCGAGGAGAAGAAGGGAAAAAGACGCCGCGGAGGAGATGCTGAACGAGAACACCGGAGGAAGAACCAGAAGAGCCAGAAGAACCAGAAGAAGATGAAGGAAGATAGAAGAAAGAAGAAGCATTTAAATAAAGGAATTGTCAAAAACTGTCTCTTGTCATTTTTAACATTTTTGACACTTTTTTAGTGAAATGGTAGGGTACCCCCTTACCATTTCACACAGGGGGGAGGGCCGGGATCTGGGGGTCCCCTTGTTAACCGGTTCAATACCGGGCCTTTTCACCCCCTTCCTTCCCAGACCAATTTTTAGTTTTCAGCGCTGTCACACTTTCAACAATAATTGCGTGGTCATGCGATGTTGTACCCAAACAAAATTGACGTCCTTTTTTCCCCACAAATGGAGCTTTCTTTTGGTGGTATTTGATCACCTCTGCGGTTTTTATTTTTTGCGCTATAAACAAAAGAAGATCGACAATTTTGAAAAAAACACAATATTTTTTACTTTTTGCTATAATAAATATCCCAATTTTTAAAAAACAAAAACAAATTTTTTCCTCAGTTTCAGCCGATACGTATTTTTCTACATATTTTTGTTAAAAAAAATCGCAATAAGCGTATACTGATTGGTTTGCGCAAAAGTTATAGCGTCTATAAAAAATTTTTTCATGACTGCGACATTATGGCGGACACATCGGACACTTTTGACACATTTTTGGGACCATTTACTTTTATACAGTGATCAATGCTATAAAATTGCATTGATTACTGTGTAAATGTGACAGGCAGTGAAGGGGTTAACCACTAGGGGGCGGGAAGGGGTTAAATGTGTTTCCTAGGGAATGCTTCTCTGTAGGGGGCGGAGACGCACAAGGGGAGGAGACCGATCAGTGTTCCGCTGTTCTGGGAACACAGATCACTCTCCTCTGAGCTGACAGGACGTGGATCTCTGTGTTTACACACAGAGATCCACGGTCTGGCCCGGTTAACGGGCAATCGCGGGTGCCTGGCGGACATCGCGGCCGCCGGGCACACGCATAGGGTCCCGAGGAATGCGGCGGGAGCGCGCGTGAGCCCCCGGTGGCACGCACGCGCCCCCTAGGCGGCCGGGAACCCGAGGCCGTCATATGACGTCCACCCTTCATGGGAGATCCCGTCTGTAGACGTCATTTGACTATAGGCGGGTAGGGAAGTGGTTAAAGGGGGCTTCCAGATTCCGTTAAGCTATCCGCCCGCAGACCCCCACAACCACCGGCCAGGGTTGTGGGGATGAGGCCCTTGTCCTCATCAACATGGGGACAAGGTGTTTTGGTGGGCTACCCCAAAGCACCCTCCCAATGTTGAGGGCATGTGGCCTGGTACAGCTCAGGAGGGGGGGCGCTCTCTCGTCCCCCCTCTTTTCCTGCGGCCTGCCAGGTTGCTTGCTCCGATAAGGGTCTGGTATGGATTTTTGGGGGACCCCACGCCGTTTTTTTTTTTAATTTTGGCGTGGGTTCCCCTTAATATCCATATTAGACCTGAAGTGCCTGGTATGGAATTTAGGGGGACCCGCCACGTCACTTTTTTTTTTAAATTTTGGTTCGGGGTTCCTCTGTTGGGAATTTACATGCCATTTTTATCAATGAACTTCTATGTGTATTGTTGGACCGGCAATGCATTAATAGCCGCAAGTAGTTTTAGATGACTTTTTTTCCTTTGAAATGTCATTTTGCTGTCAGACTGTTCTAAACACGGGAGACATGCACCCCTTTACAGGCACACTATATACACCCCCCAGGTATGAAATTTAAAGGGATATTACAATTTTATTGTTTCACTTTAAGCATTATTAAAATCACTGCTCCCGAAAAAACGGCCGTTTTTAAAACTTTTTTTTGCATTGATCCATGTCCCCTGGGGCAGGACCCAGGTCCCCAAACACTTTTTATGACAATAACTTGCATATAAGCCTTTAAAATTAGCACTTATGATTATTCATGTTCGTGTCCCATAGCCTTTAACGGTGTTCGCGTGTTCGAACAAACTTTTTTCCTGTTCGCATGTTCTGGTGTGAACCGAACAGGGGGGTATTCGGCTCATCCCTACTGTGGAGTCAAAAAAGAAAAAAAAATATTAGTACTTTTGCACATAACATTGCAAGCAGATTAGACACAAACGTTCTTGGCCAACATCAGTATAACATTTATTTTTAAGAGTATTTAACCACCTCAATACTGGGCACTTTCACCCCCTTCCTTCCCAGACCAATTTTCAGCTTTCAGTGCTGTCTCACTTTGAATGACAATTACTCAGTCATGCCACACTGTACCCAAATGAAGTTTTTATCATTTTGTTCACACAAATAGAGCTTTCTTTTGGTGGTATTTATTCACCACTTCATTTTTTATTTTTTGTGATATAAGTGAAAAAGGAGCGAATATTTTGAAAAAAACCTAAATTTTCTACTTTCTCTTTTAAAAGAAACCAAAAAAATTAAATTTTGTCGAAAATTTAGGCAAAAATGTATTCTACCACATGTCTTTGGTAAAAAAAATCCTGATAAGTGTATGATCATTGGTTTGTGTGAAAGTTATAGAGTTTACAAGCCATGCTACGCATTATTGAAAATGTACCAATCCTAATGCACTGATGGCCTAATGCACTGGTCTCATTTCTTGAGGCCCTAAAATGTCAGGACAGTACAATAACACCCCAAATGACCCCTTTTTGGAAAGAAGACAGTCTGAGGTATTTAGTAAGAGGCATAGTGAATTTTTTGAAGTTTAATTTTTTATCCCCACAATGCTTTGGAAAATTAACCACTTGAGCCCCGGACCATTATGCTGCCTAAGGACCAGAGGTCTTTTTCCAATTTGGCACTGCGTCGCTTTAACTGCTAATTGCGCGGTCATGCAATGCTGTACCCAAACGAAATTTGCGTCCTTTTCTTCCCACAAATAGAGCTTTCTTTTGATGGTATTTGATCACCTCTGCGGTTTTTATTTTTTGCGCTATAAACGGAAAAAGACCGAAAATTTTGAAAAAAAATGATATTTTCTACTTTTTGTTATAAAAAAAATCCAATAAACTAAATTTTAGTCATACATTTAGGCCAAAATGTATTCGGCCACATGTCTTTGGTAAAAAAAATGTCAATAAGCGTATATTTATTGGTTTGCGCAAAAGTTATAGCGTCTACAAACTAGGGTACATTTTCTGTAATTTACACAGCTTTTAGTTTATGACTGCCTATGTCATTTCTTGAGGTGCTAAAATGGCAGGGCAGTACAAAACCCCCCCAAATGACCCCATTTTGGAAAGTAGACACCCCAAGGAAATTGCTGAGAGGCATGTTGAACCCATTGAATATTTATTTTTTTTGTCCCAAGTGATTGAAAAATGACAAAAAAAAAAAAAAAAAAATATTTACAAAAAGTTGTCACTAAATGATATATTGCTCACACAGGCCATGGGCCTATGTGGAATTGCACCCCAAAATACATTCAGCTGCTTCTCCTGAGTATGGGGATACCACATGTGTGGGACTTTTTGGGAGCCTAGCCACGTACGGGGCCCCGAAAACCAATCACCGCCTTCAGGATTTCTAAGGGTGTAAATTTTTGATTTCACTCTTTACTGCCTATCACAGTTTCGGAGGCCATGGAATGCCCAGGTGGCACAAAACCCCCCAAAATGACCCCATTTTGGAAAGTAGACACCCCAAGCTATTTGCTGAGAGGCATATTGAGTCCATGGAATATTTTATATTTTGACACAAGTTGCGGGAAAGTGACACTTTTTTTTTTTTTTTTTTCATAAAGTTGTCACTAAATGATATATTGCTCACACAGGCCATGGGCCTATGTGGAATTGCACCCCAAAATACATTTAGCTGCTTCTCCTGAGTATGGGGATACCACATGTGTGGGACTTTTTGGGAGCCTAGCCGCGTACTGGACCCCGAAAACCAATCACTGCCTTCAGGATTTCTAAGGGTGAAAATTTTTGATTTCACTCTTTACTGCCTATCACAGTTTCGGAGGCCATGGAATGCCCAGGTGGCACAAACCCCCCCCAAATGACCCCATTTTGGAAAGTAGACACCCCAAGCTATTTGCTGAGAGGCATGGTGAGTATTTTGCAGCTCTCATTTGTTTTTGAAAATGAAGAAAGACAAGAAAAAACATTTTTTTTTTCTTTTTTCAATTTTCAAAACTTTGTGACAAAAAGTGAGGTCTGCAAAATACTCACTATACCTCTCAGCAAATAGCTTGGGGTGTCTACTTTCCAAAATGGGGTCATTTGGGGGGGTTTTGTGCCACCTGGGCATTCCATGGCCTCCGAAACTGTGATAGGCAGTGAAGAGTGAAATCAAAAATTCACGCCCTTAGAAAGCCTGAAGGCGGTGATTGGTTTTCGGGGTCCCGTACGCGGCTAGGCTCCCAAAAAGTCTCACACATGTGGTATCCCCGTACTCAGGAGAAGCAGCAGAATGTATTTTGGGGTGTAATTTCACATATTTCCATGGCATGTTTGAGCAATATATCATTTAGTGACAACTTTGTGCAAAAAAAAAAAAAAATTTGTCTCTTTCCCGCAACTTGTGTCGCAATATAAAATATTCCATGGACTCGACATGCCTCTCAGCAAATAGCTTGGGGTGTCTACTTTCCGAAATGGGGTCATTTGGGGGGGTTTTGAACTGTCCTGGCATTTTATGCACAACATTTAGAAGCTTATGTCACACATCACCCACTCTTCTAACCACTTGAAGACAAAGCCCTTTCTGACACTTATTGTTTACATGAAAAAGTTATTTTTTTTTGCAAAAAAATTACTTTGAACCCCCAAACATTATATATTTTTTTAAAGAAAATGCCCTACAGATTAAAATGGTGGGTGTTTCATTTTTTTTTTTCACACAGTAATTGCGCAGCGATTTTTCAAACGCATTTTTTGGGGAAAAAACACACTTTTTTAAATTTTAATGCACTAAAACACACTATATTGCCCAAATGTTTGATGAAATAAAAAAGATGATCTTAGGCCGAGTACATGGATACCAAACATGACATGCTTTAAAATTGCGCACAAACGTGCAGTGGCAACAAAATAAATACATGTTTAAAAGCCTTTAAAAGCCTTTACAGGTTACCACTTTAGATTTACAGAGAAGGTCTACTGGAAAAATTACTGCACTCGATCTGGCCTTCGCGGTGATACCTCACATGCATGGTGCAATTGCTGTTTACGTTTGACGACAGACCGCCGCTTGCGCTCGCCTTAGCGCGAGAGCAGGGGGCGACAGGGGTGCTTTTTTTTTTTTTTTTTTTTTCTTTATTATTTTTTTGCTTTTTTAATCTTACTTTTAAACTGTTCCTTTCATATTTTTTTTTTTAAATCATTTTTATTGTTATCTCGGGGAATGTAAATATCCCCTATGATAGCAATAGGTAGTGACAGGTACTCTTTTTTGAAAAAATTGGGGTCTATTAGACCCTAGATCTCTCCTCTGCCCTCAAAGCATCTGACCACACCAAGATCGGTGTGATAAAATGCTTCCCCAATTTCCCAATGGCGCTATTTACATCCGGCGAAATCTAAGTCATGAAATGCTCGTAGCTTCCGGTTTCTTAGGCCATAGAGATGTTTGGAGCCACTCTGGTCTCTGATCAGCTCTATGGTCAGCTGGCTGAATCACCGGCTGCATTCTCAGGTTCCCTGTTGAGACAGGAGAGCCAGAGAAAAACACGAAAGAAGGTGGGGGGGGGCATTCCCTCCCACGGCTTGTAAAAGCAGTCTAGAGGCTAATTAGCCACTAGGATTGCTTTTACATGAAAGCCGACCGCTGGCTGAAAAGAATGATACCAAGATGATACCTAAACCTGCAGGCATCATTCTGGTATAACCACTCAAAGTCGTGAATGGCGTACCTGAAGACAAAAAAATGGTTAACAATGGTTAACAATAAACAGTAAACAGTAAAGTATAAATAATTACATACCTGAAAAACAAACATGATAAAACATAATAACAATAACAATAACAATAAAACATTGCAGAATAGAATACAGTAAAAAAAGAGCAGAACAATAGAGAGAGAGAATAGAGAGAGAGAGAACAATAAAACGACAACTATTTTTTTTTATTTTATATATTTTTTTTTTTTACACTTTTTTTGTAACTAACTTTTATAACGGTAACCGGTTCCAGGTTCGGGTCTCTCAAAATGCGATGGCATCTTGGGAGACCCTGTGAAAGTGCGCCTAGTCTGTGCAATGCTGTACCCTACGCTATTACTCAACTAGTGTATAGTAGCGTTCAAAACATTCACCAATGCAAAGACCAGGATTGTCAGGACAGGAGGGACAATAATAGCGGGTGTCACGCCTATATCCGCGCTTGCTGCAGACACAACATCTTTTTTTGGGGGGTTCGTTGGGTAGGGGTACTCGGGAGGACATATAAATGCCTCTCATGCAGCCGACTGCATTTGGTTGGGGATGTGAATGGGGGAAGTACGGGTGCTGCAGAAGCGGTGGGTTCCCAATTAGGATTGGCGAATGCAGCAGGAAGGGCACTATGGGCACGACGGGCCTGTGTTTGTCTTCTTGGTGGCAGCGGGACACTACTTGTGCTTGCCACCTCACCAGCTTGAACTGCACTTATGGGACTCGCCACGTCACCACGTGTTACTGCAGTGCTGGTTTGACTATGACCGGGGTGTACTACGCCGCTGGTGCTTGCCAGTTCCCCAAAACGCTACCAAAAAAACTGTTAGCGATCGCAGGGATCAGGCCTGACTCTGCGAACGCTGCAGTTATGCGTTTAGTCTTTTGTAAGTGACAGTGATCGATCGATACTGCACTTGGGTGGGCTGGGCCGGGCCGGGCGGAGGGGCAAAACGCAGGTGCTAGCAGGTATCTGGGCTGATCCCGCTAACACTGCGTTTTTGGGAACCCTAAACTGCTGGTGACACTAGTATAGATCTGATCAGATCAGATATTGATCCGTTCAGATACTATACCACTAAGGGAGGTGTACGGTGCGTGCGTGGGTGTTAGCGGTACTGGCGCTAACCTGACGCTGCCTGGGGCTGGTGCTTGCCAGTTCACCAAAACGCTACCAAAAAAACTGTTAGAGATCGCAGGGATCAGGCCTGACTCTGCGAACGCTGCAGTTATGCGTTTAGTGTTCTGTAAGTGACAGTGATCAATCGATACTGCACTTGGGTGGGCTGGGCCGGGCGGAGGGGCAAAACGCAGGTGCTAGCAGGTATCTGGGCTGATCCCGCTAACACTGCATTTTTGGGAACCCTAAACTGCTGGTGACGCTAGTATAGATCTGATCGGATCAGATATTGATCCGTTCAGATACTATACCACTAAGGGAGGTGTACGGTGCGTGCGTGGGTGTTAGCGCTACTGGCGCTAACCTGACGCTGCCTGGGGCTGGTGCTTGCCAGTTCACCAAAATGCTACCAAAAAAACTGTTAGCAATCGCAGGGATCAGGCCTGACGCTGCGAACGCTGCAGTTATGCGTTTAGTGTTTTGTGTCAGTGATCGATCGATACTGCACTTGGGTGGACTGGGCGGAGGCGCAAAACGCAGGTGCTAGCAGGTATCTGGGCTGATCCCGCTAACACTGCGTTTTTGGGAACCCTAAACTGCTGGGGACGCTAGTATAGATTTGATCGGATCAGATATTGATCCGATCAGATACTATACCACTAAGGGAGGTGTATGCTGCGTGCGTGGGTGTTAGCGGTACTGGCGCTAATCTGACGCTGCCTGGGGCGACGCATATCACCGCCGGGCGATCGGGGGGCTAAACCTTTATTCGGTAATAAACGGCGGGTGCCCTGACACTATACAAAATAAACAAACTAACCAGCGTCAACCGTATCGTTTATACGTGATCAGTGGTGAAAGGGTTAACTAGGGGGCAATCAAGGGGTTAAAACATTTATTAGATATTATATGGGGGTCCCTGACGCTATAAAACGCTGACGGCGAACCTAAATATTTACCTCACTAACTAGCGTCACCAGCGACACTAATACAGCGATTAGAAAAATGATCGCTTAGCGACACTGGTGACAGGGGGTCATCAAGGGGTTAAAACTTTATTAGGGGGGGTTAGGGGGGTACCCTAGACCTACAGGGGGGTAACAGT
The DNA here is from genome assembly GCA_037952925.1 of Lithobates clamitans. Classification (NCBI taxonomy): domain Eukaryota; kingdom Metazoa; phylum Chordata; class Amphibia; order Anura; family Ranidae; genus Lithobates; species Lithobates clamitans. The sequence goes on along the minus strand of JBBGZY010000324.1, from coordinate 915,343 downwards.
AACTGTGCTAACACAGTAACTGTCACAAACTGACACAGCAGTAATCAGAAAAAAAAAAAAAAAAACGGCTGGTGTCAGTTTGTGACAGGGGGGGGGGGGTGATCGGGGGGGATCGGGGGGCGATCGGGGGGGGGATCGGGGTGTTTAGTGTGCCTGGCATGTTCTACTGTGTGTGTAGTGTTGGTGCACTCACTCACATGTCGTCTCTCCTCGGGCCGGAACGGAAACTACCGACCCGAGGGGAGATGACATCACTTCCTTTGCTGCTGTTTAGCATACAGCAGCAAAGGAGTGTTCCTATTGGCCGGCGGCGATCGCGAGGGGGGGGCCACGATCGGATGGCCTCCCCCTCGTCTCCGATCGCCGGGGGACAAAACGGGACCGCCTCGGGCGGCGGGGGGGGTCCGATCGGACCCCCCACCCGCGGGAGGCAAATCACGTACATGTACGTGATTTTGCCTGCCCGTGCCGCCTTGCCGACGTACATCGGCGTGAGGCGGTCCTTAAGTGGTTAAGAAATATATATATTTTTTTTCTTCACTAAATTGCCATATTTACAAGTTATTTCTCACACACGGTGCAGGCATAATTGCAATTACACCCCAAAATACATTCTGCTATTTTTAATGAGTATGGCAATACCCCATGTGTGAGACTTTTCCACAGCCTGGCCACATACAGAGGCCCAACATCCATGTAGCACCATCAGTTGTTCTAAAGGCATAAATTACACATTTCATTTCCTGAGTACCTATCACATTTTTGAAGGCCCTGGAGCACCGGGACAATGGAATTACCCACAAAATGACCCCATTTTGCAAAGAAAACACCCCAATGTATATTCTATGAGGCATAATGAGTCTTTTGAACATGTCATTTCTTTCCACAAGTTTTTGGAAAATATGGAAAGAAAATGCAAACTCATTTTTTTCTCACTAAGTTGTCAATTTAGAAGATCTTTCTAACACATAGCATGTACATAGCCAAAATGACACCCCAAAATACATTCTGCTACTCATCCTGAGTATGGCGATACCCCATGTGTGAGACTTTTCCACAGCCTGGTCACATACAGAGGCCCAACATCCATATAACACCATCATGCGTTCTAAAGGCATAAATTACACATTTCAATTCCTGAGTACCTATCACATTTTTAAAGGCCCTGGAGAACCAGGACAATGGAATTACCCACAAAATGACCCTATTTTGGACCCATTTTGGAAAGACTTTTCCACTACTTGGCCACATACAGAGGCCCAACATGCAAGTAGCACCTCCAGGCTTCTAACACATAGCATGTACACACCAAGAATTACATCCCAAAATACATTCTGCTGAGCGAAAGGTAAAAAAAAAAGCTCACCTGTGGTTTTAGCAGGCAGGAATACCATTCCAGAACAGTCAAAGCATTTGTCCAGATAGTCAAAGGAAATGTTCAGGAATTGTCCAGGCAACAGACAGATATGGAAAAGTATGAACATGGTTCAGTACAGTCCAAGGTTTAGCAGGCAGTTCAGGTAACAGGCAAAGGCATGGCCCATCCAGGTGGCAGGCAAAGGCATGACCAGTTCATGTGGCAGGCAAAGGCATGGCAAGTTCATGTGGCAGGCAAAGGCATGGCCAGTTCAGGTGGCAGCAGGCAGCACTTTGTACATTGGGCCTTGGTCAGGAAAGACCTGAGGACAGGGGTAGAGGCTTCTTCCCACCCAAATCTCTACGAAGCCTCCGAGTCTCCAGACCTTAATCCAAGAAAACTAAAAACTCTGAGAAAAACGTTTTCTCCACTCGGAAAACGTTTTCTGGAGCCCCTCACATATGTGAGACCCCTGTGCTGTACAGTGGCAGGGCAAATGATCAGTTCAGGAGGCAGGCAAAAAGCATGGTCATTTAACAGGCCAAGGTCAATTCACACAGGCAGAAACACGTTTGGCAGAGGCACAGCCCGGGTCATTCACAGAAATGGCAGATAGTGGAAACTGGAAAACAATCATCTTCACTTTACTAATAGTGTAGTGAAGTATGATAGCTCCGATAGCACGTTTCAATACAGAGGCCTTGCTGGGAGGGACATTGGGGACAGTAGCATCGGGTGTCACTGCGAATTCCTCTACTTGAACACACACAACATTTTTGGGGGGGTTTGCGACCTGTTTGGGTAAGAGGGAGGATTTTGGGAAAGTGCCTTTCATGGAGTCTGGCTAATGAATCAGAGCGAATTAGTTGAGGGGCTTGGCCTTGGGGATAGAGAAGGGCTGTGACAACGTCTTCTTGGAATTTTAGATAGGTTAGGGAACTTTGGGTGCACTTAGAAAAAATAATATATGAATTGAATAGGGCAAGTTGCATCAAATAAATGGCGACTTTCTTGTACCAAAACAGTGATCTCCTGGTTGCCCAGTAGGGCTGCATCATCTGGTCATTCATATCCACCCCCCATGTATGTTCCACCAAGGTGTTATCATGTGTTGTGGAAAGGATGTAAACATCTCTTTTTTTATCTCTCCACTTCACCACTAGTACCTCTTCAGTCCGCATACTGGCCATTTCACCCTGCTTCAATTTCTTGGTGACCAATCTCTGTAGGAAACCTTTGCGGTTGGTCCGTGCTGTCCCACAGGCCACAGTGTTTTTTTGGTACAAATGGCGGAAAAGTGGGAGACTATTGTAGAAATTGTCTACCTATAGGTGCTAACCTTTCCTAAGCAATGGTTGGATCAGTTGCCAGACAATGTTGCCACTTGTTCCCTTGTAGGTAGGGCATCCAGGGGGGTTTAGCTGTCTGTCTTTTCCCTCAAAAATTATAAAGTCATATGTGTAACCCATGGCCCTGTCACACGCCTTATAAAATTTTACCCCATGTCAGGCTCCTTTACTGGGGAAAACATAAAAAACCACAAAAAAAAATACTGCGCTACCCATAAAAACTGAACCCCCCAAAAGCAGCAGTTAAACAGTGATATGTGCACCAAAACAACAAATAGAAAAGAAAAATAACCGCGCTAAAATATTAATGAAACACGTGAAGTAATCTTGAAAGCTTCCGTTAGAAAGTACATATATGTATGCAAAACATTAAAAATAAAAATAAAAATTTAGAAAAATGTATGGGTCTATACATGTATCTATGAATCAAAATAAGTGTCCATATATAATGGATAAAAATCAAATGTGAAGTAATGATCTGAAATCAGTCCAAAAGAGACCCTTAGGTAAACCCAACCAGAGTCAATGGTGAAAATAAAAGTGACACCCCATGCAGTAATCCGCAAACACACAATTATTGCGCTTACCACAAGGCAAGCGAACAACAGCCTGTATCTCGTCTTGGTATGGAAAATCCAGATGGTACACTTAGACTGCATACACCATGGCTGAAAGGATGTAATGAGGACACCAGACTTCCATCTCATAGGCATGTAAATAAAAAGAAACTGGCCATAGTGTAATACTGGCAAAATGATTTGAATAAAAGAGGATAGAAAACTTACACAAGTGCATAAGGATACAGCAAAAGAAAAACCCTTGAGTGAACGCAATCAAACTCAGCGGTGAAGATGAGACACCACACTCCGTGATCCACCACCATACAAATAATGCACTTACCACAAGGCAAGCCAACAACAGCTTGTGTTCCGTCCCAGTATGAGAGATCCAACTGGCGTACTGGACTGCTTACAGCATAGGCCGAGGGATATAGCAAGGACCCCAAATTGACATCTCACAAGCATGTGGATAAAAAGATGTACATGTATAGACCCATACATTTTTCTAAATTTGTATTTTTATTTTTAATGTTTTGCATACATATATGTACTTTCTAATGGAAAATTTCAAGATTACTTCACGTGTTTCATTAATATTTTAGCGCGGTTATTTTTCTTTTCTATCTTTTACTGGGGAGGTATTGTTTTATTCTGAGTCTTCCGGTGAAGTGTACTAGGGATTCATCTACACAAATATTTATATCAGGGGTAAACATCTGCTTGAAACTGGCGCAAAAATAATTGATTAGGGGCCGAATTTTGAATAATTTATCGTAACTGGGATGATTTTGAGGGAGGCATTGGGCATTGTTGTTGAAGTGTAAAAATCTCATATTCATCTCATAAGGGGTTCTGGGCATCAATGACGAATAGACCGGCATGTGGTGGATAGGTTGGGTAGACCAGTAGGAATGGAGTTCATTTTTTTGTCAGACCCATGTTAAAGGTTAGGCCGTGAGGGGTTTCCAAACAAAAGGATGGACATATGAAGAACTTGGATTGTATGCTATATGTTGGCTGGCGTATAGATTACATTGCTCCACAATGTAGGTTAGGAGATCATTGGTAAAAAATAAATGAAAATAATAAAGTGGGGTTACATTTTCTGTCTGCATCTGAGGGCCTGGCTGGGCTGTAAAAAGGGGAATTACAGGTTCTACTGACGTATTGGGCAGCCATGTTGGATACAGTAGAACATCTGGGAGGCTAGTATGGGCACTGCTTCGTTGATGGGATGCTCCATTGCTAGCATCTGGCCTATCCTCTAGGAAGGTTGCAGAACTGCTGGTGGATGCCTGCCTATCCTGGAGTGCTGCGCTGCTAGTGGATGCCTGCTGGTGGATGCCCTGGAGTGCTGCGCTACTGGTGGATGCCTGCATATCATCCTGGAGTGCTGGGCTGCTGGTGGATGGCCTGCATATCATCCTGGAGTGCTGTGCTGCTGGTGGATGCCCAGGAGTGCTGCGCTGCTAGTGGGTGTCTCCGCCTGCTCATTTCTCCTGATTCTCCTTGTTAGGATTCTATCTTCCTCTGTTTCCCTCTCGGAGCTACTGCTTTCCACTGGCTCATAGTCGCTATCCGAGTCTGACGGAGAGAATTCCCCGCTACTCTCGTCCGGCATAATCTGGAGTATTTGGAGAGCCTCCTCTGTGCTGTAAGATCTTTTCATCATGTTGTTGGGCAGATGTGCCAGATGGCGGGCAGCAGATGTGTCAGATGGCAGGCGGAAGATGTGTCAGATGGCGGGCGGCAGATGTGCCAGATGGTGGGCGGCTGTGCCAGATGGTGGGTGGCTAGATGTGCCTGATGTTGGAGGGCATATGTGCATGATGTTGGTGGCCAGATGTGCCTGATTGTGGGCAGATGGCGGGTGACAGATGTGCCAGATGGCAGGTGGCAGATGTGCCAGATGGCGGGCGGCAGATGTGCCAGGTGTTGGCAGGTGGCAGATGTGCCAGATGTTGGCGGGCGGCAGATGTGTCAGATGGCGGGTGGCAAATGTGTCAGATGGCGGGTGGCAGATGTGTCTGATAGCGGGCGGCAGATGTGCCTGATGGTGGGCGGCAGATGTGCCTGATTGTGGGCAGATGGCGGGTGGCAGATGTGCCAGATGGCAGGTGGCAGATGTGCCAGATGGCGGGCGGCAGATGTGCCAGATGTTGGCAGGTGGCAGATGTGCCTGATGTTGGTGGCCAGATGTGCCTGATTGTGGGCAGATGGCAGGTGGCATATGTGCCAGATGGTGGGCGGCAGATGTGCCAGATGTTGGCAGGTGGCAGATGTGCCAGATGTTGGTGGACGGCAGATGTGTCAGCAGGCTGGTGGCAAATGTGTCAGATGGCGGGTGGCAGATGTGCCTGATGGTGGGCGGCAGATGTGCCTGATGGTGGGCAGCAGATGTGCCTGATGATGGGTAGCAGATGTGCCTGATGGTGGGCGGCAGATGTGCCTCATGTTGGCTGGCAGATGTGCCTGATGATTGGTGGGCAGATGTGCCTGATGATTGGCGGGCAGATGTGCCTGATGATTGGCGGGCAGATGTGCCTGATGATGGCGGGCAGATGTGCCTGATGATGGCGGGCAGATGTGCCTGATGATGGTGGGCGACTGATGTGCCAGCTGTTGATGGGCTGATGTGCCAGCTGTTGACGGGCTGATGTACCAGCTGTTGACGGGCTGATGTGCCTGCTGTTGGTGGACAGATGTGCCAGCTGTTGACGGGCAGATGTTCACTGTATGACAGGTGTTTTCACTGTTTTGTGTTTTGGGGACACTGTGTTTTGGGGACACTAGCTGGGTGATCAGTGGGTAAACAGCAGACAAACAGCTATAAAACTCACTGATCTCCTGGCTGCAGCACAGATCTCTCTTCCTCTCCTCACTGACAGGCTCTGTGTGAGGAGAGGAAGAGATGAGAGCAGTTACAACCCCTCTCTGTTTACATTACATGACAACTGTGATTGGACACAGTCGTCATGTGATCAGGAGGGCCAATCACAGGGCCCTCCTGTGTTGTACTGCTCCACAGTCTCTGGGGGGCACAGGCAGATCGAGATCGTGCCGCTGCGCAGGCACGTGGTGGCGCGATCCCCTGTCAGATGCCACCCCTCACCCATGTTTACATTACGATAGCTGTGATTAGACACAGCCATCATGCGGATCAGGAGGACAAATCACATTGCCCTCCTGCCGTTCCGAGATGCGGCGTGCCCGCACGATCCCGCTCCTTCTGAAGGACGTTCGAGAACATCCAGTCAGAAGGAGGGAGCTCCCACCAGGCCGTTTATGTGCAGTGGCCGGGTGGGAAGTGGTTAAAGACAAAAATATAAGGTCCACTTATCAGATTCCTTACCCCCTCTGATAGCCCATTGGAAACATTTTAGGGGGGAGGGTTATAAATGAGTTTTGGACCCCAAAAAAAAGCCTCTGGCACTCTTCCTGAATTTAAAGACAACAATAACATTTGGACACATTTTAGGGGGTGTTTAGGGTGAAGCAATACAATGGAGCTGACAAAATACATTGTTAAGTGACTAGGCTAAGTGTATATGGGCCAAGGATAGCATGCTGGGGAGGTTAGTAAAGGCATGAAGGACAAAAAAGGAGCATTAAAGCTTATAGTATGCATGAGGACAAAGAGGACATTCACAGCATATTACAATCATGGTAATTAGGGAATGATGAAAGAAATACAAAACATTAGCATACATTAAATACATAGAATGTGATGTTAATGGAGAAAAATTATCCTAATATAGTCCTTCTGCAGGACCTGAAAGAAGGCAGAACAAGTCTCTGGAATAATGATCCCCAGAGCCTGGGGGGAGATGCCTGTCGAGAACTTGATGTCCTGCAGACTTCACCCCGTCGCCAAGTACCATGACTAGCCGCTGCTCCGGAGTGATGGTTTGCCACATGCAGGTGTCCTGCTTCAAAATATAAGGGGACAGCAAAGCCAACAGACAGTGAAAAACGGGGTCTGTCATCTGGAGAAAATTCCTGAAATCATCAGGATTATTCTCCTGGATCTCACGCAGCAAAGGCATATGAGAGAATTGGTCACACTGGATCAACCAATTCTTGGTCCATGAACTCCTCTCCATCATAGGTGTGCGCAGCCTATTGCATTAGGGTGTGCACCCTTAAGCTCAAACACACATGCGTGTGCGGGTGTCTACATATATATGACCCCGACACATTGATCTCCCTGCCAGCACAGTGAAAGAGAAGAGCATAAACACTTCTCTTATGGCAGAGTCGGTAAGAGGGAGATCTTTCCCCTGTTTCTGCTGCTACACAGAGCGATAACACTAATGTGCACGGGGTGATTAGGGTGTGCCTGGGCACACCCGGTACACCCTGTGCGCACGCCTATGCTCCCCACCCTGTCTATGGACTGGGCTTGGGTCAAAGCAAGAACCCCAACACCAAGCCCCTGCATAGCACGAACTCTACGACGAGCACGTACCAGCAACATGGCTTCAAAACTGTCGGCTGGTCAGAACGAACTAACAGAACGCACTGAAGAACAGAAAGGCCTGTGAAGAGTGAGCCGAAAATCAGAAACAAGCGGACAAGAATGCACTGAAAAACAGATACGAACTGACTACATGCACTGAAAACCAGATACAAACCCACAAGCACAAACTGAAGAGCAGTAAAGGACTGAAAAGCATGAGGCTGAAAAGCATGAATTGTCTCTCACCAAACTTCTACTAACATGAGATAAACACGAGATTAGCAGAAGGAGCCCAAAGGGTGGTGCACAGGGTATTGAACTTCCGTTTTATAGTCCCGTTGTACGTGTTGTACATCACCGCGTTCTTGACAGTCGGAATTTGGTGTGACCGTATGTATGCAAGACAATCATGTGTACGCGGCATAACACTTGCACACTTGGTACACTTGCAGTCAATGCTTTTGTAGGATTAGAGTCAGGTGTATGATTAACCAATTATACCAAGCAGGTGTTAATGATTATCAATTTCATATATTAGTTGAAACAGAGTACTGTAATTAACTAAAACAAAGAGCTGTGTAGAGGCTTAAAACTTGGCAAGGAACGGTTAAACTCTGCTACTAAGGTGAGGTTGAAGACAGTTTCAAGATGTGCTGCTCAAGCTCTTTTGAAGAACCACAAAGCAATGTTGAGGAATGTAGACACCGTGGTCAGCCAAGGAAACTTAATGAAGCAGATGAAAGACACATCATGCTTACTTCCCTGTGACATCAAAATATGTCTAGCAGTGCCATCAGCACAGAACTTGCAGAAACCAATGGGACCCAGGTATATCCATCTACTGTCCAAAGTCTGCCCAGAAGTGGCCTTCATGGAAGAACAACAAGCCATACCTCACACCTGGAAAAAAGGCTAAGCGATTCAACTATGCATTAAAACATTGGAACTGGGGCAGCAGGTGTTCTGGACTGATGAGTCAAATTTTTAAATATTTGGCTGTAGTGGGAGGAAGTTTGTTTGAGAAAGTGCTGGAGAGCGGTACAATAATATGTGTCAACAGTGAAGCATGGTGGAGCATCCTTGGAAGTTTGGGGCTGCATTTCTGCAAATGGAGTGGGAGATTTGGTCAGGATCAATGGTGTCCTCAATGCTGAGAAATAAAGACAGATATTTATAAATCATGCCATACCATCAGGGAGACATGTGATTGGCCTTAAATTTATTCTGCAGCAATACAATGGCCCCAGACATACTGTACAGCCTATCTTCAGTGTAGAGAAGAACAAGGAGTCCTGGAAGTGATGGTTTGATTCCCACAGAGCCCTGAACTTAACATCATTGAGTCTCTCTGGGATTACATGAGACACTAGAGACAGCAGGATTTGAGGAAGCATACATTCACAAAGGATCTGTGGTTAGTTCTCAAAGGTGTTTGGAACAACCTATCTACCGAGTTCCTTTAAAAACTGTGTGCAAGTGTACCTAGAAGAATTGATGCTATTTAAAGGGTGATTGCGCCAAATATTGATCTGATTTTGATTTCTCTTCTATTCATTTACTTTCCATCTTATTAATTGATAAAAATAAACTATTAACACTTCTATTTCTGAAAGCTTTTTTAATTTACAACATTTTTTTTACACCTGTCAAAAACGTTTGCACTGTAGTGTGTGTTTATGTATATATATTATATATAAATATATATATGAGTAAATACTACGCCGCTCTGTAAATATGATCTCATCAAAATTATAAAAATATGTAAAAGGTAATAGGATCAATATAAGAAACAGCAGCTAAAATCAGAACAAATTGTAAAATAAATGAATTGAAAAGTGCTGTACTATGTAATATGCACTATACACCCAATAATTGGATACCAAATGTATAAATAACAAAGAAACACACAAATATTGACCAATTGTGAAGTGCCAATAAATAATAAATAAAAAAAATATAAGGGAGTGGAAACTCAAATAGACAGTAAGTATATAGTGCTCAAGTGAAAAAAACATATCGATTCGTAAAATTCATAAAGTTTGTAGAAGTCCATAAAATATATGCGAAAAAAAAAATATATGTATATATAGCAAGTAATAAAGTGCTTATGTGCAAAACAGAGTGTCCTGCTATGTTTCTAATCATTACGCAGGGTAGTCCATGCAATCACAAAACAGCTTGGTAGGTGTTCAAATGTGCCAAGGTATCCTCCAGTGATCCCCTCGGTAGTGAACACTCACCTTAGAGCATGCGATTTAGTGAAATACCTCCATTTATGCAAAAATAAAAGCACTTGATAGTGTAGTAGGTTTAAACAATTTAATGAACACAAGCAAACAAACCCTAAAACAGGGTACTCACATTTATAAAGTGCGTCTAGTGCACCACTCTATTGCCAGCAATAACCAATAAGATTAGATACTGGAAAGGTATAGGGGTGATGTGCGTTTCCTCCTATGGCAGGTAGACTGCTCCTCACGCCGTCCTGTCCCCTCCCCAACGCGTATTTGATACAGGGAATTCCCCCTGAAGTAGATACAAATTCCCTATATCGAATACGTATTTTTGCATAAACTGAGGAGCCCTGGATGCAGTTTTTCCCTTCTGAGCCCAGTGGAGGTTCCAATGCGTGTTTAGACTTGGCTTAATCGCTAAATCGCATGCTCTAAGGTGAGCGTTCACTACCTCAGGGATCACTGGAGGGAGGACACCTTGGCACATTTGAACACCTAACAAGCTGTTTTGTGATTGCATGGATTACCCTGCGTAATGATTAGAAGCACAGCAGGACACTCTGTTTGCACATGAGCACTTTATTACTTGCTATATATATATATATATATATATATATATATATATATATATATATATATATATATATATATATATATATATATATAATATTATTTTATGGACTTCTACGAACTTTATGAATTTTACAAATCTATATGTTTTTTTCACTTGAGTAATATATACTAGGCCCCTTTCACACTGGGGCGGTAAGGGGCGTCGGCGGTAAAACAGTGCTATTTTTTTTTTTTGTTTTATCGCGGTATTTGGCCGCTAGCGGTGCGGTTTTAACCCCCCGCTGGCGGCCGAAAAAGGGTTAAAACCCCTCGTATATCGCGGCTATAGCCGCGGTATTACCGCGGTATAGCCGCGCTGTCCCATTGATTTCAATGGGCAGGAGCGGTTTAGGAGCGGTGAATACACCGCTCCTTCACCGCTCCAAAGATATGGCTTGCAGGAGATTTTTTCTTCTCCTGCCAGCGCACCGATTCAGTGTGAAAGCCCTCGGGCTTTCACACTGAACAAACAGCGGAGGCTGTTTAGGGGCGGTTTGCAGGCGCTATTTTTAGCGCAATAATGCCTGCAAACCGCCCCAGTGTGAAAGGGGCCTTACTGTGTATTTGAGTTTCCACTCCTATTTTTTTATTTATTATTTATTGGCACTTCACCATTGGTCAATATTTGTGTGTTTCTATGTTATATATACATTTGGGTGTATAGTGCATAATACATAGCACAACACTTTTCAATTAATTTATTTTACAATTTGTTCTGATTTTAGCTGCTTTTTCTTATATTGATCCTATTACCTTTTACATACTTTTATATTTTTGATGAGATCATATTTACAGCGTGGCGTAGTATTTACTCATTTATGTTTGCATGAATTGTGAGACGTGTTTAACGCCAGCAGCTTTTTCTTTCTCTATACATTTAATGGGCATCTGGTCAGTGGTGGCTCACAGGATTCTTTGTGTTTTCTATATAAAAAAAAAAAAAATATATATATATATATATATACAGTATATATATATATATATATATATATATATATATATATATATATATATATATATATATATAAGCCCAAGTACCTGGTTAAAGGTAGGTTGTCTCTCTCTCTCATTGAGAGCAGTGCTACCGGAGTAATAAAAACAAAACTTCCATGTAAATCTTTGTAGTTGATTTAAAAGCATTATGAGAGCTAGTTGGCCAGAAGGCTGAAAACTTTGGGATGGATTAACTGAAGGCAAATAGATTGTAATTTACATTTTTGTAAAGAATACCTGATCAGGTGCAAAGAAAATAAAAAAAACAGCATTGTGCTTGTGCATGATTGGATGATTGATATCTGCAGAGCTTTACCACATTTACTAAGCTCTGTGAAAAATTAATGCAGCTGCATTTGCAGAGTGCAAGAGCGCTAGAAAAAAATACAGTCTACTTGCCTTTAGTAGGTAAACCTATTTGTGTCGCATTTGATGTACCGTGGGGTTAAAAAATGAACTGACATTCTCATGTACAAGTACCTGTGTTCCACTTTTCAAAAGTGTGATGAACAAATGTGGGCTGTAATATGGAAATCCCTGCCTCTTTCCCTTGCCATTTGATGATTTGATAATAATCTTGGCTAATATATATACATCTGTATCCTGTTGACCAGGCGCTCGCATGTAAATTTAGTTTTTGGCTGAGCTGTAACCAGCTCAGATTGAATGTATATAGTTTACTGGATCTGTTCTGGAATTGATTTGGCTGTGCAGTTCCCACTGTTGCCAGTAGGTGTCACTGGTACCATGGGACAGTGTGCTAATAACAACTTAGTGAAACTTTAATGAATATTCTTTTTTCAGAAACAGCCCAGTAGGAGATTCCTGCACTGTGCGTTCTGGGAGAGAGTATTTATGGGACTTATGCCATGTGCTCTGGTCAGTCCTGACCTCGTGGCCCTCCGGGCTGGAGGCTACATTACTGCAGCTGTGCAAGTAGGCCCAGAAGCCTGTCTGGGCCCTACTACCGCAGAGGTGGTCCTTAGGCTGTCTTGCCTGTTAGGAAGAAGCCGAGCCAAGCTGAGGAAACCCAGGGGAGGACCCTTGCTGGAAAGAGCCAGGATGAAGGCTGGTCTCTCAGAATGGCCTGGTAGCCTACTTGGAGGACGCACCTATCTCTAACCTATCCTCACAGTACTGCCGGGTCAGCTTAAAGGTTCTGGTACTATGAAGAAGTTGTTCTACATTTAAACTACCCTTACAGTATCGCCAGGTCGGCTTAAAGGTTCTGGTACTGTAAAGAAGCTGCTCTATAATTCAATCAAGGTAACTAACTGCCTGGCTGCTAAGTTTGTGAGAGAGACTTATCCAGGCATATACTGGCTGCTAAGTCTGTAAGAAAGGCTTGCAGACATCTTGCAGGTTTCTAGATCTGTGGCAGAGATCTACCCAGCCATGCAAGATTTACAGAGAGAAAGCTGTGCTTTGTCCTTTATTCTGAAGAGTCTGTAAGTGATCTGCTACAAGAGAGAAAAAGGTAACTGCAACTCCCCTTCAACCACTTTACTGCTACTTCTTTCAAGTCGTTTTTCATTAAGCATTGAAGAAAAAGAACTAAGTGACTGATGCCATACATTGATGGGTGCAAGGCCCAATATAGACTCTAAGTCTCTGATATGGTAAATTGTGGGTGAGGGGTGATGGCAATGACCCAATTTAAATCAGCAGCTCCTTCGGGGGTCAGTGCTACATTTTTCCTCATTAATGTACACACAGAACCCCATATTGACAGAAAAACACAGAATTGTTGACATTTTTACAGATTTATTAAAAAAGAAAAACTGAAATATCACATGGTCCTAAGCATTCAGACCCTTTGCTGTGACACTCATATATTAAACTCAGGTGCTGTCCATTTCTTCTGATCATCCTTGAGATGGTTCTGCATCTTCATTTGAGTCCAGCTGTGTTTGATTATATTGATTGGACTTGATTAGGAAAGCCACACACCTGTCTATATAAGACCTTACAGCTCACAGTGCATGTCAGAGCAAATGAGAATCATGAGGTCAAAGGAACTGCCTGAAGAGCTCAGAGACAGAATCGGCAAGGCACAGATCTGGCCAAGGTTACAAAAAAATTCCTGCTGCACTTAAGGTTCCTAAGAGCACAGTGGCCTCCATAATCCTTAAATGGAAGACATTTGGGACGACCAGAACCCTTCCTAGAGATGGCCGTCTGGTCAAACTGAGCTATCAGGGGAGAAGAGCCTTGGTGAGAAAGGTAAAGAAGAACCTAAAGATCACTGTGGCTGAGCTCCAGGGATGCAGTCGGGAGATGGGAGAAATGTGTAGAAAGTCAACCATCACTGCAGCCCTCCACCAGTCGGGGCTTTATGGCAGAGTGGCCCGATGGAAGCCTCTCCTCAGTGCAAGACACATGAAAGCCCTCATGGAGTTTGCTAAAAAAACACCTGAAGGACTCCAAGATGGTGAGAAATAAGATTCTTTGGTCTGATGAGACCAAGATAGAACTTTTTGGCCTTAATTCTAAGCGATATGTGTGGAGAAAACCAGGCACTGCTCATCACCTGTCCAATACAGTCCCAACAGTGAAGCATGGTGGTGGCAGCATCATGCTGTGGGGGTGTTTTTCAGCTGCAGAGACAGGACGACTGGTTGCAACTGAGGGAAAGATGAATGCTGCCAAGTACAGGGATATACTGGATGAAAACCTTCTCCAGAGTGCTCAGGACCTCAGACGGGGCCGAAGGTTTACCTTCCAACAAGACAATGACCCTAAGCACACAGCTAAAATAATGAAGGAGCGGCTTCACAACAACTCCGTGACTGTTCTTGAATGGCCCAGCCAGAGCCCTGACTTAAACCCAATTGAGCATCTCTGGAGAGACCTAAAAATGGCTGTTCACCAAAGTTTACCATCCAACCTGACAGAACTGGAGAGGATCTGCAAGGAGGAATGGCAGAGGATCCCCAAATCCAGGTGTGAAAAGCTTGTTGCATCTTTCCCAAAAAGACTCATGGCTGTATTAGATCAAAAGGGTGCTTCTACTAAATACTGAGCAAAGGGTCTTAATACTTAGGATCATGTGATATTTCAGTTTTTCTTTTTTAACAAATCTGCAAAAATGTCAACAATTCTGTGTTTTTCTGTCAATATGAGGTGCTGTGTGTACATTAATGAGGAAAAAAATGAACTTAAACGATTTTAGCAAATGGTTGCAATATAACAAAGAGTGACAAATTTAAGGGGGTCTGAATACTTTCCATCCCCACTATACCACTATATATATATATATATATATATATATATATATATATATATATATATATATATATATATATATATATATATATATATATATATATATATATATATATATATATATATATATATTATTATTATTATTATTATTGTTTCCAAAAATGCTGGACCAATTTAATTCCAAGAACATTGGTTCTTATATCTAGTAGTCCCATGCCGAACACAGTGGTGCTGTACTCGTGGCACATAATTTAACTACTTACATTTTCCTACTCAGAGATGATTTACAGTTAGTGATACATTTGCAGCACATTTAATGCAGTCTGTTCTAATCTCCCTTAATTTAAAATGTCTGAAAGCAAGCATTAATATAATACAATCAGCAGAATAGCAGATATACTTCTTAGGGTCTGTATAAGAACTAGCATACATATTTTTGACCATCATTGACAATAAATATTCAGCCAAATATAACTTTGCATTGCTTGGACCTTTTTAATTTAATGAAAATGTACTGCTGCTATTTTTCATCCAACAGGTATTTGCATAAAATAGGGATTACTTTATACTGTTTTTTAATGCTGTAATATGCAATATAGTAAAGGCTCATACTTCTGAAAACATAAATGCACTTCCCTGCATTTTTTTTTTTATTTGTTAAATATTTGTTGTTAATGCACTATACTACTATTAGTATATGTTTTGTTATTGGGCCTGACTCACTAACTTATAAGTGCAAACAATCACACATCAATGTCACACAGATGAGCAAAATTTATGCTCGTGGATTTTTCATTTTTCTGTACTGTGTGAAAATGCTAACACAGGCTACAGATAAAATACATAGACTTTATGAACAAGGCTACTATGCTATAAAATGAATGTTTCTAAAGTATATAAGATAGGCCATATTGTGCCTAAAATTAAATCTAACTTTTTTGGATCCATCTAATTATAGCACTTAGATGTGCATACAATATAGAAATAAAACCTAAAAAGATGGACAAGCCAGGCCAACACATAAGGAGGGGAGGCGACTGCCTTGGGGCTGCTGGGAGCAGTGGAGGAAATAGAGCAGTAAGAGAGATAATATATGGCCCATATTCATACTCAGGGAGTACTAACTTTGTGCCTGCTGGAGACTGTATCTATCTTGCAGGCATTTCCTCTCTTCCAGCTTTGGGTGGAAGGGGTGTAAATGACAGCCTAGTGTGGCATTTTATAGACTCTAATTGCTTAAAGGCTATAACTTCCTCACTCTGCATCACAGACTACTGTATAGGAACACAATGGAGACTCAGAGTATTGGGGCACAATTTGGTTTCAACCTCACCTAATGATAGAAGGAACAAGTGCCATAGAAAATATTGTTCAGTCATCTGTTATTAACAGCAGACGCCATCCTGGCACTGCACATGGATAATTAAAAAAAAAATCTTGATCGGTATTGCGCCTTAGTGAACCAAACACAGAGGTTTATATTGTGCATCTGTGGTTCTTTTTGAGCATGCGCAAAAGTATATGAAGCATATGAGATTCCCAATGCCAGTACTTTCATATACTTATAAGTAGGTCAGCATGTTCCATTCAAAGAATCCCACTGACATATGGGATGATGTCAGTAAATCACAGATTGCAACAAATATACAGAAAATATACATATGCATATATGACAGCTATACTTATTAGTCTATTATAAAAATGATTTTTTAAGACAAAGCATCATTAAGACCAGGGGATTTTGTTGCTTTGTTGTATATCCAATGAGCCTCCCCATGTAGTAATATCTTTTTTATATCTCTCCTCCTGGGGTTGCTGTGAATATAATTTAATGAAAAGAAAGTGATCAGTGGTGGATCAAAATTGTGTTTTAGACCAAGATTTCTGCAAACCTGGGTTGATATCCAACCACTCTCATTTGTGTACCGATGATCATAAATCTGTTTTTTAAATGAGTGCTTTGTCGTGTCAATGTAAAAAGCGCCAAATTGGCAAGACATCACATAGGCCAGAGTGTGTAACAAGAGGTAAAGTATAGAGGTCTAAAGACTGATCCATCTGGCAGGGTAAATGTATCACCCTCATTCAACAAAAAACATTGGGTACGATAACCACAATGATAGGTGCCTCTAGCTGTACTTGAGTATTATTCTTCACTCAACTGAACTATGTAACAAATCAACTTAAATTGTCTATAGTTAATTTGCAAATTTATTTACATACTTGCTCAAAATGGGAAAGCTGGTTAAAAGATACAAGTACTTGCCTAAGATTTTTTTACTTTCCCGTGGTGGCCATGGGGAACAGTTTCAGCAAATTTTCAACACAAATTCATTGAGTGACCAACTCATTTGGCCCATTTCACACAAGAATATATTACCGTAATTATTTGAAGATCCATCTGGTGTCACCAGAGTACAAGGCCTCTTTATCTATTGCCACCAGAGTACAAGGCCTCTATATCTATTGCCTCCAGAGTACAAGGCCTCTTTATCTATTGCCACAGGTAGCTACCTGAAAAGACCACCGAGCCATCAAATACTTTCAAAAAATGCATTGTACCTTGTATGAAAGATGGGAGATTCTCCACATTTGGGTGGGGATGGTGATATACCCGTTTTCTGTAGAGCAGCAATTTTCTGACATAATTGGATATCCTGGATATGGATATGTCTTGGAAATGTAATGTACTTGAAAGTTTTGCTTAAAAATAAAGTAGAACTAAAAGTTCCTGTGTGACAGTATAAACAAGTATCCAGTCACTCTGCATCAACAGCAGAGACAGTGCTGTCAGTTCCGAAATAAGTGGTCAGCACTAGGTGTGCCCTGGTGCTGATTGACAGGCTATATGTCGGTAAATAAGCAGTAACAATTCTGATAGCCACATCCCCTGCAATATTTTTTCATCCCACTGTAGTAAAAGCAGGCACAGCTTTTATGAGAGCGGCAAGTCTGCTCTAAATTTAGGAACAATGCAGCATCATTGACACAACACCATAAGAAGGTGCATTCGGTGGATTTCACTGGCAGGCTCAACAGATATTTATGGAACTTTGCAAGGGAGCTAAAAGACTAATGTGAGTGCAGACACACTCATAATTAAATGCTGCAGGGTACATTTAATATTAATTGGAGACCATAGTTCTACCTTAATATTAGAAGTATTTTTTCAAAATTCAACCTCATAATAATACTAGCACTTTGATTTTGTTTTATCCTAAAATGTGATTAAATATAAAGTAAGTTTTTAATGCAGTTATAGTAATTTTTTTTTCCTCAGCTTGATAACAGTGGATTTTACCACTGAACCTTAATATAAGGTATTAATTATAGAAAACACCTGAAACCCCGTCCCTGCTAATAAGATCAATACAAACACTGTAGCCACTAAAACCATATTTTACAAAATATATATTATATTCAGATAATTTAAAAGAGCCCCAAGGATATGGTCGCAACAAGCTGATAAGTTTTATAGATCTAGTCTTTAAAAGCAAGTGATATTTTTCACAGTGACTTTACTTTCAAATGCGGGGACACAGTTTACAAGATGGGATCTAGAGCACATTGATTTGTTTAATCGCATTGTACATCATATCATAAACTGCTCCTGGCTCCATAATGCTGCTTTTGTAGTCAAGTCAAGAGTTTGCCTTCAAAAAGATAAATTTCAATAAATTTCTAACTTTAATTATTAATGCTATGAGCAGACTAACAGGGTACAGTAACCCTCATCAATCTAACAGCTATTAGAAATGGTGCAGACTAATGAAGGTTGATTTTGTTGATTGCTACTCATTATTAGAGAAAACTGCTTCTTGTTTTGTATTACCAAAGTGAATGTATAGCATGTTGTATTTATTTTCTTAAGTCATTATATTTTGTAGTCATGTAAACATAAAATATTGTCTATGAATATTGTATATTTAACATTTGCAGCTAGTGTGTGAAGCCCTAGGTTCTTGTTTCCATGTTACATCATAATAATCTTAACTGATTTGCTGAAAATATCTGTTAAAAATGTCTGAAATGCTAAAGCTAAGATTGTGCAGCGCTGAACAAGACATGTTCTGGCTGCACTTTGCAATATATTTGTTTGTAAACAATATAAAATGTATAAAACATTTAGTTTGAATCTCATCCCCGTACAAAAAAAAAAAAATTCTATTTCCAACTTCAGGGAGTGCTGTTGGCACTACAAAAAAGGCCCTCCAACTTTGCAGAGGTAAATATAATAACTGAGTAATATAATATAATATAATATAATATAATAACTGAGAGTAAATATAAAGACTGAGATCAAGTCTGTCTTGCGAGTGCTGCTGATATAGAAGTAAATATTTGGCATTTTAATTTTAGGGTTCTTTCTTTCTTTCTTACATTATCTAGGGATGGGTGGAGTGGAAGATGGAGGTGGCCAGAGATTAGCTTTAAAGAAAATATTTCATGAGAAAAACATGGAGGCTGCCATTGCCAACCAAGCGACATTGATTATGCTAACTAGCTGGCTGTGCTAACCCAGTGGTCTCAATAATTAAACAGAACCAGTATTCAGAACAGGAAAGTCAAAGAAAACACAGAAGTGCTTGTTTTCTTGCTTATACTTTGGTAATAATTAAAGGGTTGGATTACCAAAAGGAGCAGATAATGTTCACTTAAACTGGGTATACACAGAGAGGTTATTTTGCGTTCAACCAGTGGTTTGAACAAAAAAAAACAATATGGCAGATTCCCACATCCACACAAGTAATGTGGATGCAGGAATCTCCTCCGCTGTGCTATTGTATTCTTCCAGCGTGGATTCCCCCTTATGTAAGAATACACCGATCAGCACTGCAGTCATTGGCTGCTTTCGCTGATTTAATGCTGGTTTTCTAGGGACCATTCTATAGGAGCTAGTCTAATGACCATCTTCTGTTGAACAGAGAAGAAAAAACACATCAAAATTTGATACGTGTATAGCCTGCTTTAGCCAAATAATACAGTCAGGGCCGCTGTTAGAAATCAAGTGGCCCTGTACAACCTACCTGAAAGTCACACCCCCCCAAAAAAGTATCAACATTTTCACTAAAAATACACTAAAATCTTTATTAGCAAACACAACATAACCTACACAATTTCTGCTAAATCTAAAAAATATACAACTGTATTGAGTTAATGACTAAAGCTCTGTGTGTGATTGAGGTCTTGGGGGTTATTCATATGGGCACTGTGACCTATACTGTCTGAATCAGCATTTCTTTTTACAGTATGTAGCTGGAGCGGTGTGCAGGCAGCCTATGTTATGCTAAGGGGAAGCAGCATCTCTATGAACACAGCCTCAGGTCCTAAATTGACAGGTGTATGAGTGCAACTGTATGGTCCCAAACACAAACAGTGTGCATTTGGGGGCACTCACCAATGCCTGCACATCTGTCATAATTAGGACCTGTGGCTGTGTTCATACAGTCGCTGCATCCCCATATAGCAACAGGCATCTCAGCCATACAAACCACTCATTATTATTTATTTTTATTATGTTTTTCAAATTTTATTTTTTATTACTATGTTTTGGGGTTTTTTAAATCATTTTTTAACCACTTCCAGCCCAAGGACGTCATATGACGTCTTTGACTTTCAGTGGGGATATCTGAATGATGCCTGCAGCTACAGGCATCATCCAAATATAATTCTTTTAGAGCCAGCGATTCTGTTCACCGTAAGAACAATCAATCGCTTGATCGCTCTTACAGGCGACAGGAGGGCACTGCCCTTCTGTGCTTCTCCGGGCTCTCCCGTGCCATCGGGGACCTGGAGAAAGAATCCGCTGCCATCACGTCCATGCTATGTTGTAAACAAAGCCATGATCACAGCTGAAAAGCATGGGATCATTAATTTGGGACATGTTGGGTATCTATTTACTCTGCGTAACATCATCTTTCACATTATACAAAAAAATTGGGCTAACTTTACTGTTTTGTTATTTTTTAATTCATGAAACAATTTTTTTCCCAAACAAAAGCGTTTCAAAAATTGTTGCGCAAATACCGTGAAACAAAAAAAGTTGCAATAACCTCCATTTTATTCCCTATGGTGTCTGCTAAAAAAACATACAGTATATAATCTTTGGGGGTTCTGAGTAATTTTCTAGCAAAAAAATGATGATTTTTACATGTAGGAGAGGAGTGCCAAAATAGGCCCGGTATGGAAGTGTTTAAAATTGTATTTTTTATTATTTTTTGGGAGGCTTTATCATCTGTTGGAGCTTTCATGAAATATTAGGGGTCTAAACAGACCCCTGATGTCTCACTTTTTTGACAAAGAAAGTGATTGAGGGCACAGTCCTCAATCTCCATCTCTGCAGCTTCAGCTGCACAGAATAAATGTAACAGAATGAAACAGTCTCCCTGTTTATTACTATACGCAGTAAATATGCTCAACTTCAACTTTGCTATCTCTTTAAAAAGTTTGTTTTAGCTAAGCTGGTCTAAATGGATTATTTTCTGCACTTTCAAGAAATGTGTCTGCTGTCAGTGCTGTAGAAATTATATGTAGTATCAGCTACATACATTATACAGTGCTGTGTTCCAACAGCAATAAAGGGACTTCCCGTACTGCTCCTGGAACAAAATTGAGTTCAGCTGAGTGCTGCTCAGCCATTCTCAGGAAGTCTTGCAAATTAATGCAAGGCTACCTCTGATTGGCTGAGTCAACCTCAGTCAATCATGAGAAGCTGTGTATTCATACAAAAATATAGATTATAGCAAAAAAAGCCATGCTCGTTAAAAATACACAATCCAGCAAAGAGACATGCCTCCTCCAGCAAAGAGACATGCCCCCTCCAGCAAAGAGACATGCCCCCTCCAGCAAATTTGCATCTCCTTTACATAAAAATATAGGACTTTCTGTAAATGACTGAACAGCGCTTAGCTTGACTTGATTTTCTTCCAGGAACGGGATAGGAAGTCCCTGTACTGCTGCCAGAACACAGCACTGTATAAGGTATGTAGGTGATGATACATATATTATACAGTGCAGCTGCATTTCTTGGAAGTGAAGGAAATAATTAAAGGGTAACTCCACTCTCGTGATACTCAAAAAATAGAAAATTTTAACAAAAAAATAATATAGCATATACAATGGTGACACAAGGCATATTGTAATTGAAAGTAATTAAAAATTACCTTTACGTTTCAAACTGCAGCTGTGTAATTTTCTGAAAAATTCAATCCAATATGACTACCTGGGGGTGTTCCGTGCACAAAATGTGTACAGAATGCCCCCCAGAAACATAATTTCCTGCTTGTAAGATTGGCTCACTGATTTTTCCAGAAGTCTGCATTAAGATATAAGTCAGGTTTGTGGCATCCCCTGCAACAAAAATGTAATTTTTTGGTAAGATACCCCCATTAAAAAGTTATGTCTTAGACCCCTTTCACACTGGGGCCACGGCTGCATTAGCGCTAAAGCCCTGCTCATTTTAACAGCGCTTTAGCGCTGTTTAAATGGCACTTTTCGGCCACTAGCAGGCGCTTTTAACCCCAAAGACGGGTTAAAAACTCCTGTGTTGCGGAGCTTCAGAAGCGCTTTTCATGCGCTTCCGAAGCACTGCCTATTTATTCCAAGGGGCAGGGCATTTTGGGAGTGCTAAATATAGTGCTCCCAAACCCCCCAAAGATGCTGCCTGCAGGACTTTTTGGAATGTCCTGCAAGCGCACCACCCCAATGTGAAAAGTCACACTTGAATGAATGGGAGGCGGTTTTCAGGCACTTAGCAGAGGCTATTTCCAGTGCTAAAGGACCTGAAAACCACTCCAGTGTGAAAGGGGTCTAAAGGGACGCAGACCTTGCAATGTTCATCATTAGAGCCCTGCAGGTGCAGTAGCTAGTTTATAATTATGAAACCACTCCCATTAGATTCACTTGGGCACGGAAAAACACACAGGGATTTCTTTAGAATAACATAAGGTAGGACTCTGCAACAATGTTTGTTAAAATCCTTGTAATGTACATAGATCATCCAGAGCAAAATGTTTTTTTTTTCTCAACAAAAGTGGTGTTACGCTTTAATTTAGGCAAGCTTAGCCAAAACAAACTATTTAAAGCGATAGTAAAGTTGGAGTTGGGCTTTAAATATACTTACTGCATTAAGTAAGATGCATACACAAATGTTCAACTTTTGCACATGGGAACTTTTACATTGCACATTTTTGAAAATTGTTATTAGCAACTGTTTCACATTTCATTCTATTATGGTACAGTTATCTGAACCCTAATTAATTCAATGTATGCTTCTTACAATGGAACAAATTTTACAGTGATATGCTCTGCTCAGCAATCTATACATTCATGTGTTCTATTTCTTATAATGATTTCTAAAGTAAAACTCCTGCTTAGTGTGCTGAAATTATGCCTTTAATAAAAAAAAAAATACCAAAATAACCTTCATGTACACCCCCACATCATGTATAAAACTGACTAACAAAGAGATATCCATTTTCTCACAAAGAAAATGTCAGTTTTATGAAAAGAGTGAAATGACATCTCTTTAATTTTGTGATGGATGAGGTAAAGCAATGATTGCAGTGTGCTGCATTTCAAAGGCACACTGGGAAATCATTGGAGCAGTCGTTAAGTAAGCCCCTTGATCACTGGAATGAAAGAGCGCCTCAGAAAATAAACTTTGTCAGACAGGATGTATCTGTGAGGAAATTAGTGTACCCATAAAGCCCCAGAGTTTCTCCCTCTGGCTCTGATGCAAATAAATCTTTTTCAATGATAGTACGTGAAAAATATATACACCTCTGCAGCTTCTAATTAATTGAGACTAGAGATAAGACCAGGATGAATTTTCAGCTTTTTGCTATTTGCCAACATCAAAGGATAAGAACATTTTTTTCTTCTGAATAATTATGTTTATTTTAAAGCATAGCTGTATTTAACTTTAACCACTTCGCGCCCGCGCTATAGCCGAAAGACGGCTGAAGCGCAGACGCTATCTGCCAGGTGGCCGTCCCTGGACGCCCTGCTGTTTACTTCCTCGATGCGCGGGCGCTTCCAGCTCCGAAGTCTCCTGTTCGGGATCTCCACCGCACCCGGGACATTCACGAAGGTCCTACTGCCTGTTATAGCCCACCTGAGAGAGAGAGGATTGAGGGTCCATCATTACCTGGACGACATTCTGCTTCTTTCGGACAACAAGGAGTCTCTCATCCAACATCGGGACATCCTGGTCTCTACCTTACAGTCCCTAGGGTGGTTAATAAACTGGAAGAAAAGCAGTATCCATCCCACACAGAGGATGGTCTTCTTGGGGGCCGAACTAGACACGAGGAAGAACACAGTAGAGCTTCCAAGGGAGAAGATTCCTCCTCTGATCCAGAAGGTGAAGAAGGCTATCTCGGCCAAGAGGCTACCGGCCAGAGCATGCCTCAGTATCCTGGGCTCCTTAGCATCCACCATTCCGATGGTCCAGTGGGCGCAATGGAACTCGAGGCCTTTCCAAATTTCCTTTCTGCGCCAGTGGAATGGCATCTCAATGTCCCAGCCGATTTACATCTCTCAGGAAGCGAAGCAATCATTGCTGTGGTGGACACTGTTTCGCAACTTGGTAAGGTGCAAACACATAATCACCCCTCACCAGTAGACGGTGACCTCGGATGCCAGTCTGCAAGGGTGGGGAGCCCACTATCAAGACTACGCGGCTCAAGGCCGCTGGCCATTCAGGACAAGGGATTCAGTGTCAAATGTGTTAGAGATGAGAGCAGCATTTTAGGCCCTCCTGTCCTTCAGCCTCCTTTTGAGGGAGAAGCACGTTCTTCTGAGGATGGACAACAAAGTTGCAGTTGCCTATATCAACAGGCAGGGGGGCACCAGAAGCAGGTCCATGTTGCAGGAGGTCCGTCCTGTTCTAGAGTGGGCACAACTGAACCTATCGAGTTTAAGGGCAGTTTATGTACCGGGAGTCTAGAACGTTTTGGCCGACTCACAGAGCAGGAATTTCACCTCCAACCACGAGTGGTCCCTGAACCCTCAGGCCTTCTCACTCATATCCCGGACTTGGGGTCCACCAGAGATAGACCTGGCCGCAACCCCAGAGAATGCGAAATGCCGGAGATTCCTATCGAGGATACCATTCCCTTCGGCGGAGGGGACGGATTGTCTTCTGCACCCCTGGAATTTTCATCTAGGATACATCTTCCCTCCAACTCCGCTCATAGCGAGGTCTCTCCTGATACTCAAGGAGTCATCGGTACTGGTGGTGGCAGTGATTCCCTTCTGGCCGAGGAGGCCATGGTTTACCACCCTGATGCAGCTGAATACGGCAGATCCCCTGCCTCTCCCGTTGTCATCAGGCCTGCTCTCCCAGGGCCATCTTCTTCACCCGAACCCGGAGAAGCTACATTTGATGGCCTGGAGACTGAAAGGGCTAGGTACCTAGAGCAAGGCTGTTCCCAGAGGGTGGTGGATACCCTACTCCAGGCCAGGAGGCCTACTACGAATAACACGTACAGGCGAGTCTGGGAGAAGTTTATTGCCTTCGCTCAACAGCAAGGTTGGGACTCATCCTCACTGTCTGTGTCACAGGTCCTGGAGTTCCTTCAACTAGGCCTAGAGAAAGGCCTCAGGTCAAGTACCTTAAAGGTTCAAGTCTCGGCCCTGTCCGCCCTGACAGGTATCAGATGGGCACAAGATCCCCTTGTGGTTCAGTTCCAGCGGGCCTGTCTAAAACTGAGACCTCCGAGGAAACCTTCCTTCCCAGTCTGGGACCTCTCAGTCGTGCTAAGCCCTATCCAAGGAACCCTTCTTTCCTAATGAGAACATATCCTTGGGATCTGACGCTGAAAGTCTCATTCTTGATAGCCATAACATCAGCTAAAAGGGTGTCAGAGATGCAGGCTCTAATGGTCAGTGATCCATATCTGGTTGTCTTGCCAGACAGATTGGGATGAGCCGAACACCCCCGGTTCGGTTCGCACCAGAACCTGCGAACGGACCGAAAGTTCGCAAGAACGTTAGAACCCCATTGACGTCTATGGGACTCGAACGTTCGAAATCAAAAGTGCTCATTTTAAAGGCTAATTTGCATGGTATTGTCCTAAAAAGGGTTTGGGGACCTGGGTCCTACCCCAAGGGACATGTATCAATGCAAAAAAAACTTTTAAAAACTGCCGTTTTTTGGGAGCAGTGATTTTAATGATGCTTAAAGTAAAAAAAAAAAGTGAAATATTGCTTTAAATATCGTACCTGGGGGGTGTCTATAGCATGCCTGTAAAGTGGTGCGTGTTTCCCGTGTTTAGAACAGTCCCTGCACCAAATGTCATTTTTAAAGGAAAAAAATCTCATTTAAAACTGCTTGCGGGTTTAATGTAATGTCCGGTCCTGGGAATATGGATGAAAATCAGTGAGACAAATGGCATGGGTACCCCCCAGTCCATTACCAGGCCCTTTGGGTCTTGTATGGATATTAAGGGGAACCCCGCACCCAAATTAAAATAAGGAAAGGTGTGGGGCCACCAGGCCCTATATACTTTGAACAGCAGGACAGGGACTGTAGGTTTGATGTTAAGTAGAATCTGTTTGTCATTTTGAACGGGTACATTTTTAACGTGTTTAGCTCCAGCCAAAAAATCTTTTTTAAGCTTTTTGGAAAACATAGGGAAGGGTTATCACCCCTGTGACATTTGTTTTGCTGTCTTTCCTCCTCTTTAGAAGATTTCACCTCACTTTTTGTCCCAATGACAAATGCTTTTTGAGAATGTGGATTTTTTTGTGGAACAAGGATTGGAAAGCATCAGTGGAAAGGAGAAATGTTTTTCCCATATTAACTCTTACAGGAGAGAATTTCCCTTCCCAGGGGTAAATTTCATCTACATGCAAGTAGGAGTCATTTGTAAGTTAGATGTTTGAAAGTAGGGGCCTGCCCTATATACTCAGCAGAAATTTGGGCCTTAGGTGTTGTTGTGGCCACAACACTGTAAGCCCTCACAGGGCCCTGCTGTGAAATATTAGATCAAGAATTGTAATTACATTCCCCTGTTGAACAGGGACAGAAAAATTGGGCCTTTGGTGGTGGTGGTGGTGGTGCTGGTGCCACAACACTACAACCCCTCACAGGCACTCTAGTTGGAACGCAGGAACGAGCCCTGCTGCAAAGTATTGCATCAAAAATTGTAATTACACTCCCCTGTTAAACAGGGGCAGAAAAATTGGGCCTTAGGCACTGGTGCTGGTGCCACAACACTGCAACCCCTCACAGACACTCTAGTTGGAACGCAGGAACGAGCCCTGCTGCAAAGTATTGCATCAAAAATTGTAATTACACGCCCCTGTTAAACAGGGGCTGAAAAATTGTGCCTTAGGCACTGATGGTGGCGCCCAGAACCAAAAATGTTCTTACAAGCTATCAGCGTGATGATTGAGGAGGAAGAGGATAATTACTCAGGGATAGTCACTCAGCATCAGCATAGGCAGTCTTTGAAGGGATCTGAGATTTCAAAAAAAATTATTTGGTTACATCAGCATCAGGTGCTTGGTAGCTGGTGGTGATCCAAGACTGATTCATTTTTATGAAGGTCAGTCGATCGACCGAGTTGGTGGACAGGCGCACCCTGTGATCGGTTACAAAGCCTCCAGCAGCACTGAATGTGCATTCCGAAAGAACGCTGGATTCAGGACAGGCCAGTAGCTCAATTGCATACTGTGCAAGCTCTGGCCAGTGATCCATCCTCAAGACCCAGTAACCCAGCGGATTTTCGGTGGGAAAGGTGTCCAAGTCTGATCTTGCCCCTAGGTATTCCTGCACCATGTAAAACAGACGTTGGCGATGGTTGCTGGAACCGATCATACCTTGGGGCTGCGGACCAAAAAATTGTCTGAACGCATCGGTCAGACGGCCACCTTCTCCACCGCTCCTTCTTTGACTGACCGAAGCCTCAGCAACACGTTGTCCAGAAACAGGAGTTTGTAACCTCCCAGTCTCTGGGAACGCATTGCACAGACCTTTCTGCAAGGCCTCCCGAAGATGTTTCATCCTCTGCTCCCTCTGCAATGGCAAGATAAGGTCCGCAACCTTACCCTTGTAACGTGGATCAAGGAGGGTTGCCAGCCAGTATTGGTCCTTCTCCTTAATACCACGAATACGAGGATCCTTATGCAGGCTTTGCAGGATCAGGGAGGCCATGCAGCGTAGGTTTGCTGAGGCATTCGGTCCGGAGTCCTCTGGGTCACTAAGAACGACATGGTCCGCAGCCACCTCCTTCCAGCCACGTACAAGTCCATGTGTTTCTTGGGACTGATCCCTTAAAGACTGCTGCTGATGCTGAGTGCCAGGCTCCACCTCCATACTGACACAATCTTCCTCCTCCTCCTCGTCCTCTTCCTGTGTGATCGGCGGGCACGCAGGAACACTGTCTGGATAAAGGGGGCCTTGAGAGCTAAGGAAGTCCTCTTCCTGCCTCTGTTCTGCCTCAAGTGCCCTGTCCATTATTCCACGCAGCGTGTGCTCCAGCAGGTGGACAAGAGGGACAGTGTCACTGATGCATGCACTGTCACTGCTCACCATCCTCGTGGCCTCCTCAAATGGTGACAGGACAGTGCATGCATCCCTGATCATGGCCCACTGGCGTGGGGAAAAAAAAACAAGCTCCCCTGACCCTGTCCTGGTGCCATAGTCGCACAGGTACTCATTGGTGGCCCTCTGCTGCGTGTGCAGCCACTGCAGCATGGCCAATGTTGAGTTCCACCTGGTGGGCATGTCACAGATTAGGCGGTTCTTGGGCAGGTTAAACTCCTTTTGGAGGTCCGTCAGCCGAGCACTGGCATTATATGACCGGCGAAAATGCACACAGACTTTCCTGGCCTGCCTCAGGACATCCTGTAAGCCCGGGTACCTGCCCAAGAACCGCTGCACCACCAAGTTAAGGACGTGAACCAAACAGGGCAC
Source organism: Lithobates clamitans (assembly GCA_037952925.1). Classification (NCBI taxonomy): domain Eukaryota; kingdom Metazoa; phylum Chordata; class Amphibia; order Anura; family Ranidae; genus Lithobates; species Lithobates clamitans. The sequence goes on along the minus strand of JBBGZY010000324.1, from coordinate 886,630 downwards.
ATGGGTCATTTGTCCCTGTCGGAGGGCAGAGAGGAGGTTGGTGCCATTGTCGCAAACCACCAATCCTGCCTTAAGTTGGCGTGGCGTCAACCACCTCTGAACCTGCCCCTGCAGAGCTGACAGAATCTCTGCCCCAGTGTGGCTCCTGTCCCACAAGCACACCAGCTCAAGCACTGCATGGCCTCTTTTGGCCTGCGTACTTGCGTAGCCCCTTGAACGGCTACGGAGCACCGCTGGTTCCGAGGACAAAGCACAGGAAGAGGCCATGGAGGAAGAAGAAGAGGAGGGGGTGGAGGAGAGAGGTGTGTCACAATCATTAGCATTTTGGAGGCGTGGTGGCGGAACAACCTCCAGCACTACTGCACCTTGTCCTGCATCCTTCCCAGCTGCCAGCAGAGTCACCCAATGCGCCGTGAAACTTAGGTAACGTCCCTGTCCATGCCTGCTGGACCATGAGTCAGTGGTAATATGCACCTTACCGCTGACCGCCCTGTCCAGCGAGGCATGGACATTGCCTTCTACATGCCGGTAGAGAGCCGGAATCGCCTTCCGTGAGAAAAAGTGGCGTTTGGGTACCTGCCACTGAGGAACCGCACATTCCACAAACTCACGGAAGGGGGCAGAGTCTACCAAATGAAAAGGCAGCAGTTGAACTGCTAGCAATTTTGCCAAGCTAGCATTCAACCGCTGGGCATGTGGATGGCTGGGAGCAAACTTCTTTCGGCGGTGCAGCAGCTGGGGCAGGGAAATTTGCCTGGTACAATCTGACGTCGGTGTACCAAAAGCAGATTGCCCACAAGTACTTGGCTGTGACACACCTAATTCTACACCTTCATTCCTCTCAGTGCAGGTCTCAGAGAGGACTGAAGGTATAGTGGGGTTGGAAATCTCAGCTGATGAGGAGCAGGGAGAGGTCCTCTTTGTTCTTTGGTGTGGGTCTTTTAGATATGCTTGCCAACGAACTGCATGGCAGGTCAACATATGTCTGGTCAAGCATGTGGTACCCAAGCGGGAGATGTTTTGGCCATGTGAGATACGCTTGAGACATATGTTGCAAATAGCAGCGGTGCGATCTGATGCACTCGTCTCAAAAAAGGCCCACACCAAAGAACTTTTTGAATAGCGCGCAGAGACTGCAGCGCCCTGCACATGTGGAGCTTTGGGGTGTGATGCAGTCAATCTGCTGCCCTTAGGCTGGCCCCTGGAGGGCATCCTGCCTCGTTGGTGATGTGCCGCCTCCTCCTCCTCCTCCTCCTCTCTCCTATCAGGCACCCACGTTGAGTCAGTGACCTCATCATCCCCTCCCTCCTCATCACTGGAGCAAACCTGGCAGTATGCTGTAGCAGGGGGAGCATGACTGCCAGATTGCTGTCCTTCTTGGGCACCCCCTCTGTCCGTGCTCATGTTACTGCCTTCATCGAGCTCAATATCATCATCAGAGCCTTCCAAACGCTGGGCATCCTCCTGGAGCATGTACCCAACACTGTGGTCAAACAGTTTGAGGGACTCCTCAGGAGGACATGGTGGGGCTAGGGAAGGAGTCACTGATGACATTGAGCCGAGGGAAGAGGCCGCTGCTTTGCCAGACAAAGTACTCTGGGCATGGGTGAGAGAGGATGAGGAGGATGAGGATGGCTTGGTCATCCACTCGACCAAGTCTTCCGCATGTTGCGGCTCAACACGGCCAGCTGCCGAAAAAAAGCCCAAGCGTGTCCCACGGCCACGTGCTGATGAGGATGCACCGTCTCCACGACCAGCACTAGACACAGAGCCTGCTTGCCCTCTCTTACTGGCTTGTGACTGTCTGCCTCTCCTTCTTGGCCTTCCAGACATACTAATGTCTGCACTAAGCTGGGATATATATATATATATATATATATATATATATATATATATATATATATATATATATATATATATATATATTGATACTGCAGCTAGCAAAATCAACTGCCTGCCTGTAGTATGAGAATGCCACCAACCTTCTACAGGTAGCTTTAGCTGAACACTGTGCAGAGCTCGCAAAAAACTAACTTGTAGCTTTTTTAGCTGCCTGCGTTAGTGATAGGATCAGGAAAACACCACCAACCTTCTACAGGTAGCTTTAGGTGAACACTGTGCAGAGCTCGCAAAAAAATAACTTGTAGGTTTAGCTGAACACTGTGAGGTAGACGCACCACACTACTTGTAGTTTTAGCTGAACACTGTGAGCAGGACGCACAGCACTAACTTGTAGTTTTAGCTGAACACTGTGAGCAGGACGCACAGCACTAACTTGTAGTTTTAGCTGAACGCTGTGAGCAGGACGCACTGCACTAACTTGTAGCTTTAGATGAACACTGTGCAGAGGTCTCACTACACCAACTTGTAGTTTTAGCTGAACACTGTGAGCAGGACGCACAGCACTAACTTGTAGTTTTAGCTGAACACTGTGAGCAGGACGCACAGCACTAACTTATAGTTTTAGCTAAACACTGTGAGCAGGACGCACTGCACTAACTTGTAGCTTGAGATGAACACTGTGCAGAGGTCTCACTACACCAACTTGTAGTTTTAGCTGAACACTGTGAGCAGGACGCACAGCACTAACTTGTAGTTTTAGCTGAACACTGTGAGCAGGATGCACTGCACTAACTTGTAGCTTTAGATGAACACTGTGCAGAGGTCTCACTACACCAACTTGTAGGTTTAGCTGAACACTGTGAGCAGGACGCACCCCACTAACTTGTAGTTTTAGCTGAACACTGTGAGCAGGACGCACCGCACTAACTTGTAGGTTTAGCTGAACACTGTGAGGTGGACGCACCACACTAACTTGTAGGTTTAGCTGAACACTGTGAGCAGGATGCACCCCACTAACTTGTAGGTTTAGCTGAACACTGTCAGCAGGACGCACTGCACTAACTGTAAATAGTCTAGCTGCCTGACTGTGGTACTAATAGGATCAAAAGAACACCAGTAATTTTCTTCAGGTAGCTGTATATACTGTAACAAGACAAGCCTGCCTGTCAGTAAGAAAATAACAGGAATGGATCTAGCTGAACACTGTGAGCAGGACCCACTGCACTAACTGTAAATAGTCTAGCTGCCTGACCGTGGTACTAATAGGATCAAAAGAACACCAGTAATTTTCCTCAGGTAGCTGTATATACTGTAACAAGACAAGCCTGCCTGTCAGTAGGAAGATAACAGGAACAGATCTAGCTGAACACTGTGAGCAGGACGCACTGCACTAACTGTAAATAGTCTAGCTGCCTGACTGTGGTACTAATAGGATCAAAAGAACATCAGCAATTTTCTTCAGGTAGCTGTAAATACTGTAACAAGACAAGCCTGCCTGTCAGTAGGAAGATAACAGGAACGGATCTAGCTAAACTGAATACAGTGTATATATATATATATATGCAACACCTGGGATGCATATATATACACAATACACTGTAAGTGCAGCTAAACTGACTGACTGTTCTGCCTAATCTATCCAACTCAAATGTCACTGTCTGTCTCTCTCTCTCTCAATGAATGCCGGAACACACACTACACAGGGCCGCCGTGCAGGCGGCCTTTTATAGTGTGGGGTGTGTACTAAATCCCCTGAGCCATAATTGGCCAAAGCCTCCTTGGCTTTGGCCAATTACAGCTCTCTGTTCAGACGGCGCTGTGATTGACCAAGCATGCGGGTCATAGTGCATGCTTGGCCAATCATCAACCAGCAATGCACTGCGATGCCGCAGTGAATTATGGGCCGTGACGCGCCACACGAATTTGGCGCGAATGGCCCATAAGGTTTGGAATTCGGGCGAACAGCCGATGTTCGAGTCGAACATGGGTTCGACTCGAACACGAAGCTCATCCCTACAGAGAGATTAGTCTTAAGACCTTCCGACCGGTTCATCCCCAAGGTATCTCCCACCCTCTCCCACCCTCTGAGGTGATATATACGGAGAATACTGGGGCAGGGGCCTCTTTACAATTTATAGCTATGTGGTCCTATCAGGTTGTGAGGGTGGAGTCACAACCCAAAGTGTATGCTGCCATGAAGATGCAACAGGAAAGGAAAATTACAGAAAGGTGAGTATACAATTTTCCGTTTTCATTAAAGTATAACTAAAGACAAAACTTTTTTGTTCTCATTGCTGTTAGGAAGCGTTGACGTTAAAGACAATTTTGGGTTGTCACCAGAACAGAAACAGAGAGGAAATCTTCCAATGGGCACACTAAATCTGGTGACCCTAGTGACAACCAGGGATTCCTTAACTTTGGAGAGATTTCCTCTCATGCCTTGTTTTGGCTATGGGGCAAAAAGTAGAGAAAAATCTCCCCCATCGGACCACCCCAAAAAAAATAGGTTTAAAACCCTCCTGCACTCAGTCCAAAATGACTACTTTAAGGGAGTAGTGGAGGGAGAGAGAGAACATTGACTGCCTATCTTTTTTTATTTTTTAAGTGGATCTACATATAAGTAAAGCTTGCCATAGATGGATCAAAATTCAGCTGGTTCGGTAGGGACCTGATGAATTTCAATCCATGTGTAACGATCCCTATTTTACAGAAGTTAAATACCGTATATACTCGAGTATAAGTCGAATTTTTCAGCACCTTTTTTTGTGCTGAAAGTGCCCCCCTCGACTTATACTGGAGTCAAGCACTTTTCTGCAGCAAAAAATTTCATTTTCCGAACCGACTTTGGGGCCCCGTATCTCAGGGCCACTTGGTGCTAGAAATCCCAAATTTGGTGTGCAAACCCAGTTCCACAACATATCCAAAGCTGGAGTTCCTAGCACTAATTGGCCCTGAGATACGGGGCCCCAAAATCGGTTCGGAAAATGTCATTTTCTGCTGCAGAAAAGTGCTTGACATTTTCTGAACCGATTTTGGAGCCCTGTATCTCAGGGTCACTTAGTGCTAGGAACTCCACATTTAGTATGCAAACCCATTGGACCTGGTACCATAACATATCCAAAGCTGGAGTTCCTAGCATCAAGTGGCCCCGAGATATGGGGCCCCAAAATAGGTTCAAAAAATGTCATTCTCTGCTGCAGAAAGGTGCTTGACATTTTCTGAACCGATTTTTGGGGTCCTGTATCTCGGAGCCACTTGGTTCTAGAAATCTCAGCTTTGGATATTGTATTGTGCTAGTTCCACTGGGTTTGCACACCAAATTTGGGGTTCCTAGCACTAAGTGACCCCGAGATATGGGGCCCCAAATTCGGTCAACTGTGTCCATCTGTAGCAATGTCATTTCGGGACACTTTGGGTTCAGAGACCCCAAATTTTGGCTGCAGCTAGGGGGCATCTAGGAACCCTTAACTACCGAGTTTGAAGTTCAGGGGACCTATGGCTGCAAATGTGCGCAGTGAGGCATGCAAATGGGCACAGTGAGGCTGCAAATGTGCATTGTTGACCCTCTTTTCCACTTACAGTAGCTGTGCATTTTTCACCCTCGTCTTATACTCGGGTCAATAAGTTTTTCCCATTTTTTTGTGGTAAATTAGGGCCTTGACTTATACTCGGAACGACTTATACTCGAGTATATACGGTAATAGATTGACTTCTTTAGAATGGGAATGTTGGAAAATGTTTGTTGATCAGCGGCTTCAACTGCTGATTAATGTATTCTGACAGAAGAGATTCCCACTGTCAGAATACAATATTCATCTTATTTGTGTGGATGAAGGAATCTATTGGCTGAACAAAAAGTCAGCTGGATGAACGCAAAAAAAGCTAATCATCTATGGCCAGCTTTAGCATATTTTTAATCATGAAAGATACTCTTTTCAGAATTGTCCTCACCTCTTCTCTACTTGATGAGTGCCTGAAAGAACAGGGAGAGATGGAGAAATCACCTAGTGGGGAAAAGACAGATATAAAAACACATTCTCCAGTCCAGTGAAGGGAAAGTTTAGAACTTCTGTCAGGATTTTTGAGGGCCTCATGCACACTGGGCATTTGCTTTACTTCTCTGAATGCCAGAGCTCCTGGTAATAGAACAGCTGCTTAGAAAATGTTCCTAAGGATGTGTATTACACATGTGTTTAGGTGCATTTATATGCGTTTAGGTGCATCTACCATTTTTTTCTGCTCTCCAGCTTCTCTCCTGGATGTGCTTTTGATTTTTTTTTTTTGAGCCTGTAAATGCTCATTTTCCAATACATCTGTAAACACCACATGGGTGGACACATAGGCTAACATAGAGGTGCTTTTACTTTTGCTGAAAAAAGTGGGGATTTTTTAAGCCTAGTGTGCAAGAGGCCTCATGCTTTTAGAGTCCCTACAAGGGAGATTTACCTTTACATTCTGATAAAGTGATGGGTATCAGTCTAGACAAGAAGTGCAGGGAAAACTTCCTCTTTGAGGTACAAACAAGATTTGAAACCTGGCACAAGTTTTAACTCTTACATGCTGTATCCAGAATTAAAAAAAAAAAAAAAAAAAAAGTTTTTTTGGGTTAGGGTTTTGTTGCACAATCTGATCAAATTACAAAAATAAAGACATAGGAAAGTAATTACCTTGCTTTCTAAGTTAGAAAGGTCAGAAAACACAAACATTCATTGTAATGAGCCAGCAAAACATCATAGTAATTTAGTTAAAACAATGCTTCCAAAGCAGCCCAAAGCAGAGTGTTTTTAGACACTGCTCTTTGTGGAAAACAGAATAATTCATGTGTGCATTACCTACAATATCTGGTGTAAATAGAACCTTTGATAAAAATGTGCAGTAAACTGTAATTGGGTGCCCATGATTTTTTTAGTTCAAATATTGTAGTTTGTGGTAGGTGAGTCACTCACAAAGAGATAGACTAAGTATCAGCGCAAAGATATCTATGCCTTTTCCATACAAAGATACATAGTTGACAACATATGAAACTGATTAGATGGGACACCTTAAAGTGATTCTAAAGTCTCATATATTTATGTTAAAAATAACAAACATGTTATACTTACATACTCTGTGTAGTGGTTTTGCACAGAGCCGTCCAGATCCTCCTTTTCTCGGGTCCCTCTTTGGTGCTCCTGGACCCTCCCTCCTGTTGAGTGCCCCACAGAATGCATCTTGCTATAGGGGCATCCGAGACGAGCTGCATTGTCTGTCCAATCAGACAGGGAGCTGTGGCCTGGCCCCATCCCCTTTCTCTCCTCATTGGCTCCCTGACTACAATTGACAGCAGCGGGAGCCAATGGTACTGCGCTGCTGTCTCAGCCAATGAGGAGGGGAGTCCCAGAGAGCCAAGTTTCTTGTGCTACATCGCTGGATCTACATGAACCTCAGGTAAGTATTAGAGGGGCTGAGGGGCTGAGGGGCTGAGGGGCTGAGGGGCTGAGGGGCTGAGGGGCTGAGGGGGGCTGAGGGGGCAGCTGCACACTGAAAGTTCTTTATCTTAATGCATAGAATGCATTAAGATGAAAAAAACTTGGGGAGCATGGCCGGCAGACGGAGCTAATGGCTGTGTAAGAGGAGAGCTCCGTGTTAACCACCAGCATCCAGCTCCATCCAGTGACACAAATGGCAATCCGAGGCAGCTTCCAGGTGCTCTGCACTCAGGGGACAATCCTCATCGTCATGGGCTAGAAAAAAAAGGAGAAAGGGCCGAGAAAATTGACCGACTTGTACCCACCGAAAAAACACTCCTAGGCCACAAGCTGGCACCAGGGCCTCGGGATCGCAGCATGGCCTGCAGCACAGCGGCTACCGATCGGGCTCAACCCCCAACCCAGGTGGCTCATCGCTTTACAGCAGCAGCAGAGGATCCACACCAGGGGCTTCTCACATCAACAGCCTACAAAAATCAGCCCAGAAGGGGTCCTCTGAGCAAAAATATGCAGGTGAGCCTGGGGATTACAGTGAATTACAAAACAGCACCAAAGATTTTGTTGAACAGATTAATGAATTCCCCACCACAGGGCAACCCCTAAGCGACACTGTGATGAGGGACATCTTAGTAACCCTCCGGGGATCACTACATAGAGGTATGATGCACTGTATTTCACAATTCAAAATGGAAGTTTCCTCATAGAAGACAAGATGGAGGAATTCAGGGTTGCCTATAATGAATTAGTGGAGGCACATAATGACACTGAAGGGGATATGCAAGCTAAGAAAGACAAAATTGCAGACTTAGAAGACAGGTCGCGAAGGAACAATATCAAACTGCGGGGGGGTGGAAGAATCAGTAACCCCTGCTGAGCTCAGGCATTGTGTCCAACAATTCATAGCGGCCATTTTATCTGACACCCCTCCCTGACAGGGAAGTAATAGTGGATAGAGCCCACCGCCTTCCATAACCGAAGTTCCTGCCTGAAAAGGTCCCAAGGGATGTTATCACTCGTATCCAGTTCTTCCATGTCAAAGATGAAGTCATGCGTTTCACTAGAAGAAATCAATCCCTGCTGGGCCCCTACTCTGGCTTATCTATATTTGCAGACTTGTCCCAACACACCATGATGGCACGCAAAAAACTACCACACTTACAAAATTACTCCGAAACCATAAAATCCCCTACTCATGGGGCTTTCCTACAAAAATCTTCATTACAAGAGACAACCGCACTCATGTCATCACGACAATTGAAGATGGTTTGGCCCTCGCAAAGAGATGGAATCTGCTACCAGAAGACACCGACGATCATCCATCTAAATCACTTCAGCACAGGCTGTCCCCAGAATGGCAAACAGCATAATAAAAGTGCTATCAATGCCCTCCAGCCACCTATATGCAAATTGCTTTGGTTTTCCTTTTGCTGGCAGGATGTCTGTTCTAGGTTATTGGGAGCTCATTCCCCCTTAAATCTTTCTGAAAGTTTTCGCACTTAGTGAATTTTTTTCACCTTTTTATGTTTTTTGCTTTTGTTTCTGAATTTATGTTTTCCATGTTCCAATTGTACTTAAGGAGCACTATGAAAAATCCACCTTACTTCCGCGCTGGTTATCCATTGCAAAGGACTTCACAATCACAGGTCTGTGCTGGCTGTCTATTCCTGATCAAACAGCACCACCTACAGTAAAAAAATATTACTACACTTGTCTATTAAGGTTACAGCAGCAAATATAGAGATCTTAATAATACCAAACTCATGACACTGTCAATTGTTTCTATGAACGTTCACGGATTGAATAGCCTGTTCAAAGGAAGTTCAATGTGGAAGGAACTGGATAAACTTAAGGGAGATATACTTTGTGCCCAAAAAACTCACTTTATGACAAAAAAAACAGCCTAAATGCTACCATAGAGCGTTTCCTCACATATTTACTGCCACAGCACCGGTCAAAAAAAGGGGAGTACTGATAGCTGTCAAGCACTCTATCACATTTAAACTGCATGATGTAATTTGTGACCCCAATGGAAGGTTTATTATCCTGGTTTGTGACATGAACAACACGACATATACCATGGTAAACCTCTACACACCCAACAAGGGGCAAGCAGCATTCTTGAGAGCTCTACTTAAAAGGGTAGTAAAGGTCAGAAAAGGCTCACTGCTCCTCTGTGGGGATTGTAATAGTGTAGTCAACAAAAATATGGACTGTTCTCACCTTAATCCTAATAATAGATATGAGCTACCACCTCTCTTAACTGAAAAAGAACTGTATGACACATGGAGATGTGTACACTCCTCTGAAAGAGAATTTACCTACTACTCATTCCCTCACCGGGCCTACTCAAGGATTACCCTTATCCTTTTGGACCTTAACCTACTACAGAGAACTCTATCAGTCATGATCCATTTGATAACGTGGTCAGACCACGCTTCACTCTCCATAGTTTTAAAAGAGCAACATTCGGTCTCTCCTGCTTACCTCTGGAGGAATAATGCTGAACTGCTTTCCAATCCCAAGCATGTTACCAAATAGAACCAGCAACTTACTGAATTTTTTCATATCAATAACAATGCGGACACTAGTATAGCATCTTTGTGGAGCGCCCACAAGGCATTCAGCAAGGGTTTACTTATTCAGGAGGCTGCGAGGGAAAAAAAGAGGAAGGCAAGGCTGTTAAACACCCTACTTGAGGACCTTAAAAACTTAGAAGAACAACATAAACACAATCCTTCCCTTAAAATAGAAACTGACTTGTTTAACTGCTTGCTGACTGCCGCGGCGCAGCTCTCGTTGCGTCATATGGGGCGTCATATGATGGCCTTGCTTTCCCGTCCCACCAGGCTGCGCCCGGTGCGATGTCTGCCAGGCACCTGCGATTGCCGGTAACACAGCAAGACCCTGGATCTGTGTGTGTAAACACACAGATCCACGGTTCTATCAGAGGAGAGGAGACCGATGGTATGTTCCCAGTACAGAGGAACACCGATTGGTCTCCTCCCCTAGTGAGTCCCCTCCCCCTACAGTTAGAAACACTCCCTAGCAAACACAGTTAACCCCTCGATCACCACCCATTGTTAACCCCTTCCCTGCCAGTCACATTTATCTAGTAATCAGTGCATTTTTAGAGCACGGATCGCTGTATAAATGTGAATGGTCCCAAAAATGTGTCAAAAGTGTCTGATATGTCCGCCGCAATATCGCAGTCATGATAAAAATCGCAGATCGACGCCATTACTAGTAAAAACAATAAAATAAAATAAAAATGTTATAAATCTATCCGTTATTTTGTAGACGCTATAACTTTTGCGCAAACCAATCAATATATGCTTATTGCTATTTTTTTTACCAAAAATACATATCCGCCTAAACTGAGGAAAAAATTTGTTTTAAAGAAAATAAAATGGATATTTATTACAGCAAAAAGTAAAAAATAGTGTTTTTTTTCAAACTTGTCACTCTTCTTTTGTTTATAGCGCAAAAAATAAAAACTGCAGAGGTGATTAAATACCACCAAAAGAAAGCTCTATTTGTGGGGAAAAAATGATAACAATTTCACCTGGGTACAGTGTTGTATGACCGCGCAATTGTCATTCAAAGTGCGACAGTGCTGAAAGCTGAAAAATGGCTTGGACAGGAAGGGGGTGAAAATGCACTGTATTGAAGTGGTTTATTGTAGACAAAAGGTTTGTTTATCACTTATTTCAACCCATGAGAGCTATCTGAGACAAACAAAAGCAATGTACTATGCACAAGGGAACAAAGCAGGTAAATTACTGGCTAATTATATCACAACAAGACAGCAACGTACAAAACTGAATAATATTAGAGACCCACACATAGGGAAAGTAGAACATCACCCATCATTATTAGTTAATGCTTTCATGACTATGACTATTAACTCCTTTCTCAGCACAGTAACCCTACCTACACTGAATGAGGAAAATCTCACTTGACTCAATGCACCAATTTTAGAGAAATTCTAGATACCATCTACGCCCTACCAAAAAATAAGTCACCTGGCACAGATGGTTTTTCTTCAGAATACTACAAAACCTTTTCTTAAACCTTAGTCCCTCACTTGAATACATTGTTCAACAGCGTGGCCTTGTCAGCCACATTCCCTGAAGAAATGTTACAAGCAACTATTGTCACCCTGCCAAAGCCAGGTAAGAAGCCAGACACAAATTTTAGGCGTATCTCCCTATTGAACACAGCTAGGATTTTGGCGTAAAATTTTAAGTCTAGCAGAGTAGCCAAAATCATCCCTTGCTTAGTAAAAGTGGACCAAGTGGGTTTTGTCAAAGGGAGACAGGCCCCAGATGGAACAAGGAGATTATTTAACCTACTACAAATTGCAGAAACTAGGAAAACACCCACAGCAATTCTGGTATTGGACACAGAAAAATCCTTCGACAGAGTACATTGGGGATACCTTAAGGCAACCCTACATTACTAATGGAACCCGCCAAGGCTGTCCCCTGTCTCTTATCATATTTACTATAATGATGGAGCCCTTGGTGGAGGCAATCAGGAAAGATACCAATATATCAGAAATCAGTGTTTCAGGTCACATTCATAATATTGGACTCTTGGCAGACAATGTGATCCTAACAAAAAACATAAATATCCCTTCTTAAAGACTGGTACCCCTTCCAATGGATGTCTAAAACAACCCCCTACCTAGGAATCAAATTAGCTTCCCCAACTACGTCCACAAAGCAAACTTCCCTGCCCTACTAGACAATATCAAAAGTGACTTAAACCACATATCCTCCTACAAACTCTCCTGGTTAGGCTGAATAGCAGCCCTAAAGATGCTTCTCCTACCCAAACTAATATTTATTATTACTTAAGAACTATCCCCATTTGTTTGCCAGAGTCCTTTTTCAACCTCACAGATAAGCTTTTTTAGACAATTCATATGGAAAAGTAAGACATAGATTTACAGGGGGAGCTAGACGGAAGCTAAACGGGAACACACCCGTTTACAGTGACCTGTCACTCCTAACATACTTTATCAACTTCTGTTCTTCATCCTTATACTGGGCCATAACAGTGTTCAGCAATTTGTTATTAGATTCATTCCCTATTTCCAATAGATCCCCATACAATGATTTCCCTATGTATTATCTTCGACCCATTATCCTTTCCAGACCACTTCTCAACCCCTTGTCCAGTTCAGCTTGGGTTTGGGGGGGTCGGGTGTTTTCTCTGTCTCCAGGGTTGCGATGTGCAGCAGCCCAGCCCCCCACCCTTTGGTGGGGCGGGGCTTGGCCTCCTGCTCATCGGCGTTATGCTTTGATGCCACAAACAGCTGTGTCATCGACGTTGATTTAACATCTTTTTTCCATCCTTATCCATGCACGAGATGGGTGGAAACCCACTGCTGATGGCTCCTCCACATGCAGCTGGGAATCCCCTCCCCACCTCTCTTGTGCAGATTGGCCAATCAGGCATGATGTTGACAGGGCCGCTCCCTGAGAATGGGAGTATATAGTACCCTTGGAGCAGCCGATGGTTCATTTGCTTGACTCAATCACAAGGAAGCACACACTTATCCCACACACAGGTTACCCTCTTCGCTGGGAGATCAGCCATCCTCTTTTGGTATGTTTTTTTCTTCCCTTTACTTGATTTTATTTCACATACACCCCCTCATGTAGTCCCCTTGTGGGAACTCATAGACATTTTGCCACATTATCTTTACACTTTTACACATTTAATTAATCCTTTTTGACACATTTTTTCTAGGAACACTATGCACTTTTCTTGCACACGTAGTCAATTGGATCATGCTGTGACCACTGTGTTGGGTTCCAGGCGCTGTTCTCCATTCTTGGAGGGTTCCCCCGTCTCAACCCCAGGGGGAGACATCATGCCTGTTACCCCGTCTTCCTTGGCAGATACCAGACCTGGCCTTGAGGCTGTGTAGTAAGTATCCCAATCTATCTCCACCTTGTTGGGATATAATCCCTCTGTCCTCCCTTATTCTAAGGGCATTATCATTAACCCCTGTTCATTTCCTTCCCAGTATGTTACTTCACAACACTCCTGATGAATGGCTGTAATGCCAGGAAACGCGTTGAGTGCCACTAGATGCCAACAGTTACTTGTCTATATTACATATGTTTTTCAATCGATTTATTATACCATGTATATTTGCCATGTCTATTTTCTATCTGTATTGCATGCTATGAGCAGCATATTTAGTGTAAGTCTTGTGACTACCTATCTATTTGATACAAAATATCTGATATGTATTCTAGATTGTAATAAATAACTCATGTACTGTAACTTCATTTCTATGTTGTTGTTTTCTCCTGACATGGTGTTCCCTCATTTAAAGTCCCTTTCTACCTACCAAATCAGGGATGGAGGCGGCCATGTGTTTTATATAGTGTGTGTCAGATCACGTCCATTTTCTGTTGTAGTGGGGTGCCTGTGAAACAGGTTAAAATTTACAGGAAAAGTGATTGATGGGGATATATGTTCCTCCACAGATTCTTAGATTTGCAACCTAAGATAATTCCAGCAAAGACTTCAGGGTAAAGAAGGATAGTTCTTTACCCTGTATTGTTAAAGTCCATTCCGGGGCTGGTTTTATTGGAAGTCTGATAGAGATCCGGGTGGGACAGATCTCCAAGTCCGTGGACCGCTGTTTAATGTTTTCTTTTCAGGTCTTGATTAAGGCAGCTGGTCCTAGCTCTCGGAGAGAGAGAAAGTGTGCCTCCATGTGAGGAGACATCTAGGAGCATGGCTGCTCATCCCTAATGTTGGATATAAAGTATTTGCGTTTGTAAGGATGCTTACTACAAGACCAAGGACTGGTCAGTCTATGGACACAGTAAGGCTTGGTAGAGTAGAAGTTTATTGTTCTTTGATTGCTGGAAGAGCTGGTGGTTTGGGAGGACCAGTACCTGTAGCAGCAGTGCTGTTGAAGAGTAGACAGGTGGGCTTGTATTTTCAATTGTGTCTGAATGACGTTTAAACCCCTGCCCGGGCGGAACGGAGCCACGTGATCGCGTCATCCCCCATCGCTGTTGTGTACCAGCAGGACGGGCTGTCTGTGGGCATCCGGCAGGTGCCCCAGACTTCTCTTCAGTCGTTCAACATTGTGATTTTACATGTGAGTGTTTACATTTTTTATTTAATAAAACCATACGATCTTACACTATTTGGAGCTCTCTTTTCCATTTATGGTCAACTTCGTTGCTGAGAGTTTGATGCCCTATCATTGTGCCACTGATCCATCTCATATCTAAATGGAAAACCACCTTAGCCCCTAACACTGATTAAGTTGCACAAAGAGTTAAAACACAACATTCTTATGAAAGACACTTTGCTATTCAATCTAACACTTTAAAGGTCTTTAATGCACATTAGTCACAATGTACCTCTAAGTTCCCAGATGATTCTTAATCTTATAAATGGATGCCTTATTTGTTTTCATTTTTTTTTCCTTATGCTATATAAAATTTTCATTTTACACTATATAGTGGCTTGCCTACAAAAGACAAGTAATGCATTTACTTTTTTCTGATAAAATATATAACCCACCTGTACATAACCTCTTCAGGGGTCCGTGGCATCCACATTGTGAAGTAGAATGCGCGGTCCCTCCAACTGATAGAGAGACACTCAGGTATGTCATTTATTACTGTGTTATATCAATTTTGTCTATTATACTTAGCAATGCTACTATTGTATTTTTTTCTTATCGAAAATTAATAAAAAGAATTGAAAGGATAAAAAAACCTTCTGTCTTTAAGAAATCAAGAAGTGTGAGTGTGGCCAAAAAGTTGTCATGGTCAAAATATTTGGTATCATTTCATGGTGTTTGACTTTTGTGACATCTTTCTCCTTTGCATTTCTATATTTTAGACTAAATAGGGCTTAGGGTACACTAAAGAGAACATGGGAAAAATATATACTCCATCATTGCCAGTGGATGCAATAATAACCCTCAGCATTGGTGTCAGTGAAAACAACAATATTCCCCCGCACGCCTCTTAGTGAACACAATAATAACCCCCAGCATTCATGTCAATGAGTACAATAATAACCCCCAGTATTGGCGTCAGTGTCCACAGTACCAACCCCCAGCGTTATTGCTAGTGAATGCAGCAATAACCCCTAGTTTAAAGTCCCTAGTAGGACACTGCAACTGGCATATAAACTTCCTTATCATTGGTTTTTAGCATACTTACCCTAGCTACCACTCCCATGATGCTCCCTCTCCCCCTCTCTGCAACCTCAACCACTTAAGTGAAACTTAACCTGTCAAATTTCTCCCACCTAACATCTGTATTCCCAGTGCTGGACAGGGGTTTCATCAACACAGTTCCTACACACAACTATGGCATTGGGTGCTGTTGTGATTAAGGCTGTGATGAAAAGACATGGCCTTAAAAAACAAAATCGGTGGGACAAAAGAGTAAAGGAGAGAGACTGTCTACACAAAACCAACATTTGGCATCAATGAAGGTCACAGACAGAATGTATTGCTTCAAATGCTAGATACCTTACTGTATAATGTAATAGATTGCAAACTCTTCCATATTCAATATCACTTCCTTGTACTTTAATAGACTGTAAACCCTTTCTGTTGATGTGCATATTTTCAAACGAATCATCTTTTTTCTCTTCCACCTTCTGAATCACTTTCTTGAAAAGGGTGTAAGAATTTCCAAGTCCTGAATCACTTATACCCTTATAGAATACAAACTGTTCCCATTTCCGTGTCGCTTTCTTTACTGAAACAGAATTTATTATTTTCATAGTAGACTCTAAGCTCTTTCATTCTTCATTTTATTCTGTAATAGATTGTAAGCTCTTCTAAGCCTTTCCAAATGCTTTAAATCATATAAATACAACAAGTATTTTTTTCAAAGTGTTCTGAAAAATTGTATTACTATTATCAGATTGCCTCAAATAACAACAAAAAAATGTGCTTAAACTAGACAAATACATAATTATTAAAGCACTGTATTTAATGTATATACTGTTCATGAAGTAAACATGTATGCATGCATACAGTACTAAATAAATGAGATCACTTTTCATACATTGACAAGTCGTGTATAGCATGGGTACCTCCATCACGGCTGAATGTGTATCATCACATCCAATAGGAAACCAATCATCAATTATTCACTGCTTCTAAGAGGCTTCAGAGTCTGCAATAAATAAAAGGTATCTAAATAACTGTCAAAACCTCAAAAAACATAAAAATTACTTGGTTGGTAGTCAGGATAAGCAGATGTAAAAACTCTTGCTACACCATACACCCATGCAAGGGCCATGTTTACCCACATGGGGATGCAAAGTTGTACTGTGCACTTCCATGCAGGCAGTCCTATTGATGCCACTTGGGACACAGCAGCGGCATGGAAAGCTGCTGCTCTCAATTTAGCAAATGTGCTGGTTCATGGCTTCAAATGCACACTGTCTGTGTTCAGGGCTGTGCATACATTGTAGTGCACCCCATGTGCATGAGGCCTTAGAGTAATTATTGGTGATTTTGTGATAATTATAAACTTCTTTTTTTTTTTTTTTTTTTTAAATGATTTTTATTGAGTTTTGCATGTTATACATAGAGTACAGTGTTACACCGTTATGTTGTACCATATTACATTAACATAGGTATATCTATTTTATTTAGACAATTTAATCTCCAAGATGTTATTAAGGTAATGGTCTCGTGAGGCGTATTAATATCATTATTATAGTTATAGCTGAATAACATGTTATCCATATGCGGATATAATATTGCTAGAAGTTTAACGTATAAAGAAAATAATAACATAAAGGGAAGGAAGTTAGGAGGGAGGGAGGGAAGGGAGTAGGGGAGGGAGGGGGAAAGGTTGAAGGAGGTTCATCCATGGTCTGATCTCATATGGACATAGTGGAAGCATCTAGATTTTGAATAGTTCATCTAATGTTTGTTAAAGTCAGTTACCTTTAAACCATGTTGTCCAAATTTTCCAATTTTTATCAAACTTTTCTTTCTGGCCATTCTTAATGGCTATCAGAGATTCATAAACATAATGTGTCTGGGTGTTTGTGAGGACTTCGGATACATTTGGAGCTCTGTCTGCCTTCCAATGTTTGGCTATTAGTGTTCTAGCAGCTAGGAGAATATGTGTGATTACAGTTTTAAATTCAGGAGAGAAATTTTCAATACCCACATTTAAAATTGCCAAGCTTGGTTTAGGGCGGGTCAGAATTCCCGTAATGCTAGAGATAAACCGGAAGACAGAGTTCCAAAAGCTAGTTAGGTGCCTACAGGACCAGAACATATGTAATAAGTTACCTATGGAGCCACATTTTCTCCAACATAGCGGGGAGCCATTGTTTCCAAATTTTGAAATCCTGTAAGGTGTAAGATACCAACGTAATGCAATTTTCTGGGAGAGTTCCCAGTGATAGACACATTTTGAAGCTTTATAGAGTGATCTAAATGCACACTGCCACTGCGAGTTCGCAATGTGCACGTTTAGATCTGTTTCCCATTTCTGGAAAGGTTGAGATTTGATAAAATCTAGTTTACTTTGAAAAATATTGTAGAACAGAGAGATACCTTTTGGAGGAGTGGGTTTCGAGGTGAGATATTTCCATGCCTCTTTAGATAGGTATATATGGTATGATTTAATAGAGCGAAGGAGATGAGCTATTTGGTTATATTTATATTGATCTGTAGGGCATAGATTATATTGGTCCTGCAGTGTGGTGAAGGGGATAAGGGAGTTATTGGAATATAAATCCGTGATAAATTTTATGCCTCTGTTGTGCCATTCTCCCATGTTAAGATTGGGGATGGCTTGAGAGATAATTGCTATGGGTATAGGGATTTCCTGGAGTTGGGGTGGCGTGGTTGGGTTTTTACATAGATCTCTCCATGCAGATAATGATGCTTGGAGGGTGAGTGGGAGGGTGTGTAGTGGGTGGGGTTTCCATATATCCAAAAGTAGGAAACATTGTAGGTTGTTGGAAGGAATCAGAGTTCTTTCAATTCCACACCATAGGTTGTCAGATGTTGGGTCAAACCATTCTTTAAGTTGTGTAAGAACTGCAGCACGATAATAGTCCCTAATGTCCACAAGTCCCATTCCTCCCGCTCTTCTATGTTTGACCAGGAGAATTTTAGAGCATCTTGGTCTCTTGGATTGCCAGATGTATCTGGAAAGTAGAGCATTTAAGGCTTTGATATGTGTGTTGTGTATTGGGACAGCTAAAGTTCGGAATATGTATAGTATTTGGGGTAAGATTAACATTTTGAATGATGCAAGACGGCCCGACCAAGTTAGTTCTATTTTGGCTAGTCTATTTGTTTCTTTGGTGAGCTTAGTAATTAAAGAGGAGTAGTTAGTTTCTGCTAGGTCATTTGGGTTTTTGGTCAATGTAAGACCTAGGTAGGTGATGCTCGTCTTGCTCCATGTGTAAGGGAAGGATGTCTGAAGTTCGGATTTTAAGGAGGAGGGTATTCCTAAATCTAGTATAATTGATTTTGTAAAATTGACTTTATAATATGAGATGTTGCTAAACTCATTTAGGGTATTGTGTGCATGGTTTAATGATATTTTGGGTTGAGAGAGGAATAAGATGATGTAATCTGCAAATAGATTTATGTTGTGTGATTTCCCTTGTATGGAGAAGCCTAAGATTTTTGGATGTGTTCTGATTCTTTCTGCAAGGGGTTCGATCAGTAGGTTAAAATTGAGGGGGAGTGGGGACAGCCCTGTCTAGTCCCGTTTGATATGTTGAAGGTGTCAGATAGTAAATTAGATGTAAAAACTTGTGCACAGGGAGAAGAATACAATGCCTGTATAGCAGATAGGATGGGGCCAGCGAACCCGTATTTTTGCAGGGTTTGGTTCATGTAACCCCAATGTATCCTGTCGAACGCCTTCTCCGCATTTAAAGAGAGGAGCAGAGAAGGCGTCCGACACGACCCGGCATGTTGTATTATGTTGATGACCCTTCTGGTGGCATCGGCCGGTTGTCTTCCTGCCGTGAAGCCAGATTGGTCGGGTTTTATAAGAAGTGGGAGGATTGGAAGCAGTCTGTGGGCCAATATTTTTGCATAAAGCTTAACATCAGTGTTAAGTAATGATATTGGCCTGAAGTTGGCCGGGGAGGTAGGCTCCTTACCAGGCTTTGGGATAGTTACTACATATGCTTTAAGCATTTCTGGGGGAAACGAGGCAGAGGACACCGCAGCAGAGTATACTGTCTGTAGGGTTGGGGCTAGTATGGATTGGAATGCCTTTTAATACCCATTAGGGAGGCCATCTGGGCCTGGAGATTTACCCAGGGGGAGTGATCGTATCCCCCTTTGGATCTCAGACTCGGTTATGGGGGCATTAAGAGTCTCAAGTTGTGTATGAGATAGAGAAGGAAGATTGAGTTGCGCTAGAAAAGCCTGAATTTTCTCCTCAGTTGGCTGTGGAGTGTCAGGGTCTGTTTTCAGATTGTATAGCGTAGAGTAGTATTCAGCAAAGGAGTTTGCTATGTCTTTGGGATTGTAAATGTTGTGTTTAGTGATGGAGTGTGTCAAGAAAGGAATTTTGGACTTGGTTCTAGCTATCTTGAGCTTCTGGGCTAAGAATTTGCCTGCACGGTTGCCCGATGAGTAGTGAGACATTCTAAGGTATTGTATGTGTTTGTCATATCTTTCAATCAATAGGAGTCTGAGATCCAAACGGAGTTGGGATAATTTTTGGGCATTGTGAGGGGTGGGGTTTTGTTTGTTTGCTGTCTCCAGGTCTTTGATATCATTGATTAGTGAGTTTAGCTTTTGCGTCCTCTGCCTCTTCTCCCTTGCACTTATCTGAAGCATCAACCCTCTAACAAACGCTTTATGGGCGCACCACAATACTGCCGGATCAGACACCGAACCAGTATTGGCTTCAAAAAATTCAGTTAGGTTTTTACTTAAATTTTTAACATGCTGTGGCATTTGAAGAATACGTGTGTTGGCTCTCCATATATATGCCGGGCTTGGAGTGTGCCCCTCTACCACCATGATCGATACAGGAGCATGGTCAGACCATGTGATGTCATGTATGGTGGAGGAGGACACTGCCTGCAATAACATTTTATCAACCATAATCAAATCTATTCTGGAATATGAATTATGTTTAGCAGAATGAAAGGTGTAGTCCTTCTCATTTGCATGTTGGCAGCGCCATACATCGAATATATTTTCCGAGTGTAGCAGAGGCTGAAGTGAAGGAGGAGGACGCTTGGCCTTGGAGGTAGTGTCCAAAGAGTGGTCAGGTGCTATGTTGTGGTCTCCACAGACAATCAGAGATCCCTGTTGGATGGTAGAAAGTTTACGGTAGAGTCTCCTCAGGAGACGGAGTTGGTGAGAGTTAGGAGCATATAGATTAGCGATGGTAAAGGGCTTGTTATTAAGCTTTCCTATGAGTATTATATATCTTCCAGCTGGGTCTACGTGTGTTTCCAAAAGATGAAAGGCTACAGAGTCTCTAATAGCGATAAGGACCCCTTTTTGTTTCGAAGGAGCTGAGGCAAGAAAAACATGCGGAAATTGCTGGTGTTGAAAATGTGGGGTATTACCAGTGGCAAAGTGTGTCTCTTGAAGGCATAAGACATCTGCTTGGAGCTTTATTGCTTCTTTCCATACAGAAGCTCTCTTGGCCAGGTGGTTGAGACCATTTACATTAAATGAAACTATTTTAAGCGCCATTTAGAGTAGTGTGGGGAGTGGTGCGTGTAGTACCTTGGTCTCTTTGGAGTAGTCCATCTTGTTTTGATGAGTCGACGTTGGTTGGGCTGGTTGTTGCTTCTTGGGTCCACTTTGATGAGGATGTCCACTTGGAGTTCAGACCAGTAGAGGGAGAGAGAGATCAGAGTAGGGGAAAAAATAAAAGGTAATTGTAAAAAAAACAAGTATTGCAAAATAACTGTGGGGTTGAACTTGCATCTGAGGGCACAGCAAATGCCCATATCTCAAGCGGGGGGAACTTTGGTACATGCTCCAGGCTTTAGCAGGAACCTTGATGCGGTGAAGTAGAATTAGGTTTTATATTTGGGTGTTTTTGAGTTGTTTCGTTTGGTACTGCTCTTTCTGGACACTGTTTGCCATTCGTACTGAGTGTCGAGTTTTGCAGGGGGTGAAGGGCCCTCTGAGGGGTGATCAGGTAGTATGTCTAGTGATCGGAGCAATTTGAGTCCCTCCTCCACGTCTGTGATTACCGTAGTGTTACCATCATGGGTAACTGTTATTTTCACGGGGTATCCCCACCGATATGGTATATCGTGGTTGCGGAGAGGTTTGGTCACCGGCAATAAGGCTTTTCGTTTTTGCATGGTGAATTGTGAGAGGTCTGCGAACAGTTGGAGATGTGCAAACCTTTCTGGGGGTTGTTGGTTTTTACGGAACGCAGACATGAGTTGTTCCTTGGTCTGGTAAAAGTGCACTCGCATCAGCACGTCCCTGGGTATGTTGTCAGGGAGGTGTGCTGGCTTTGTGAGTCTGTGAATGCAGTCTATATAGATTTCATTATCTGGAATGTTAGGTAAGAAGGTTTGGATTAGATCCTGTGCATATTGCTGGAGTTGTGGGGGAAGAACACTTTCAGGGACCCCTCTAATCTTAACGTTGTTTCTTCTTGACCTGTCTTCAAGGTCGGCGACCTTTGACCTAAGCCATGTGATCTCGTCAGACTGGTCGTTATGGGCGTCAGAGTATTGTGAGATGCTGAAAAATCCCCCATTTTATCCTCTATGTGATCAACTCTTCCCCCTATAGCTCCTAGTTCAGATTTAAAGTTGTGTACACACTGCATCATATCTGTATGCATAGAGCTGCGTAGGGAGACAAGCATATCTTTTAAGGTGGTGTCTGATACAGGCTTACCCGTTGTTGGGGAGGCTGTGAACGGGTCCACCAGCTCCCTTGTGTCCTCCATGGTATCCGGAGTCATGCTGCCTTGCTGAGTGTCCTCCGCCAACCGAGGTTTGGATTTTGCTGGGCTGCGGGACATAGGTGTGGATGCACCAGGAGAGCTGTGCTTGGAGCCTGCTTGTGAGCCGGGGCTGGAGATCGCAGACCGCGCACTGCCTGTGGGGGAAGGAGGATCTCGCATGGTGCCGGCGCCATCTTGGAGAAGGCAGCGGTCTTTCATCTGGAAGAAATCTGGTAATTTCTTCAGCTGATCGTTGTCCTTTTTCCTGCGGGTCATCTTGCGGTAGTTGTAGGGCTTTTAGGCTCGTTTTTGAGGTTGAGCAGGGTCGTTGTGTCGTCCCCAAGGCTTCGGTTCCTGAAGCTGGAGCGGAGCTGTGGGTTTAAGCATCCATTCAGCTGCGCGGTAGCCACGCCCCCCCACCCGATAATTATAAACTTCTGAAAGTCACCTTTTCTCTACTTCTTTTTATGATTAATGCACATATACTTTTGAGACATCTGGGCAACCCATGACCCGAAAGGTTCAGTGCCAGCTGCCAGGTCTTGGGACACTGAATTATAGAATTATAAAAAAAGGAATATTCTGAAATAGTGGAAAGTCCAAATGTCTCCTAAAATCATGAATTGTCAAAAGCATCTGATCATTGTCACTGACATCTGTCCAATGACCAAAGACTGTGACTTGCATATTTTCAATTATACATACTCAATGTCAATCATCCCTAAGACATCATAAGACATTTCTATCCTATGCTTGGTGTCTGATCTTCCATACTGCAGTTTTTGTCTTTGAATTAGGCCTCATTGACTAACTATGGACAAGTAGCTCTACATGTACTTCCAAAGAAATTGTTATTATTATTATTATTTTTTATATGACAAATATTGTTTTCTGCGGTGACATGAAAGCCTGCTTTCTGAGCCTTACTCTGTTTAGTGAACAAACAGTAAATATTGTAAGCAGCAACAATATCATTGTATTGTTTATTCTTTTAAGGGAAAATGCTCACATTACAGCAATAATTCACATGGAATTTTAACTAGAATGTCCTCATTACACAGCATGAGCTTTTGATGAATTGCCACTTTGACTAAGACATACCATTTTCATGCTACTATTGAAAAAAATCTGTTGCTGCCATAGAAAAAAGGCACATGTCCACCGAGTTCAGCTAAAATATTGTTTATAATATGTTATATGTCGAATATTATTTTACCGCTCTGCATTCCTTTGCGAGCAAACTACCTTTTGCTATAGCCAAATATTTAAAATTTTGACTCATCAGTCAAGAGCACCTTCTACCAGGGCCACTGATAAAGCAATACAATCGGTCCTATTGTATTGGGCTTAGGCCCGTCAGCTAACAAGGGGGCCCAGTTCAGCTTTGCTGTTCATTTCTGCCTGAATGAATAACTGGATTTTAATAAATGACACCCTTGCTCCTACTTGCTTACCGGGGCTTAAATTACATTTACCTGGGCCCCATCAGGTTAAAAGAAGGGCCCAGAAGGTGTAAGTAGGGGAGGGACTTTTTTTCATTTTCAGGGCATAGGTGGATAAAGTCAGTTCCACTTTTCTGCTGCACCTTTTTGTAGGTGAGGTTGGGGGGATCTCATCGGGAAGGCTGTATGGGGCCCCATGATTTCTAACAGCGGCATTGCCTGCTGCTGTTTTTGTTTACTCCAGTTCCTATGTTTTCATGCATAGGACATAGAAACATGGCTAAGTGACTTAACTATGCATGAAAACATAGGAACTGGGGTGAAGAAAAATGGCAGTAGGCCCAGGAGCAAAAGGCAGTTTGCTCACAAAGAACTACAAAGTGGTACAATAATGAGTGTCTGCAGGCAACATTGAAGTATTGTGGAGGTTCCTTGTTAGTTTGGAACAGAATTTCTGCAAACGGAGTTGGAGATTTGATCAGGATCAATGGTGTCCTCAATGCTGAGAAATACAGACAGATACTTATCCATCATGCCATACCATCAAGGAGGTGCCTGATTGGCCCCAAATTTATTCTGACAACAATCCCTGCAGCCAGTGTCATTTTTTTTACACCCTGCAAGCTAAAGGCATAATGTGATAGTATGCATTGCATACTAGCACATTAAGTTAAAATTACCTTAAAACGAAGCCCTCCCGAGTCGAGATCTCAGAGGTGCAGCGGGCTCCCATTTTGCTTCCAGGTTCGCAGACTCCGGCTCTGTGACTGGCAAGAGCCGTAATGACATCAATCATGCGCATGCGGCGGGAGCTGCCGATTACAGCACAGGGCTCAGAAGGAACGGCATGGATGGCCGTTCCTTCAGAGCGCATGTGCCAGTGACGTCACTGGCTGCATTTAATGTAAATATTCCTTAAACGGTGCCCATTGAGGAGATATTTACACTAACTATAGGTAAGTCTTATTATATATTATATTATATTAGTAATGTGTGGAACTTTACTTCCACTTTAAGAACTAGAGATGGGACAAACATCCCTCTGTTCGGTTTGAACTCGAACTCCCACACAGAGAAAAAGTTCTGACCCAAATGGCGAACCCTAATAAAGTCTATGGGACCCAAAGTTGAAAAATCATTTTGAAGGCTTATATGCAAGTAATTGGCCATGAAAACATGTATCAGTGCCAACATTTTTTTTTTTTTAAAGATCATTTTTACAGGAGCAGTGATTTTAATGATGCTTAAAGTGCAATAATAAAAATGAAAAACACCTTTAAATATAGTGCCTGGGGGTCCCCTTAGTCTGCCTGTAAAGTGGTGCATCTGTACCGTGTATGGAATATGCTGCAGAAAAAAGTTTCTAAAGAAAAAAAATCAATTAAATGGATTTAAATTGCCAGCCCCTTACCTATATAAGAACTGTCAAATGGCAAGCCAGGCATTCGGTAGTTTGCCTTAGTTGGAGCAATATTTATTTTCTTTTTTGGGTCCGGCGGTGGGGGCAGAATTGTTTTTATTCATTTATTTTTTAATAAAGGAGTTGTTAAAAACTGTCTGTGTTTTTATTAATTTTTGACACATTTTTTGGTAAATGGGTTGGGGTACTATGTACCTCGTACTCATTTGCATAGGGGGGTCTGGGGGCCCCCCTTGTGAAAGAGGCCTTCCAGATGTACGATAATCCCCCTGACCACAGACCCCCTGCCCACAGCCCAGGGTTGTGGGGATGAGGCCCTTGTCCCCATTATCATGGGGACAAGGTGCTTTGAGGTGGGGGCAGGGACCCTCCTGCCCCAAAGCACCCACCCCCCATGTTGAGGGCATGTTGTCTTGCAAGGTTCAGGAGGGGAGGCACTTACTTATCCCCCTTTTGCTGGTCTGCCAGGCTGAGTGCTTGGAAAAGGATTTGGTATGGATTTTTTTTTATTTTGGCTTTTTTTTATCTTTTTTTATTGCACTTATCCCATTGATAGCTGATAACTCATTGGTTGTTAAAGACTCCTTAACAACCAGCTATTCACTGCTCCCTGATTGGGCGAAGCTGCATTGCAGGACATTCAGTGCCCCACTAAATGCCCTGCAAATTCAGGTGTTCGCTGAACAGGTGATGTTCCCCAACTCTATTAAGAACTATCTATCTGTCAGAAACCATGAATCAGACTGAGACATAAGTGCAGTAAAAATCTCACTAGTTTAATAATCATAGTAAAAGGTAAAGAGAGCAAACATAGTCAAAACATAGCCAGAGTTCGGCAACCAGAACAGATAGTCAGACAAGCCAGGACGTCAGGAAGCCAAGGATCAGTATACTTCAGGACAAGCCAGGAAATAAGGGAACCAGAGAATCAACATTGTGGAACAGCAAGCAGCATCAGGAACCACGTCAACCAAGCAAATCTTTCTCAGGTACACAGGAGAGAGTCTGATATGTTGACCAGGCGAAGGCAGAGAGGATCTGGACTGAACAGCCAGCTGGAGTGAGAAGCAGGATATCATCACCAGGTGAGGAAAGATTACAGCTGGCAACCAACAGCTGAGCTACCTGCTCTGAGAAGGAAGGGCTAAGCCCAGCCCTAACACTATCTTCAGTATAAGGAAGAACAAGGAGTCCTGGAAGTGATGGTTTGGCTCCCACAGAGCTCTGATCTCAACATCATGAACTTAGAAGAATTGAAGATTTGATGCTGTTTTGAAGACAAAGGGTGGTCATACCAAATATGGATTTGAATTGGGTTTCTCTTCTGTTCATTTACTT
Source organism: Lithobates clamitans (assembly GCA_037952925.1). Taxonomy (NCBI): domain Eukaryota; kingdom Metazoa; phylum Chordata; class Amphibia; order Anura; family Ranidae; genus Lithobates; species Lithobates clamitans. Next base: position 860,181 of record JBBGZY010000324.1, on the reverse strand, counting down.
TCCATTTTGTTAACCGATAAAAATAAACTATTAAATACTTCTATTTCTGAAAGCATTCTTAATTAACTCCATTTTGTCACACCTGCCTAAGACTTTTGCACAGCCATATATAGATATATTTATATATATATATATATATATATATGTATGTATGTATGTATGTGTATATGTATTTATTTATATATGGTATATATCATACTGATCTGCCATAACTTTTTGACCACCCACCTAATATTGAGTAGGTCCCCCTATTGAAGCCAAAACAAACCCTTTTGCTGCCATAACAGTCCTGACCTGTTGAGGCAGGGATGCCAGTAAACCACTGAAGGTATGCTGGGGTATCTGGAACCAATCTGTCAGAAGCAAAACCTGTAGGTTGTGAGGAGGGACGTTAATGGATCGGACTTGTTTTTCCAGCACATCTTACAGATGCTCAATTGGATTGAGATCTAGAGAATTTGATGGCCAGGGCAATACCTCAAATATTTTATTGTGTTCCTCAATCAATTCTGGAACCATATTTGCAGTGTGGCAGGGCTCATTATCCCGCTAAAAGAAGCCTCCAACATTAGGAAATATTGTTTCTATGAAGTGGTATACTTGGTCAGCAATAATGTTTAGGTTGGTGGTACATGTCAATATAACATCCACATGAATGGTGGGACTAAGCATCACACTGCCTCCACCAGTTTGCCTTCTTCCCATACTACACCCTAGTGCCACCTTTTCCCCAGGTAAGCGATGCACACTTAGTCAGCATCAACATGATGTAAAAGAAAACTTAATTCATCAGATCAGTCCACCTTCTTCCATTGCTCTGTGGTTCAGTTCAGATGCTTATGTGCTGACACTTGCTCATTCCCTTTGGCTGAGCAAGTGTCCCACCTAGACAATGAATACGGGAAAGGGCATCTGCATTATTCTGAAGTTTCCAAACTCTATGCTCCACTGTAAACTTTAATGCTTGAAGAGTGAGGAACCACCTTGTCACACAACTGTTTTTCTCTTGTTATCACACATCCATTTGAGAGGGGCATGATCAGTGACTTTTTTGAATGGTCTCCCCACCAGGTAATACTTCAAGGCCCATTTGATAGTTAAACATTCCTTATCAACAATGGCATAGTTTTTCTCATGTCTGTTCAGCTTTCTGCTCAGGTAGACCACTGGGTGCTCATCACTGTCTCTGATTTGGGACAGTACTGCACCCAGTCCCACATTGGAGGCATCTGTCTGTACCACAAACTCCTTTTTGAACTCTGGGGTCACAAGCACAGGTTGCACACAAAGAGCTTGCTTCAACACATGAAATGCCTTCTCTGCCTCAGTATTCCACTTAACCATGACCGACCCTTTACCCTTCGTCAAATCTGTCAGTGGGGCTGCAATGTTGGCAAAATTGGATATAAAACGCCTGTAGTATCCTGTGATCCCAAGAAAAGCACAAACTTGCTTTTTATTTATAGGTTGGGGCCACTTTTGAACTGCCTAAATTTTATTGATCTGAGGCTAGATCAGCCCTCGACCCATACGTAGTATCAACCGTAGCCAAGGTATTTGACCTCCTCCAAACCTATGGCACACTTTCTGGGGTTGGCAGTGAGTCCTGTTATCCTAAGGGAATCTACAACTGCTTGTACCCGGGGCAAATGAGATTCCCAATCTGGGCTGTGGATGACGACATCGTCCAAAAAGGTTGCTGTGTATTGGCCATTGTCAGGTCACCTTGACGCTAGGTGACAGATGCACACCGTTGGGAGTGGACCCTACGGCTGACTGCTGCGGATGGGAGTCCAGGTATAAGGAAGGCAGGGCTGCTGGAACACCAACACGGATCCCACTGGGGTTAGAGCATAGGATTCCCTGAGGCGCGGAGTCTAAGAGCCAGCATGTTTTCACCAGAGCCTCTGATGGTGAGGATAGACTGGGCTGCAACTGGCTCCAGGTCGCGACCCCCAGGGTCCCCCAGCTCACACCCACAGTGGGCAACAGAAGGATAAGGATAGTAAGGAATAAGCCAAGGTCAGGGCCACAAGCAGACAAGGACAACAGAGTACACGCCAAGGTTCAGGGTCACAGGCAAACAGGGATAGTCGGGGACACGCCAAAAGGTCAGGGTCACGAGCAGACATGAATAGTATAGAACACGCCAAGGTCAGTAACAGAAATAAATGTAGAGCACACGGCAGCCAGGAACAGGAAGCCAAACACACAAAGGTTGATCAGCAGGGCTGACCTGCAGTGCAGAGGTTAATATAGAGTTCTCTGATAGGAGCTGGGGTGGAGCCATGCTAAAGGAGAGTAAATAAAAGCAGTCAGGTGAGAGACAGCTGGTCTTAGGAGATGAACACATGGAAACAGGTATGCTGACAAACAACCTCTATTGCATAACCATGACAGTACCCCCCCTCTTACGAGGCCTCCCCCTTCCCCGCCTGGGACCAGGTTTAGAGGGGAACTTCAAATGAAACTTCCTCAACAGATGAGGTGCAAAGACCTCAGAAGCCTTGATCCACGACCTCTCCTCAGGACCAAACCCCTTCCAATGCACAAGGTATTGGAGAATGCCTCTACAGAGTCGGGAATCCAAAATTTGGCTAACCTCGTACTCCTGATTATCCTCAGAGACCGGCGCTGAGGTAGAGAGAGGACGAGAGAACTTATTGAGGACTAAAGGCTTCAGAAGGACAACATGGAAGGAGTTAGAGATTTTGAGGCTTTTGGATTCAGTTTAGAAGTTATGGTGTACGGACCAATGAATCTTGGGGAAAATTTGAGAGAAGGAACCCGGACTTTGTCTCCTGGCTGAAGAGAAGGCGGCTTACGCCTGCGACGGTCAGCAAAACTCTTGAATTTGTTGGCAGCTTTCTGGAGGGAATCATGAACGTCAGCCCACATGGAATTGAATGATTCCTGAACAGTAGCCAAGGCTGGAATGTCAGAAGAACAGGTCATAGGAAGAGGGAGTTGAGGATGTCTTCCATAAACAGTGATAAAGGGTGTTTTCTGAGAACTGACGTTGACATGATTGTTGTGGGAAAACTCTGCCCACGGAAGTAGTGATGCCCAATCATCGTGATGAGCCGAGACCAAGGTACGGAGAAAGACCTCCAACTCTTGATTAACCCTCTGTCTGACCATTGGATTGGGGATGGTAAGAAGAGGTAAAATTCAAAGTAATGTTGAGGGATTTGCAAAAGGCTCTCCAAAAACGGGACGTAAACTGAACACCCCTGTCCAAAACGACATGGGAAGGAACACCATGAAGGCGGAAAAACTCTCGTACGAAAATGGGAACCAAGGCAGAGGCAGAAGGGAGACCAGGAAGAGGAACAAAATGGAGAGCCATCATGGAGAACCGATCGATTACCACCCAAATGGCTGTATTATTCTCCGACAGTGGAAGATCGGTGATAAAATCCATGGCAATGTAAGACCAGGGCTCCTTAGGAATGGGCAAGGGCATGAGAAGACCAGCAGGGGCTAGTGTGGAAGATTTAGACTGAGCACAAACATGACAAGCCTTAACATACTCTTTAACATCCGAGCAGAGGTTAGGCCGCCAGTAGAGACGACTGATGAGCAGGAAGGATCGGAGGAACCCAGCATGACCTGCCACCTTGGAATCATGTCCCCAATGAAGGATCTTAGCTCTTAGCTCTTAGCTCCGTGGGAACAAAGGTCTTGCCAGGAGGAATTTTTGATTCCAGGGTGGTGGAATGGGCAACAATGCATGAGGTCGGAATGATCGGTTCTGGATCAGGGGTGGACTCCTCGTCCAAAGTGTCAAATGACCTAGAGAGCGCATCAGCCCGACCGTTGCAGGAACCAGGTTTGTACGTAATCGTGAATTTAAAATGGGAAAAGAAGAGACTCCACCTGCTCTGTCTGGGGTTCAGACGTTTAGCATTCTGTAGGTATTGTAGATTCTTGTGATCAGTAAAGATCGTAATGGAGTGAGGGGAACCCTCCAAGAGATGACGCCACTCTTCCAAAGTTAATTTAATTGCAAAAAGTTCCCAATCACCAATGGCATAATTTCTCTCTGCCTGAGAAAATTTTTTGGAGAAGAACGCACATGGTTGACGTCTCTTCTCAAAGAACTGAAGAAGCACAGCTCCCACCCCTATCAAAGAAGCGTCTACTTCAATAAAAAATGGATCCCCAGGATTTGGTCTCCTCAAGAGAGGTCCAGAAACAAAGGCCTGTTTCAGATGTGAAACACAGAGACAGCCTTGGGAGGCCAGTCTTTGGCATTCGCACCCTTCTTGGTTAAAGTGATAAAAGGCGCGGCAATGGAAGAGTAATTCCTTATGAACTGCCTATAATAATTTGTGAAGCCAAGAAAGTGCTGTGTGGCCTTGAGGCTAGCAGGAAGGGGCCAGTTGGTAATGGCCGAGACCTTTCCGGGATCCATGCGAAGACCCAAACTAGAAACAAAACATCCCAGAAACAGGACCTCAGGACATTCAAAGGAACATTTCTCCAGTTTGGCATAGAGATTATTCTCTCTAAGGCGCTGAAGAACGGTGTGGACATGGTTTCTGTGAGCAAGCAGATTTTCGAAAAAGATGAGAATGTCATCCAGATAGATGACAACAAACTGGTACAGTAGATCCCTGAAGATTTCATTGACAAAGTTATGGAACACAGCTGGAACATTACACAAACCAAAAGGCATAACCAGGTATTCGTAATGCCCGTCCCTAGTGTTAAACGCAGTCTTCCATTCGTCACCTTCCTGTATTCTAATGAGATTGTATGCACCTCTGAGATTCAACTTGGCGAAAATGGAAGCCCCCTTCAAACTGTCGAATAGCTCAGATATTAGAGGTAAGGGGTATCGGTTTTTGATGGTCACTGCGTTTAACCCTCGATAGTCGATGCAGGGTCTGAGGGTACCATCCTTTTTAGCAACGAAAAAGAACCCTGCTCCTGCAGGCGACGAGGATTTCCGGATGAAACCTCTCTCCAGATTCTCGGTGACATACTCAGACATGACCTGGGTCTCTGGAATGGACAGAGGGTAGGTACGACCCCTGGGCAGTGTTGCTCCACTGACAAGGTCAATGGCACAGTCGAAAGATCTGTGGGGAGGAAGCACCTCAGCAGACTTCTTACAGAACACATCCCGGTAATCGCTGTATGCCGCGGGAAGATCAGAAGATACGGATGTGGTAGCAATGGAAAGTCTCTCCTTGGGGACCACCTTGAGAAGACAGGATGAGAAACACAAAGGACCCCAAGCCAGGATCTGCCCAGAGACCCAGTCCACATGTGGAGAGTGGAGCTGTAGCCAAGGAAGGCCCAATACAATGGGGGTAGAGGCCTTGGGTAGAATGAGGAAGGATATCCACTCCTGGTGGGTTATCCCTACCGACATCCTAATAGGTAGCGTCTGGGAACATATAGGACCCCCTGGGAGCACAGTGCCATCAATTGCCGAAACTACCAGTGGTGTAGCGAGGAGAGAAAGGGTAAGCTTCATAGAAGAAGCAGTTCTCCAGTCCATAAAATTGCCGGCAGCCCCGGAGTCCAGATATGCTAGGACCAATTGGGGAGAAGAGCCTACATGGAGGAACACCGGAAGAAGAAGACGAGAAGGTGATGTTTCCCGGACTAAGCGAGCAGGAGTCACGAAAATGACCCTTGCCCCCACAATAAAGACACAAGCCTAGAGTTCTGCATCTAGCACATTCTTCGGGGGTTAGTCTAGTCCGGCCCAGCTGCATAGGTTCCTCAGTAGGCAGAGGATGCTCCACAGAGCGACGGGGGAAGAGTTCTGGCTGACTAGGACCTAGATGGTGCTGGCATCTTTTTTCTAGGGACCTCCCCTGGAAACGAATGTCAATCTGATTGCACAAGGATATTACATCGTCCAGACCAGCGGGGATGGCTCTTCCTGCTAATTCGTCCTTCACTCGGTCAGAGAGGCCATGTAAAATGGTTGCGACCAGGGCCTCATTGTTCCAGCTCAATGCAGCTGTGAAAATACGGAACTGAAGCGCATATTGTCCCATTGAACAAGATTCTTGGTGAAGGCGTAAAAGGGCACTAGCCGCTGAAGAAACCTGAGCTGGCTCCTCGAAGATATTATGAAACAGCTTCAAGAAGTCGGGCAGGCTGGAAACCACCGGGTCATTCTTCTCCCACGGGGGGGCAGCCCAAGCTAAAGCTTCACCAGAGAAGAGGGAAATAATATAGGCAATCTTAGCCCGATCAGACAGAAAGTTTTGAGGCTGGAGCTCAAAATGAATGGTGCATTGGCTGAGGAAGCCCCTGCAGGCCTTGGAGTCTCCAGAAAAAGGGGATGGAGCTGACAGTGAATATGAATGTATGGCTGCGACTGGTGCGATAGGTGCAGCTGATGATTGTACTTGAGGCTGCAGGTTCAGGTTTCCCAAGGAAGCCAGATCCTTAAGGAATCGCATCACCTGAGTCTGATTAGATTCCTGGGCCTCGAGTCTGTGAACTATGCCCTGCAGTGGATCGGCTGCAGGAAGCGACACATCAGCCGGGTCCATGGCTGATCAAACTGTCAGGTCACCTTGAGGCTAGGTGACAGATGCACACCGTTGGGATCAGGAGTGCACCGCAAGGCAGTGGACCCTACGGCTGACTGCTGCAGATGGGAGTCCGGGTATAAGGAAGGCAGGGCCACTGGAACACCAACACGAATCCCACCGGGGTTAGAGCAAAGGTTTACCTGAGGCACAGAGTCTAAGAGCCAGCAGGTTTTCACCAGAGCCTCTGATGGTGAGGATGGACTGGGCTGCAACTGGCTCCAGGTCGCGACCCCCAGGGTCCTCCATCTCACACCCACAGGAGGCAACAGAAGGATAAGGATAGTAAGGAATAAGCCAAGGTCAGGGCCACAAGCAGACAAGGACAACAGAGTACACGCCAAGGTTCAGGGTCACAGGCAAACAGGGATAGTTGGGGACACGCTAAAAGGTCAGGGTCACGAGCAGACAGGAATAGTATAGAACACGCCAAGGTCGGTAACAGAAATAAATGTAGAGCACGCGGCAGGCAGGAACAGAAAGCCAAACACACAAAGGTTGATCAGCAGGGCTGACCTGCAGTGCAGAGGTTAATATAGAGTTCTCTGATAGGAGCTGGGGTGGAGCCATGCTAGAGGAGAGTTAATAAAAGCAGTCAGGTGAGAGACAGCTGGTCTTAGGAGATGAACACATGGAAACAGGTATGCTGACAAACAACCTCTATTGCATAACCATGACAGCCATGTGGTCTTAAGGTCTTATTCATCATTCTCTGTAATGAGGCAAGAACACCATACAAACCAAACTGCTTATACTGGAAAGACCCCTTGAGGGTAGAAAAAGCTGTTAGGGGTATCTGCCAAAAACCTTTAGTCAGATCTAAATTAGCTATGTACAGGCACTTCTCAATCTGTCAACAAGCTCGTCAACCCGAGGCATTGTGTACACACCAAATTTATACACGCTGTTGAACTTCCTGAAATCATTACAAAACCTTATACTTCCGTCTTGTTATGGGACCAACACTATGGGACTTGACCAGTCACTGTGGGACTCCTCTATCATGTCCAACTCTAACATGTTCTTTTTTTCATTTGAAACTGCTTCTCGCTTTCCTTCGGGTATTCTATAGGGCTTTACATTTACGCAGACTCCTGGTTCCGTAATTATGTCATGCTGTATAACGGTGGTCAGTCCGGGCAGGTGAGAGAAAAAGTCTCTATTTTTACTCACAAACTCTTTAACATCCTTTTGTTCGGCCACTGAAAAGTTTTCACTTCTGGGTACCTCAGGTGTCCCAGGGGACATGTCCTTTTGGGGTGTTGGGACTGCCAGTAAAGTCTCTCTGTCCTTCCAAAATTTCAAGAGATTAACTTTGTAGTTTACTTCCCCTACTCTTTCCATAATTTCAAAGGGACTTTAACAGTTTGCTAGAAATTTACACTCAACCGTGGGGACTAGTACCAGCATTCTATCACCAGGGTTGAAGGTTCAGGTCTTGGCACCCTGATTATAAACCCTTCTCTGGGCCTCCTGGGCTTGCTCCATAGGTTTCTGCACAATCGTCATGACAGCCGCAATTCTATCTTGCATTAGTGAGATATGCTCGTTGACGCTTCTATAAGGCGCGGTCTCTCCCTCCCACATTTCTTTTGCGACATCTAGCAATCCCCTGGGATGTCTATCATACAGTAGTTTAAAAGGGAAAATAAAAAAGAAAGAAGGATGGCGCCCTCTAAGTGCAGCATGTATGTTAAAAATATTTTATTACAATAGATAAAAACACTCACATTTGAGTTGCTAAAAACCAGCATGTAAAGTAGTTTCATCTGCGTGCTCTCGGAGGATGTGAGTATCACAGGCCAGTGGTTCCTGGGATGCGAGCATAGCCTGATGAAGGAGCATGCATGCTCCGAACGCGAAGCACTGCACTTAGAGGGCGCCATCCTTCTTTTTTTTATTGTTCCAGAGCTTCTTCTAGCTTTTATAGACTGGCTGCCTTCCATTTATTCAGCATCATTTTATCCTTACATGGACTAATGCCTGAACTTGTTGTGAAACTTTAACTACCACCACCAAGTTCCCCCTCTCAGGAACACCCAACCCACCACCTCCCCCCCCACCATTTTTAGTTATATGTACTTGGCTACATCCATTGTGTGCCATATTAACCCCTTGATCGTTTAAGTAGTTCAAAAGGGGAATGCCCTGTAGATGCTTGAGGTACCTCTAGCATGGCAAACATGAGGTATGGTAGCAAAAAAATTCAAATTTCTCCAATCATTGTCCACCACCCTGTTCAATGTGTTTTTGAGCGTTTTGTTAAATCTCTCCACAAGACCATCAGTTTGGGGGTGATAGACAGAGGTACGGAGATGGGAGATTTTGAACAACTTACACAATTCTTTAGTGACTCTGGACATAAATGGTGTGCCTTGATCCATTAATACCTCTTTTGGAATGCCCACACGACTAAATATCTGGAAAGCTCTTTAGCAATAGTCTTTGCTGAGGTATTACGCAAGGGAATGGCTTCAGGATACCATGTGGCATAGTCCAGTATTACTAGTATGTGCTGATGGCCCCAGGCAGACTTTAATACTGGTTCCACCAGATCCATGCCAATTCTTTCAAAAGGCACTTTAATTATTGGTAACAGTACCAGCGGACTGCGAAAATGGGGCATTGGCACAGAATACTGACACTCTGAGCATGACTCACAATATTCTTTGACATATGCATGTAACCCAGGCCAAAAGAATTTCTGGGTTTTCTCTATACCCAGATATCCGCCCATTACATGATTATGGGCTAAATTTAATACCATCCGGCGATAGGGTTTGGGAACCACTAGCTGCTCTACCTCCTCCTCTTGCTTTACCACCTGATACAACAAGTTATTCTTAAGAGCCATGTAGGGAAAAGACTTTTAATGTTTTCTCTGGCTCTATTGAGTGTGGTGTCTTTTAGTTGTTCTGTACAAAAATCATCTTAACTGACTTCCAAGTCAGGCACCACATTCTGCCCACTCTCACTATTATGCCGCGTACACACAATTGGATTTTCTGACGGAAAATGTTCGATGGAAGCTTTTTGTCGAAAATTCCGACCATGTGTAGGCTCCATCGGACATTTTCCATCAGAATTTCCGACACACAAAATTTGAGATCTGGATCTCAAATTTTCCTACAACAAAATTCATTTTTGTAAATTCCGATCGTGTGTACACAATTCCGACACACAAAGTTCCACGCATGCTCAGAATCAAGTACGAGATGGAAGCGATCTGTCTGGTAAAACTAGCATTCGTAATGGAGATAGCACATTCGTCACGCTGCAAATTTAGAAATCTTTTAATGCAGCGCATTCTCTTCTTCTTTAGAATGCTAGAATAATGAAGTTGTTTTGCTGCTCATATTCACACAGAGTTCTCACAAACTGATTTCTTTATTATTTCTTGTGAACTCATTAATATTTTTTTTTCTTCAGATCTCCATAATAATGTTTAGAATTTTTGGTTATAGTGTTTTGGTTTTTTTTTTATAGTGATCTCCATAATTTTTTCTTTCATTTTGTGTCAAGTTACCACAACACCGTTATTATCTTTTATTTTTTAACCTCAAGGAGGTTGGTTTGTGTCCCTTGTTAATTTGACATTGTATTTTTGAAACGTATCTGCCCACTCAGAAGCAAACTGTCCTTTTTGAAGTAAAACACATAGACAAGTATTTGTGAAAAAGAAATAGCCATTTATTCTGGGTCATAACAAAAAAAAGAGGAAGGCAGCGCTGTAGAAACTGGAGAAATTAGCGAAGCCTTTGTACCCCAGGGCACATATCAACTATTTTACAGTCAAAATTGGTGGCCCGAGGAGTCCTTATAATAGTGAGCACAATCCGATCCAGGACTACAAGAGATCAGGAACAGCAGCAGATGACATATATGTCCCCAGGCTGTGGTCTTACACAGCCTGCGTCTTTTGTCAGACCAAACTGAACCCAGGCCATCACTCTCTTGTCTTCCTTCCACACTTCCTTCCAGGCTTGTTTCCAGGCTGTGTCTCTGGTGTTGTAGTTGTGGCAGGAGGTGGAGGAGGAGGAACATGGTTCAATTCACAAACCTGGCTTTGGCTTGTGAGTTTGCCCCTCCACCCCTTATTTAGGGCTTGTAACATAACTTCCTCACAGAAGAGGCTTTGGCCCTCCTCCATTTCCAGCATTTTGCAGGCTGCCATGTAGGCATAGTCCTCTTGAAGACTGGGGGGGGGTTCTGAGGGCTGCTGTAGCCTTCAGAAATAGGCCAAGTGCTCCTCCAGGTTACTCCTCTTCCTGGCACTTTTTTATGGAAGGCAGAGGGGAGGGACCTGGGATTCGGGCAGGCTACTGGGTTCAGCAGCCTCCTGGCTGCCACTTACCCCTGCCACCTCCTGGCTGCCACTTTCCACGGCCTGGCTGAGGCTTTCCTGTGTATGAAAAAGGGACATAGTTTTAGTTTTTGGTTCATCAATCACACACAATTTCCAGCTCATGACTGTTGCAAATTGAATGTTAATAAATAGAAAAGACTATCATTCTGACCCCAGCTTTTTTCATTCTTGTCCCAATCATTTGTGGCTACTACTGTCTATTGATATGTAAAACCCTTTGTAAAATCAAAAACTACTGATCAATAATAACATCTACTTAACATCATTAATGATTTGACTAGAAATAACGCTAATAATAATGCTATACCTGGTTAAAGCTGGGCTCCTCCACATCTTCCTGGCTGGATTGCCCAGGTTGGACGTCGGAAGCCTCAACTGAGGTGGAAGGAAGGTTTGAGAGTGATTGCCTGGGTTCAGTCTGGTCTGCCAGAAAATGCAGTCTGTCATAATACCACAGCCTGGGTACATAAGTGTCATCTGCTGCAGCTCCTGATCTCTGGGAATCCTGGACCTTATTGTGCTCCCTATTATATGTGCTCCTCATGCCACCAATTAGGGCCTTCAAATAGAAGATGTCTGCTGTGGGGATCACCGGCTTCACATATTCCAGCAATTGATCCAGCGCTGCCTTCCTCTTTGTTTTTATTGTTATAAAAGGGGTGGTTTACCTGCCACAGACAGGGCAGCTCCCTGTACATATCAATGAATATAGGGATAAAGTCCTGATCATTCAATAGATCCATTTTATCTGAAAGACACAACACAAGACAAACCCTAATGTCAGGCTAAACTCTCCTAATTGTGTCCCAGTATAGGACTCAATCTAGAAGCAGTATAGGCCACTGATGCACCAAGTTAAAATTGTGCCTTCATTCAAATGATCAGCGCTTCCGATACACCTTCCTCCTCTTACAGCTCATACGTATGACGCACGCGTGTTATGCTTTATATACACTGCGCATGTGTGAAACTCCGCCCGCCCCAGATGTTCTTTCTAGTCTATTCCCCGCCCCTTGTTCTTCGGCGCAGTGGGAGAGCACATGGCGGAGACAGAGCAGGTGCCTGAGAGTAGCAGCAACAAGGAGGAAAGCCTGGAGCCACAAATTTCCCGATCCCGGAGGATATTTAAAGCCTCAAATATGGCCTTTATAGAGATGGTGGAGACGGTGGACTTCTTCAAGAGGGCCGACTATGATGGGAGGCATGGACCGTACTCAAACCCAATTGTGAGAGAGGCCAAGATCATGATTAAAGTGGAGAAAAGTCTGTAGAAGAATTTTGGGGTATGGTGATCCAAGGATCAACTGAGGAAACAATGGTCAGACCTCAAATTGAGGGAGCAGGAGAAGAATCAAGAGAGTGCTGCAAAAAAGTAAGTATTTTGTCGTGTGTTCCGTCTTCTTATTAAGTTTGTGCTGCTCCATGTGCTTTTCTTTACTGTTGTACAGTATAAAATGGCAAGTTTCAGGGTCGTGGGCACAGTAATCGTTCGTAGTAAACATTGTTCGTTCGCCCTCTAAGACAATGTTTTTGGCAGATGCAGGTTAACTACATTTGGTCAGGCCTATTAGTCTTAAAAGAAGTTTAGGACATTGTTGTCTAGATTGGTTTGTAACTAGAATGAAATGTAAACTTGATTCAGTGTAAGGAGAGGACACTCAGCAGCTGTTTACACATCTGGACGCAGGAGCACTAGTGTGGGACACCAGAACAAACTTTTTAGGGTGTCCCACATAGAGACACCCCTAGTATCCACTGGAGCACCTATGTGTGAAACTTTACCCAAAAAGGTAAGTATTCCAGCTTGAAGAAAGTGAAAAAATCATTTGTTCAGCTTTGAACTCTGCCAAAACAGACAATTCTACGACACTTCCAAGAATTGTTTCATATTCCTATTCCTTGCCTCAAATATCTGTGTGCTAAGTATACCTTTATTTTATTCACATAGGGGAAAAAAGAATCGGGACGTTTGAGGTCACCAGGAACCCCCAACCTCCTAAAGAAGGGAAAATCCAAAAACAACAACCAGAAGATGTGGAGGAAGGAGATGTTTATGAAGTGGGCCAAATAGTGACCGGTGAGTGTCTGAGACCACAGCTTCAAGTAATAGATGGATGCCTGCATATTTCTAAAACATGGTGCGTTTTTTTCTTTTAGGTGATATGGATGTTGTGGAATAAGAATCTCATTTCACCAGTGCAAGTGCATACATCCTCATCGGGGAGATCATAATGTGCAGTCAGGATTTACAGAAGATCAAGGAAGACATCAATGATGTTGAAAAAATACTCAAAAACATCATTGATATTTTCGGCAGAATCAAAAACACACCAACATTTCTAAAATTGTTTCTCTTTTTCTAACTTTTCTCCAAAATTTTTATAGCCAAATTTTGAAGATGCACGTAGTGGGGTTGATTTACTAAAACTGGAGAGTGCAAAATCTGGTGCAACTCTGCATGGTAGCCAATCGGCTTCTAACTTTTTGTAGCCTTTTCAATTAAGCTTTACCAAAGTAATCTGGCAGCTGACTGGTTTCTTTGCAGATTTTGCACTCTCCTGTTTTAGTAAATCAACTCCAGTGTGTCAACATGTGCTATCTGCCATCACGGGATATTAAGGTACGCGTTTTGGGGGTGAAACCCCTTCCTCGCAACTATGGTAGTTGCGAGGAAGGGGTTGCACCCCCGAAACACGTTCATTGATCACCCATGATGGGAGCTAGCACATGTTGACATTAGGCATAGGATCAGGAGGGAAATCCCCATTTTGACTGTCAATTTGTGTGCATCTTTAAAATTTGGCTTTCACAGGGGTGACATCACCCATCTGATGAAGGCAATATCAACACAATTGTCTGATATTGCCTTCACTTTCTCAAAGTTGAACTTTGAAAGTTCCTGAGTTGTGTATTGTTTTGAAGGTTTTAAACATGCCTGTTTTAACACAAAAAAGGATTTTTGTACTGTCCAAAAAAAAATGTGATTACTAAAATATGTTAGTTGTTTCAAAAACCCTTTTCTAACACACATGTGAATGTGCACAGAGTAAAAAGTTTTGTTCTCAACACTGTGTGGCTTCTTCTTTCAATGCTTAATATCATTTTTTTGACTAGGTTGGTGTTTATACTGAAATGGGTGTTATTTATTAAAAGCAAATCCACTTTGCACTACAAGTGCACTTTCAGTGCAGTTTCATATGCACTTTTGCAGTGCACTTTGAGTGCAAAGTGGATTTTCCTTTAGTAAATAACTCCCACAGTGCTTTATAATTTGCCATAATCACGCCATTTTCGTGACTCACAAAATTTCATTCATGGTGCTGAAAATTATGAATATTTTTCTCAGTAATGCATTACACACATTACCAACAAAAACAAGGTGTGTGTGTAGCAGACCTATAACATAATAATAGTTCGCTGAAGAACAGATTGTCACCCCATGTATCAAATAAATTACGTTTGCACTATTGAAGAAAATGGCCAAAAAGAAAAGCCCATTGGAGAAGCTAGGAGACAGCTAAAAGAAACCCATGCAGTAAATCAAAGGAAATCTTCTTTCATCTTAAGTAAAACATTTTTTGATAAAATGTTTCTTAAACAGTTTCTGGCATATCAATGGCCCCCCTACCCGCAAAGTACTCAACATACTTCTGTCTTACTTCGTGGGTGCGTTGGGGGGGCAAGCCAGGACGGTCAGCTTCAAGCGCCGTCAGGGTTGGTTCTGGAAGTCCGACCTCAGGCCCAACTGAGGCCACATAGTTCATTGAATCTCCTCTAAATAGTTGTGAAGAATGCAGCATGCAAGGATTATATGGTTAAGTTTATATTCCAACATGTTGATTGCCATAAGGAATAGGCGGAACTAGCTGCCTATTATCCCGAAAGCGTTCTCCACCACTCTTCTGGCTCTGGCCAGATGGTAGTTATAAACCCTCTGGTCCAGGGTGAGGGTCCACATAGCTTCAAAACGGTCGGCTGGTCAGAACGAACTAACAGAAAGCACTGAAAAACAGAAAGGCCGAAGCTGAAAATCAGAAACGAGCGGACAAGAATGCACTGAAACTCAAATACGCAATATAAATACGAACCCACAAGCACAAACTGAAGAGCAGTAATGATCGGTAAAGCACGAGTCTGAAAAGCGTGAATCATCTCTCATCAAACTTCTACTAAAACGAGATTATCAGAAGGAGCCCAAAGGGTGGCGCACTGGCTATTGAACTTCCTCTTTCTAGTCCCGTCGTACATGTTGTACGTCACAGCGTTCTTGACGTTCGAATTTCCGACAACATTGTGTGACCGTGTGTATGCAAGACAAGTTTGAGCCAACATCCGTTGGAAAAAATCCAATGGATTTTGTTGTCGGAATGTGCGATCGTGTGTACGTGGCATTAGAGTCAGAGATCATTTCTTGTTTATTATCCTCAAGCTAGGGATGGGATTCTAGCCCCAGAGCTGCCTAATAAATTTCTTTTAAAACCTGTGTGGTGTGTTTTTTTTATTAACACTTTATTTTCCTAGGTGAATGGGTAGGGGTATCATGTACCCCATACTCATTCACATAGGGTCGGGGGGGCCGGGATCTGGGGGCCCCCTTATTAAAGGGGGCTCCCGGATTCCGATAAGCCCCCCGCCCGCAGACTCCCGACAACCAACGGCCAGGGTTGTCGGGAAGAGGCCCTTGTCCTCATCAACATGGGGGCAAGGTGCTTTGGGGTGGGGGGCCTGCAGGGCGCCCCCCTCCCCCAAGGCACCAACCCCCCCATGTTGAGGGCATGCGGCCTGGTATGGTTTAGGGGGGGTGGGGGCACTCGCTCGTCCCCACCCCCTTTCCTGACCGGCCAGGCTGTGTGCTTCAGATAAGGGTCTGGTATGGATTTTGGGGGGACCCCCACACTGATTTTTCGGCATAGGGGGTTCCCCTTACAATCCATACCAGACCTAAGGGCCTGGTATGCTCCTGGGGGGGAACCCACACTGGTTTTTTCATATAAAATTTAGCACGGCGTTCCCCCTCAGGATTCATACCAGACACCTTTCAGCACTGCCTGTCACTCATCGCAAAAGAAAAAAAAGTTTTCCTTTCCTGATGAGTGAGCCAGCGCAACATGCACAGTACCCTGTCGCCGAGAACCAGCGCAATGGGATAGCCCTGGAAATACTATCTTGCGGTCAGGTACTGTATGTGATCTGTATCTAATCCTCTAAATTGACTCAGGGACCTTCCTGACCTATTTGGCCAGTCTCCAGGTCCTGAGCCTATAGTCTTATTATCTGTGGCAACAGTATTGTAATTTTTCCCTGAGCCCTTGAACCCTGAAACCATCTTACCGGATGATAAGATCCCCATGGCTGACCCACTTGCTCAAAGTGGCAGGAAGCGCACACAAATAACTCTCCATGACCACACGCTCCACAATCTTAGGCCCTGACAAAGTCTCTGGCTGCAACCACTTCTTGGTGAGGTGTATCAAGTCAAACATCTGGGAGCAGGGTGGCTTATTATTACTGTATGACCACCGATGCACCCGTTGAGCCTGGACTGCAATGGTGACGCCCAGGTGTGCAAGCATCTCAGGCTTAAGTGTCTCATAATCCTGGGCAGCATCTGATTCCATGTCAAAATAGGCCTTTTGGAAAAGGGCGCTAGCAGTCCTGCCCTTTGCTCTTTTTGCCATCCTTCTCGAACAGCGACTTTTTCAAAAGTTGCTAGGTAAGCTTCCACATCATCTGCAGGTGTCATCTTCTGCAGGTAATAGTTAGCACGCACCATATTCTGTTCCACCGGCAAAGGACCTGCGGACCCCTTCTTTAACTCTACCAGGGCCTCCACAAACTGGCAGTTGATTTCCTTCTGGGCTGCGATGGCCTGGTGATTTGCCTCCTGCTGCACTGCAGTGGCCTCTGCAAACTGGCAGTTTGCTTCCTGCTGCTGGCAAAAGGCTTCCTGCTGGGTTGCAGTGGCATGGTGATTCACCTCCTGCTGTTGGTGGTTGGCTTCCTGCTGCTGGCAGTTGGTTTCTTTTTAACATGTCCTCCATCTTTCCACTTTTTCAGGAAGATGCCCGCTGAAAATCCACCATATGTCAGGGGTTAGCTCAAGGGGAATCAGCTTTCCTGGGAAAAAGGTAGTCCAAACGGCAGGGTTTCTTAAAAATGTGACTTGTAGCCAGTTTTATTTTAAAAGGTTGGATGAAAATTAAACAGACAAAACAGAAAATAAATCCTTGCCATCCAGGCACTAAACATTGTAGGTTCCTAGCTCAGAGGTGAAGGGCTTCTCCCAGTCACCCACAAAACAAAGATAATGCAAACCTTTTCTTTCTCTCACAAATCACAAATCAAACTTCACATAAGCAGCCACAAGTGGCCCGCAAAATCAGGTCCGCAACCAATTCTGCCAAGATTAGATGGTATGGTAAGGGTATGGCGCTGTTCCCTAAAAAGAACTCTTTTGTCCTACGTATGTGCTATATACAGGTCATACAACTATCTAAAATCAAAAGCCATATATAGTGCTCCTATTTAAATTATTTGTGTCATGTGGCCTAATCTGTGCTTCCCAAACAACACTGAACAGCTGATGGTTAACCGAGTATTTTTGTCTCTTTTCGCTTACTACATGCTTTTAAATTGACACTCCACGATCCTGATACTGCCAGAGATTGCTGCACAGTGGCAGAGAATGTGATTGCCTGATACTCCAGCAGGGGGGAAATGAGCTGGTGAGTTGCTGCACATTTAGAGCACGGGATTTTATCATCAAAAGCACATCACGTGAACTAAGTTGTTCCGAAGCAAAAGGACTTTATATATATATATATATATGTGACTGCACATGTGCACTTTATTAGATTGTATTTGCTTATTGTGTTCCAACCACCTCACTCCCCTCCCCTTCTCTTTTCCCCTCCCCCACCCCCCCTCCCCCCCCCTTTTTTTTCACCTTTGTTACTTTTAGGTTTACCGCAGGTTTTTCCACACTGGGAATAATATTCCATATTTTAAAGGATATTGTGACACAAATGATTTAAATAGGAGCTTCATGTATGTTTTTTGATGTTCACACTGGTTTCTTGAATTGCACATAGCACTTTCACGCTTGCTGCATTTTTTGGGTTGACAATAATAGAACACGTGACACATATAATTTAAATAGGAGCACTATATATGGCTTTTGATTTTAGATAGTTTTATGAACTGTATATAGCACATACGTATGCATGTTGGGAGGCAGCAGTTCCAAATAGATCACATCTCCACCATCTCCACTGCGCAGGTTTACTATTATTATTTTTAAATTCTGCCAAGATGGCTGGTAAAACCCTGACCTGGATTCCATCTTAGTTTTCTGCAAATGAACACATGCAAGGTGAAATATAAGGTCCATCAATCACCTTGTCTTTCATAATGTTACAAAAAATAAATATAAATATATAAATAATGCAGCGTATCATATTTACTAAAAAAATGTTAAAAAATTTTGAAGCCCAATGAACTCATCCACATCCAAATTTGAGCCAACAGCCATTTGTCACTTCCTCTTCCACCAATTATTTGGCAAAGTTTGCATCCAGCAAATTATTGGGTTTCCTTTTACAATGAGTAAGGAGCAGCTTGACATAATAATATTATCACTGTGTACAGTATTAATATTTTAAATGTGTTATTCTTATTTGTTGAATTTATAGAGAAGGTGGCAGCCATGTTTGCTCATTAAATATGCAGGCTCTGCTTCTTTTTTTCCAGTACTACCCAATGGTTGTGCTTTACTGCTTCTTCCCATATAGCAAGTCTTTGAGCCAGCAAACTTAGTGTAAACAATATACCGTATATACTCAAGTATAAGTCGTTCCGAGTATAAGTCAAGGCCCTAATTTGCCACAAAAAAATGGGAAAAACTTACTAACCCGAGTATAAGGCGAGGGTGAGAAATGCACAGCTACTGTAAGTGGAAAAGAGGGTCAACAATGCCCATTTGCAGCCTAACTGTGCCCATTTGCATGCTTCACTGTACCCATTTGCAGCCATAGGTCCCCCGATTTCAAACTCAGTAGTTAAGGGTTCCTAGATGCCCCCTAGCTGCAGCCAAAATTTGGGGTCTCTGAACCCAAAGGGTCCCGAAATGACATTGCTGCAGATGGACACAGTTGACCGACTTTGGTGCCCCGTATCTCGGGGTCACTTAGTGCTAGGAACCCCAAATGTGGTGTGCAAACCCAGTGGAACTAGCACCATAAAATAGCCAAAGCTGGGGTTTCTAACACCAAGTGGTCCCGAGATACAGGGCCCCAAAAATTGGTTCAGAAAATTTCAAGCACTTTTCTGCAGCAGAGAATGATATTTTCCGAACATATTTTGGGGCCCCATATCTCGGGGCCACTTACTGATAGGAACTCCAGCTTTGGATATGTTGTGGTACATCCACTGGGTTTGCACACCAAATTTGGGGTTCCCAGCACCAAGTGGCCCTGAGATACGGGGCTCCAAAGTTCGTTCGGAAAATGAAATTTTTTGCTGCAGAAAAGTGCTTGACTCGAGTATAAGTCGAGGGGGGCACTTTCAGCACAAAAAAGTGTGCTGAAAAACTCGACTTATACTCGAGTATATACGGTACTCCCTTTGTGGCTGAAATGATATCTCAAGGGTTGGGCAGAGTCATTGTAGAAGCTGACCTTCTCAACTTCGACTGTTAAGCTGGTCATACATGGATTGAAATGCAGCTGATTCAGCAGAGACTGACCGAATTCTGATCCATGCATGGCCATTGTGGTTGAACAGAAGTCGATCTACTAATGGACTTCTGTTCAACCACTCTGTTAGAAACTTCCCGCTCAATCAGCACAACAGGCTATAGACTGCAGTGCTGATCTGTGTATTCTGGTGGTGGGGGAGTGTCCTTGCTGTCAGAAAACAAAGACACAGAGTGGAGGATTCCTCCATCCACCTCAAATGTGTGGATAGGGGAATTGCTGTATGAAATGAAAAAATACTCATCTATGGTCAGTCTTAGTCTATAATATAGAATATATTAAAATTAATACAAAAATAAAGTATACATGTAGCAAAAATATTTACATACACACTCTATCTTTTACAGTTTTATTTTAATCTATAGTTTAAAGAATTTACTGTATTTTAGGGAGATGTCACAATTGGAGTATTTTACCAGGGGATGGCTCAGGACGTCAGGCTTCACTTATAATTAAAAAGGTCACTTGGGTGAACTGATCCTTTGCGAGTTTACCACCCTTAGACCCCTTTCACACTGGGGCGGTTTGCAGGCGTTATTGCGCTAAAAATACCGCCTGCAAACCGCCCTTAAACAGCCTCCGCTGTTTGTTCAGTGTGAGAGCCCGAGGGCTTTCACACTGAAGCGGTGCGCTGGCAGGACGGTAAAAAAAGTCCTGCGAGCCGCATCTTTGGAGCGATGAAGGAGCAGTGTGTTCACCGCTCCTTCACCGCTCCTGCCCATTGAAGTCAATGGGACAGCGCGGCTATACCGCGGTAATACCGCAACTATAGCTGCGCTGTACGAGCGGGTTTAACCCTTTTTCGGCCGCCAGCAGGGGTTAAAACCGCACCGCTAGCGGCTGAATACAGCCGCAAAAATGACGGTAAAACAGCGCTAAAAATAGCGCTGTTTTACCGCCGACGCCCCCACCGCCCCAGTGTGAAAGGGGCCTTACTGAGATCACCACCTTTACTGATATCCATTGTAAAGTAATAAAAAAAAATAAATCATACTAAACGTTTTTTTTTTATACAGCTAGCAAAGGTTCTCAAGCTATACACAGACTCCTTTTTTTTCTTTATGTATATAGCTACTTCTATGTATATATCAGTTTTATCTTTATTAAGTTGATTTTGCAACAAGTCACACCTGAATGCTTTAAAGCACCATTTAACTACTTGCCGACCGCCTACCGCATATTTACTGCAGTAGGTCAGCTCTATTGTGCTATATCACATACCTGTACATCCTTTTGTGCAATAGCCACTGAGTGGCGTGCCAAAAGCATGATTGCAGGCTGATTGGATGCATGAAATGTCAATCAGTGGGTCCGGCGGACCCGATGTCCGATGTCCACCCGCGATCATTCCCCAAAGAGACAGAATGGCAATTTGCCGATTTAAACAAGACCGTTCTGAGAGGGATGAAGATGTGCAGAAACATATCTCTGTCTTCATACAGTCAGACCATCCCCCACACAGTTAGCAAGTACCAGCTAGGAGTATGTCCGATGTCCACCCGCGATCATTCCCCAGAGAGGCAGAATGGCAATTTGCCGATTTAAACAAGACCGTTCTGAGAGGGATGAAGATGGGCAGGAACATATCTCTGTCTTCATACAGTCAGACCATCCCCCACACAGTTAGCAAGTACAAGCTAGGAGTACACTTAACCCTGTGATCGCCCCTGATGTTAACCCGTTCCCTGCCAGTGTCATTAGTACAGTAACAGTGCATATTTTTAGCACTGATCATTGTAATAATGTCACTGGTTCCCAAAAAAGTGTCAGTTAGGTGTCTGATTTGTCTGCCACAATGTCACAGTCCTGCTAAAAATCGCAGATTGCCGCCATTCCTAGTAAAAAAAAAAAATAAATAAAAATACCATAAAAATATCCCATAGTTTGTAGATGCGATAACTTTTACGCAAACCAATCAATATACGCTTATTGGGATTTTTTATTACCAAAAATATGTAGCTTCATACATATTGGCCTAAATTGATGAAGAAATTAGATTTTTTTCATTTTTTTTATTGGATGAGTTTTGTAGCAAAAAGTAAAAAATATTGTTTTTTTTTTCAAAATTGTCGCTTGTTTTTGTTTATAGTGCAAAAAATAAAAACTGCAAAGGTTATCAAATACCACCAAAAAAAGCTCTATTTGTGGGGAGAAAAATGACATACATTTTATTTGGGTACAGCGTTGCATGACTATGGAATTGTCAGTTAAAATAATGCAGTGCAGTATCACAAAAAATTTAGTATGCACAAGCTGCTTCCTGCCAGAGGCATGGCAAATGGAATGGGTGTTGTCTTACTGTGAATCCCTTGTAGTGTGGGTGTAAAAGAAACACCAGTATTGGCATCATTGGCAGTAAAAGCCCATTGAGATCTAACAGCAAATGGTTCTTTTGAAAATTTCAATGGATGATCACAAAAGGGAGCAACTGCAACCAGGAGGATCCTGCCAAACAGAACCAGCATGTAGATATTAGCATTTTTCCACAGATCCATAAGATTGCTTTGCACTTCCTCAAAAAAAGCATATTGCTCTCTAACAACAAGCAGTCACTTAAAATGGATGATTACTAAAGGGTAGTATTGATTGCAGTTAGAGGAGAGGGGTCAGTCTGCCAATAATGAGGTGCTCATAAAGATCCACACAACATATAACATCACAAAATCCTATCCCCAACATGCAGCTTTGCACAGCATATAGCAGATCTTCCATCCCACAGGAAAGGTGGAGTTGCTATAGAGACATGAATGCTGTGACACTGAACAATGAAGGTGAATTCTGTGCATATGGGCAGCACTGAAACATGGCACTGGCACTCACCAAATGTTCTCCCTAGATCAGTCTATCACTGATCTGTCCATAATTGGGGCTAAGAATTGTCCAACCAGCTGATATACAATTTTCACAACAGTGATTTGCCAGTGTAGAACAGATCTAGTAGTAATCATAGCCACATGGGGAGCCTGGGTTGCCATGCCTAGCTTACCCCCCATTGCGCAGCTTCTTACCTTAACTTGTTTCTGGTGTCTCTTCCAAGAAGGGTACAAGTAAATTTCTCCAAACTGTTTCTGGGCTTATCAATGTCTTATAGGGCGTACACACGGTCGGACTTTGTTCGGACATTCTGACAACAAAATCCTAGGATTTTTTCTGACGGATGTTGGCTCAAACTTGTTTTGCCTACACACGGTCGCACAAAGTTGTCGGAATTTCCGATCACCAACCACGCGGTCACGTACACCACGTACGACGAGACTAGAAAAGGCCGGTTCAGAACCAAGCACGGCACCCTTTGGGCTCCTTTTGCTAATCTCGTGTTAGTAAAAGTTTGGTGAGAGACGATTCACGCTTTTTCAGACTCGTGGCTTTCAGATCGTTTTCTGCCGTTCAGTTTGTGCTTGTGGGTTTGTATCTGCTCTTCAGTGTGTGCAAGCAAGTTCCGTGATTTTAGGTAGTCATTGTATTCTTGTTCGTTCGTTACTGTTTTTCAGGTCGCTCTTCACAGGCCTTGCTGTTCTTCAGTGCGTTCTGTGCGGGGGCTTGGTGTTGGGGTCCTGACCTTGACACAAGTCCAGTCCATGAACAGGGTGGGGAGGAGTTCATGGACCAAGAATTGGTTGCTTCAGCGTGACCAGTTCTCTCATATGCCTTTGCTCCGTGAGATCCGTGAGAATAATCCTGATGATTTCAGGAACTTTCTCAGGATGACGGACCCCGTGTTTCACCGTTTGTTGGCTTCGCTGACCCCTTATATTAGCAGGCAGGATACCTGCATGAGGCAAGCCATCACTCCGGAGCAGAGGTTGGTCGCTACCCTGCGGTATTTGGCCACAGGGAGAAGTCTGCAGGACTTGAAGTTCACGACAGGCATCTCCCCCAGGCTCTGGGGATCATTATCCCAGAGACCTGTTCTGCCATCATCCAGGTCCTGCAGAAGGAGTATATGAAGGTAAGATTTTTATCCTTTTATATCACATTTTATTGTATTTAATGTTTGCTAATATATTGTATTTCTTTCCTCATTCCCTAATTACCATGATTGTAATATGCTGTGAATGTCCCCTTTTTCCTCATGCATGCTGGATTTTTATGTAATTATTATTTTAGGTCCTTCATACATATTTGCCCTTCAATAACCTCCCCAGCATGGTGTCTCCTGCCCTATATTCACCTCATGTAGTCACTTAACAATGTATTTTATCAGCTCCATAGTAGTGCTTTACCCCAAACACCCCCTAAAATGTTTGGAAATGTAATTTTTGATTTAAATTCAGGCAGAGTGCCTGAGGCTTTTTTTTGTGGTGTCCCCAAATAATTTTTACTAACCCTCCCTCCCCCCAACTGCTAAGTCAGATGATCCCAATTCTCTATCCTCAATCATCTCTCTGCTGACTTTGCCAAACCCATACACACTATACCCATCTCTTTTGTGCTCAGATTTATGGATGAATTCCCCAAAGCATGTAGTGCAAGGGCCTGCCTGAATACTTTACAATGGTACTGTTTAAAGTTTTTGTATCCTATTATTATCTTGATAGGTAATAGCAGAATGTCCAAATGTCCTCAAATGTGTACAATGTGTATTTATATCTTTGTATTATGACACTTCTTACCTGTCCAGTGGGCTGCCAATAGTGTAACTAAGGAGGGGCTGTTCCAAGTAATACACATTATTTAGGCATTCATCTCTCAATGAAGTGAAGAGGGTTACCTGTCCAAGATTTCCACACACCCCCTATAATGTTAGAAATGGCCCATGAAAGGGGGGGAGGGGCAATATGATAGGTGTACCTTATACTTTGGCATTGTTAAATTCCCCTTAATAAATGCTATCTGGAGGTTGCCCCATAATGTTTGTGTATAATCTGCTTGCCATGTTTCTGAGTAAAAATAGTAATGTTTATTTTTTTTCCTCAACAGTTTTCTTCCACGCCACAGGAATGGCAGACTGTGGCCTCCCACTTTGCCCAGCGGTGGGACTTTCCTAACTGCGGAGGGGCAATTGATGGAAAACACGTCCACATCGTCCCACCACCCAACTCGGGGTCGTACTATTATAATTACAAGGGGTTCAATAGTATAGTGATGTTGGCGGTGGTGTCGGCTAATTACGACTTCTTGTATGTGGACGTGGGGAAGAATGGCCGGATCTTTACAAGCGTCTCCAGAATGGCAGCTTGGACTTGCCAGCTCCAGAGGACAATGTGTAAGGACTCCCATTCATGTTCGTTGCTGATGAAGCGTTTGCGCTGGGGGACCACCTGATGCGGCCATTTCCAATGAGGACCCTCACCCCGGAACAGAGGGTTTTTAATTACCAGCTGGCCAGAGCCCGAAGAGTGGTGGAGAACACATTTGGAATCCTGGCCAGCCGGTTCCGCCTATTTATGACACCCACCCATATGGCGGAGTATAAACTGAACCATATAATACTTGCGTGCTGTGTTCTCCATAACTTTTTAAGGAAACATTCGGCCAACTATGCTGGCTCAGTTGGGCCTGAGGCCGGAATGATACATCAAACCACACTGACGGCGCTTGAAAGCGGCTGCCCTGGCTTGCCCTCCATGAGTGCCCGTGATGTCCGGTTACGATACCAGGAGTTCTTTACGGGTAGGGGGGCCATCAATATGCCAGACAATCTGTGAAGCCGTTTTATAATAATAAAAAAAAAAAAATCTTTGTGGACATTTACTGCTTGTGTTTGTTTTAGCTGACCCTGACAGAAATGTTTGGAGTGCAGAAAATGGTGTGATTGTGTAACCTTATACAAAGCACTGTTGGCTGTTATTTACTAAATGCAAAAACACATTTCACTACAAGTGCACTTGCAACTGCGCTGAAACTGCACTTGTAGTGCAAAGTGGATTTGCCCTTAGGAAATAACCCCCATTTTCTCATAAAACAACAATTACATCACTCAAAAGTGTTGTAGCGTTGAGACAATAATCCACACATTCTTGATTAACAATCTTTTAATACCTGCACAATCACATGTGCATTTACCAAAGGTTTTTCACACAAACCAACATGTTTGTTGTATACCAATTTTTGTGGTGGCATTATCCAAAATCAAAATGTCAATTTTATAGAAAACAGGCCTGTGTAAAAGCAACAAGAAAGACACAAATCTTGATCTTACAAAGTTCACATTTGGTAGAACTTGAAGGCAATATCAGACATGAGTATTTAGGAACTGTGTTTGATATTGCGTTCAGATGGGGGGAAATCACCCCTGGAAAAGCCAAATTTGGAAGATGCACACAAATCAATGTCAACATGTGCTACCTGCCATCACGGGGGATCAAGGGATGTGTTTTGGGGGAGCAAGCCCTTCCTCACCGCTACTTTATTATTGAGGAAGGGGTTGCACCCCCAAAACGCGTCCATTGATCTCCCGTGATGGCAGATAGCACATGTTGACACACTGTGTGCATCCTCCAAATTTGGCTTTGGGAAAAATCACAAAAACATTTAGCACATTGTAGCACACAAAAGAAGAAAGTGATTTGGAGGGGTTTTAAACTCGCCCCAAAACATCAATGATGTTTTAATATTTTGGAATAACATCATTGATGTTTTTCTTGATGATTTCCAATTGTAAATTCTTCATTCTTCATCTTCATCCACAACCTCATGATCACCTAAAAAGAGAGGAACCCCAAAATAAATTTGGTTTAAAAAAAATGCCGCCATCCATCTCTTATCTGAGCCTGTGGTTGCAGACACTCACCTGTTGTGGTGACTAGTTCCACCACGTCTTCATCCTCCTGCTCAGCTTGTGTTGGGGGGATTTCCCCTTCTTCCAGAGGGGGGGGGCTCTGGTCTCCTCAGATGAGGGATGTCCTCTGAGTCTTTTCTCCCCTATGTGAAACAAAATGGTATAATTAGCACACAGATATTTAATGTCAGAACTATAAATAGGAAACATTGCTTGGAAGTGGGGTACAATTGTCAATTTTAGCAGAGTTCCAAGTTGTAATTTTTTGAATGCCCTTTGTCAACCTGCAATACTTTACCTGTTTAGTGTGAGCTTCACAGATGGAGACCCCCCTATAGTATACACTGGAGCACCTGTGTGGCCCCCCTAATAAAAATGGCGTTTTTGTGTCCCACACTAGTGCTCCAGTGTCCAGATGTGAAAACAGCTGCTCAGTGTCCTCTCCTTACACAGAATCTAGTTTGCATTTCATTCTAGTAACAAAGCCATCTACACAACCCAATTCTTTGAAGACAAGTATAGGGCGTCAAAATGGTGGCCAAATGCATATGGGCTAAACAATGGTATTTTATATTTGGAATGAAAAATGTTTGATCCGAACGAATAATGTGCCCATGAACATGAAAGTTGCCATTTTAAACTGTACAACAGTTCCTAAAAGCACATGGAGCAGCACGAACGTAATAAACACAAAAAGAATAGGAACACAGCACAACTACTTTTTTGCAGCACTCTCCGGATCTTTCTGTACTGCTCATGTTCTCGTAATTTCAGGTCCGACCACCGCTTCCTGAGCTGATCTTTCGATCGTCGTACCCCGAATTTCCGGTGCAGACTCCTGACCACTTTCGCCATGATCTTGGCCTTTCGGACATTGGGGTTGGGGTAAGGCCCATACTTTCCATCATAGTCGGCCTTCTTCAGGATGTCCACCATCTCCAACATCTCCCCAAAAGACATATTTGAGTCCTTAAATCTCCATCTGGATCGGGACGTTTCAGGCTCCGGCCTCTCCTCCTCCTTCTTCTCCTCGTTGCTACAATTAGCACGCACCTGCTGTCTATCCGCCATGTGCTCTTCCCCCACTGCACCGAACGAAAAGGGGCGGGGAATAGACTAGAAAGAACGTCAGGGGCGGGCGGAGTTATATGCATGCGCAGTGTGTATAAAGCGTAACACACGTGCGTCTTACGTACAATCTGTGAGCGGAGGAAGGAGCATCGGAGACGCCGATCGTGATAACTAAGGTAAGATCTAAACTTGGGCCTATACTGCTTCGAAATGGAAGCCTATATTGTAACAAGATTAGGGGAGTTTGGCCTGACATTAGGGTTTGTCTTGTGTTGTGTCTTGCAGAGAAAATGGATGGGTTCAACGACCACAATTTGCTGCCCCTGTTCATAGACAAGTACAGGGAGCTGCCCTGTCTGTGGCAAGTGAGACATCCCCATTACAATAATAAACAGAAGAGGCAGGCAGCGCTGGAGAAACTGCTGGAGTTGGTGAAGCCGGTGGTCCCCACAGCAA
Organism: Lithobates clamitans; assembly: GCA_037952925.1. Classification (NCBI taxonomy): domain Eukaryota; kingdom Metazoa; phylum Chordata; class Amphibia; order Anura; family Ranidae; genus Lithobates; species Lithobates clamitans. The sequence continues at coordinate 832,251 of JBBGZY010000324.1, read as the reverse complement.
CCATCCCTTATTTAAAAGCTAAAATTGGTGGCCTGAGGAGCACTTATCTAAGGGAGCGCAAGAAGGTCACAGATTCCCAGAGATCCGGAGCTGCAGCAGATGACATTTATGTCCCCAGGCTGTGGTACTATGAGAGACTGTGATTTCTGTCAGACCACACTGAAGTCAGGGAATCCCTCTCCACTCTTCCTTCCATGCTTCCTTCCACCCCAGCTGAGGCTTCCGATGTCCAACCTGGGCCTTCCAGCCAGGAAGAAGTGGAGGAGCCCAGCTGGAGTCAGGTATAGCATTCTTCTACAGATTTCTGGTCAATAAATAAATGATGTTTACTAGATTTTATTATTGATCACTAATTGCTGATTGAAAAAAGTGTTTTACATATCAATAGACAGTAGTGGGCACCCAAAATTGGGACAAGAATGAAAAATGCTGGGCTCAGAATGATAGTCTGTTATATTTGTTAACATTCAATTTGCAGCAGTCAGGAGGTGAAAATTGTGTGTGATTGATGAAAACAATACTAAAACTATGTCCCTTTTTCATACACAGGAATACCTCAGCCAGGAGGAGGTTGTGGAATGTGGCAGTCAGGAGGAGGCGGGGATTAGTGGCAGCCAGGAGGAGGCGGGGCTAAGTGGCAGCCAAGAGAAGCCTGGGACCAGTCGCAGCCTGACTGAGTCTCAGGTCCCTCCCCTCCGCCTGCCACATAAACGAGCCAGGAAGACGACTCCGAATCCCGTGCAGGATTCAGTGTACAGGCTGATCCAGGAGGCTTCGGCGTCCCTCAGAGCCTTACCAACTCCTGAAGAGGCCTTTGCCTGCATGGCTGCCACCAAATTGCAGGGCATGCAGGAGGGCCAACGCAGGCTCTCTGAGGACCTTATTTATAAAGTCCTACGTAAGGGGGTGAGTGGGGAACTAACACCCAAGACGGATGTCATTGAGATGGACGATCCTCCTCCTCCTCCTCCTCCTGCTGCCACAACTCCACCACCAGAGCCACCACGTGGAAGGAGGCGTGGGAATAAGACCAAAGAGTGATGGGTTCAGTCTGGTCTGACAGAAGCTGAAGTCTCTCGTATGACCACAGCCTGGGGACATAGATGTCATCTGCTGCTTTCCGGATCTCTGGGACTTCTGGACCACACTGCCCTCCCTTAGATAAGGACTCCTCAGGCCACCAATTTTGCTTTTAAATAATTGATGTCTGCCCTGGGGGTCCAAGGCTTCACTCACTTCTGCAGTTTCTCCAGCGTTGCCTCCCTCTTTGTTTATAGTTGTGAGCCCCTAATATATTTTTGGGGGAAATTCTACTCTCCTGTGTGTGTTTTCATCCAAAAAGGACAGTTTGTTGGTGAGGATTCAAGTACATTTCTAACATAAAATGTGAAATTAACAAGAGACAACAACACCAAACAATCTCCTACAGATTAAATAGAACAACATATCAATGGTGTTGTCGGAACTTGTCACAAAAAACACTCAAACATTTTCAGGAGTACAAATCAAAATCGCAAAAATAAAAGAAATAAAATAGAAACACAAAAAAAATCTACATTAAAGCCAAAAAATATATAAAAAATATACAAAAATATGTTGTCAGATGTGAGAAATCAAAATATACTGAGGGAATCCCGATAAATAGTAACGAAAGAAGTTTGTGAGAAGTATGTGTGATTATGAGCAGCAAAACTACTTCATTCTTGTCACATTATAAAGAAGAAGAGAGTGCGCTGTATTAAACCATTTTGAACATTGCAGCCTGACGAAAGTGCTGTATCCATTGCGAACGCTAAGTTTACCAGAATGAGCTGTCCCGTCTCGGAATTTCTTCTGAGCATGCGTGGCACTTTGTGCTTCGGAACAAGCCACACACGGTCGGAATTGACGCGATCAGATTTTGTTGTCGGAAAATGTTATCTCCTGCTGTCCAACTTTGTGTGTCGGAAAATCCGATGGAAAATGTCCGATGGAGCCCACACACGGTAGGAATTTCCGACAACACGCTCCGATCGGACATTTTCCATCGGAAAATCCGACCGTGAGGGGGCAGAGGGAGGGGTCATTAATGGTAAAGTCAAAACAAAGTCAGTGGTTGGCCTGAGATGTACAGAAGTAAGGACTATATTTCAACTGTCAGATGCATTTTTAGTGCTGAGTACTGGAATGCAGTGTTCAAGCATTGGCACACTGCTGCCACTCTGCATGCTACTGGGGAAACTGCAAGGATGCTTCAATCAGCCCCTGAAAAGCGATTGCACTTCAGAGGAAAAGTGTTTATTATACACAGAAAACCCCCAAATGATGGCATGATCTCACAATGAACAGAACCAGAAATTTTTACATAAAACTTGGTATCATAATGGTGAGACGCCTAGTGACAAAACTACAATATAACATATTTCTTTAACTGTATATAATGTGTTTATTGTCTACATAGCACACCCTGGGAAACTGATTAAAAGTGTGCTGAATTGTGAACTGTTATAATCTGATGACTAGCGAGAAACAGCTTTATGCCCAACATTAAAAACAAGACACACACACACAGTTAATAACAGCCACATGACATGATATATATTTTAATTAGAAAAACAGCAAGAACTTTTAAAGGAATATTATTTTTCCAGTTGACTCCTACTATAAAGGTGAATTTTATTCCAAAAACAATAGAAACATTTGGATGATAGATTTTTGGCAATAAAGAGCTGAAATTTATGATTGAATTCATCTGAAGGGAAATGAAAAGGACAAAATGGTTTGCTGACAAACCTCCCAATGCTTAGTTACTGATCAGGGATTTACCAGTAGCAATCAAAATTTCAGTGTTAACCTAAGGTTAAAACATACTACATGCACTATGCTTTTTCTTTGCTCTTCTAGTGACTGCAGAAATACCAAAACATTTATTATTAACAGATTGTTATTAGCAATAGCTAAATAAAAAGGCACCTTAAAGACTACTAAAATTAGCTTGGTGTGAGTTCTATAGACTGTAAATATCTTATTATTCCATTCTGCCAGATTAAGGGATAATTCATATAGAAAGGTGGTCTTTTGCACTTAACATAACCCAGATTAAAAACAAGAACTCAGTTTATTATTATTATTATTATTATACAGCTTTTATATAGTGCCAACAGTTTGCACAGCGCTTAACAAAATAAAGGCAGACATTACAATTACATTACAATTTGGTACAAGAGTAATCGGAGGGAGTCTCGAAAGGAAGGGTCAATTGATACAAAAGATAATAGCTGTGGGGGATGAGCTGATGGAGGAAGTAAAAAAGAGTGTTAGTTAGAAGCAGGATAAGCTTCTTAGAAGAGAAGGGTTTTCAGGGATTGTCTAAAGATGGATAGATTAGGGGACAGTCAGACAGATTGGGGTAGGGAGTTCCAAAGGATGGGAGAAGCTCTGCAGAAATCCTGGAGGCGAGCATGGGAGGAGGTGACAAGGGAGATAGAGAGTAGGAGGTCTTGAGAGGACCAAAGAGAGCGGCTTGGTTGGTATTTTGGGACTAGGTTAGTGATGTAGCTGGGGGCAGAGTTATGGATGGCTTTGTGAATTATTGTTAGTACTTTGAATTTTATTAGTTGGGTGAGTGGAAGCCAGTGGAGGGATTGGCAGAGAGGGATGGAGGACACTGAATGGTTGGTAAGGTGATTGAGTTTTGCAGCTGCATTAATTATGGACTGAAGGGGGGATAGTCTATGTAAAGGTAATCCAATGAGGAGGGAGTTGCAGTAGTCAAGGCAAGAGATAACCAGGGAGTGAATTAGATTAGGTGTCATTAGTTAAAAAGGGGCATATTCTGGAAATGTTGTGGAGGCTAAGGTGGCATGATTTGGACAGGGATTGTATATGGGCCTGAAAGGACAGTTCAGGGTCTAAGGTTACCCCTAGCACCCTGGCATGTGGGGACGGACTGATAGATGTGCCATTGATCTTGACAGAGAAAATGGGCACGTGGGGGAGGAGATGTTAAGAGTTTTAGATAGATTCAGTTTGAGGAAGTGGTTTGACAGTCTAGGTGGGTTATGCTCTCTAAATAGAGGAAAAGTAAATGTCAAGCTGTGACTTCATGTGTCTATTTAATATAGGAGGCCAGTTTCCCAATGAAAAATATGCAGGCTCAGCACCTAGCATACTATAGCTGCACCAATGTCATACAAGGTAGGCGAACGCCCAGCTGTACTGAAAACAAATAGGAACAGACATAGTGCACAATCCTAGAGTATTAAACCAAAATCTCTTCAGTATAATACAAAAGCAATTGCACTCGCAAACTATTTTGTGAAGCATTATTTATTAGGTTCCACTCCTGAGGTAAGATCTGTATGGTAAGTTTCCTGGTTGCCATGGGAAAGCTTTTATAGAAATGCTGTTAAGTTTTCTCTGATTTAGGACACAAACTTCAATAGTGCATTAAGAGATACAATTTATTAACTCAACATTCTTAAATATACTTTATACATTACATACTCCTGACGGCTACATTCTATACAAAAAGTAGATCATTGCATATTCTCTACAACTGCGTGCTATATGCTACCAAAACTTTAAATATACTGTGATGCATATTATATATTCCTGTTTTGTACTGTTCACTTTATATTTATATACCCAAAGTATTGAGTCATTGTCTCAATTGGTTTTGCTTCAGAAAGGACAGGTTTAGACAAAGTGTTATCCTGATATTTTGTGTGTAGAAAGATATAAGTCTTATGCCCCGTACACACAATCGGATTTTCCGACAACAAATGTTGGATGTGAGCTTGATGGCGGAAAGTCCGACCGTGTGTATGCTTCATCGAACATTGTTGGCTAGCAGGTTCTCAAATTGTCCGCCAACAAATGTTTGTTGTCAGACTTTCCGATCATGTGTACACGAGTCCGTCGGACAAAAGTCCACGCATGCTCGGAATCAAGTACTAGCCAGAAGCGCTCGGTCTTGTAAAACTAGCGTTAATAATGGAGAAATCACGTATGTCTTGTACGTCACTACGTTCGTAATTGTTGGCCAACATTTGTGTGACCGTGTGTATGCAAGACAAGTTGGAGCCAACATCCTTGGAACAAAAATCCATGGTTTTGTTGTCGGAAAGTGTGTACGGGGAATTAGAATAACTTAGAACAATAGAATAGAATAATAGGACCACAGCTAGTTGTGGCCCTCTTTGTGTGACAAGAGGGCAATCATTGAGTTCTTCCTTTCACATCTTTTTTTCTAATTCAGATCTTTCACATCTGGCTGAAGTCCTCTGATACTATGTGCAGAAGCACTGAACAAGCCCCTTCTGTATTTTTCACTGCAACAACATAGACATTGAAAATGTGGCTGTTACCATAAGCAGCTTCTCCCAACCACTTCCTTGAGCAGCCAAAATTGGACTAGTGTTGTGGAATCTCATATTAGCCAATGTATTTCATATATATATATTGATTTGAATATATTTTATTGATAATTATTATTATTATTATTATTCATATTATTATATGGTAGTGGTTTTATCAATATTATTATTCAATAAGTAAAGCAACAATTATTAATCTTTAATAATGTATACTGTGTTTTCCATAGATTTAGAAAGTCTTCATTTATAAGTGTTGAACTTTAAATGACCTCTGCTTTATGACAAGTACTTGTACACAGGTGTTCTCGAAAATGTATTAAGATAGTTTACTGGGTGAAAGTTCATTAGGATAGATTCAAGTAATATAGAATTGTCTCAAGTCTGAAATGCATATAAATCAGACAGATAAAGATATGAAAACAGGTGGTTTAGAAATAATTAAAGTTATGTACAGTACATTAAATTAAGTTTGACAAGGTCAAACAAAGGTCTGCTTGTGCCCTCATTAAAACTGTTAAAATACATACATATAGTGAGACATATAACACATCTGGTGGGGTTAATGAAAGTTCATTGTCTCAGTCATAAATCTGCAAATCCTTGAAGCTAGTATCAAGATAAGGAGAGTCTGATAACACAGCTGGGTGCCAGACTGTCTCTATAGAGGTGTTTTTTAATTGGACAAAAACAGTTATAAATCACTTTAATGAACATATAGGAATTTTGGGAATAATTAAGTTTATCTGGTTGTAGAACAAGTGTCAGATTTATGGTTGGTTACTTTGACGTAGATCTTAGTGACCAATCATATGTAAGACAGATAGTTGAGATAAGACTTGTAAAAGAGTATATAAATGCAAGCTCTGAAATTGTTAGACAGACAAGTCAGATAGGAGCTCATAAGGCTGAACTCTATGTATGCTGCCCTATTGCACGGGTCATAGAGGTCAGAACCAATGGGCAAGTATCTGTCCTAACTTGTCCCCTCGGACAAGTCAGATAGGAGCTCATAAGGCTGAACTCTGTGTATGCTGCCCTATTGCACGGGTCATAGAGGTCAGAACCAATGGGCAAGTATCTGTCCATAACTTGTCTCCTCGTACGAGTCAGAGAAGACTTCTTAACTTGTTCCAGAATGTGGTCTCAGGTGAATTTCCCTCAAGAACTTGGTCGAGCTGGAACCCAGAACTCTGTGAGGTGACCAGATCACCGGCAGATCGGCTGGTCCCTATCAGGTGAGAGGTTCCCAAGAATTGGCAGAAAAGACCCATTCTGGTTCAAGGTGAGAACAATTCACAATTATTTAAATTTGGTTAGAGGATAAGAATATTTATATCTAATATGCTTGCATTGTAAGAAACTGTATAAATTAGATCTGTATCTTGTAATACTTTGAACATAAACTTGTATGTTATCAGCTGTTAATAAACCTGCATTGCTGAAGTTCTGCCTGGTTCGATACTTTACTATTCTACTTCATTTGGTGGCCCGTACGGGGACAGCATAACCTCAACTCCGATCTTGCCTAACTCCATGCTGGTGAGGCACTGAGCTCAACACAATTTTGCGCAATTTATATCAGGTTAGCAGACACCTATTATTAGTTCTGCATTGTGTTGTGCCGTGTTTTGCTGGCGCTAGGAGGGGCGGGTGGTTGTTGTTGGGGTATCGCTGTCCACCAGGCAGATCTTTGTGATGGCAGGTTGGGTTTTCTCAACTGTGGGTGCCTTAAAGTACATTATACAGGATGAGATACCCTGGGTAGAAAATGTATTTATTTATTTATTTATTTTTTAAATTTTTTTTCTCTTTTCTCTTTTTCTTTTCTTTCAATTCTTTCTTTTCCGAAGGGGTACCCCTGTAGAGGGTTAATTACTCTCTATGTAAACCTAGGCATAACATGCATGTTGGTTCCCTGGACTGCAAAAATTAGTCAGGATGAGGTTTTGGGGACTTAAAGACCCCTGGAGAACTTGCGTAACATGCATGTTGTTTACCTTGACTGCAAAGTTTTGTCTGGATGAGGTTTTGGGGACTTAAAGACCCCTGGAGAACCTGCGTTAACATGCATGTTGGTTTCCTGGATTGGTAATCAATCAGGAGAAGGCTTTGGGGTTATCAGATCCCTAGAAAGCCTAAGTTAAAAAAATGAAACAGTACTGATATGTAGCTACTAGTAGAAAAGGTACCTTTGTGGTGTAAAATAATACTCATGAGTTTAGAAGGTTGATGTCAGGAAAGGTAAGTCCTGACAGGTAGATAAGGTGAAGGTTTTGGAGCTCCATTTGTTAACAAAGTTAAAAGGTATGTATTGTCTTTGTGCTATAAGTGTATGTGTTTATATGTATCTGTTATAACAGTCTGTGTACTAACGGAGTTAAGATCAGGTTGAGACATTCCTGATCACCTTGGCAAGCAGGGCTTGGCGGTTTTTCGTGTCTTGAGACAAGCATTTTGGTAAGGAGACGTATGCGCGTACGGTGCCTATTGGCTTTACTCTGAGCACTGCTGTCCATAAGTAATTACTAACTAACCTGTCAGTTTTAATAATTCTGTGAATATTTGTATATTTATATATAGTCAGGAATTTGTGTTCATGTGTATGCATACTTTGCTAGGTGGAGTGACTGTGTATTGCTATATAGAAAACAGAAGATAATGACATTTTGTTAATGAATGTTCACAAATGTAAGTTAATTTCTTTGTAATCTTTGTAGACTGTTAGGGAATATTGTATGTGTGAGGGAGACTGATCATCTCCCAAATTAGGTTAGAATAAGTCTGTAGTGGTTGTAAAAACGTTGGTGTGGAAGGACCCTGTGTGTTAGTTCTATGAGTGAATTGTAAGAAGTATGTAACTGATGCTGAATTCTGCATAGTGTATGATGAATAGGGAAATGGTATGCTGCTAGACTAATACACCTCACTAATCGATCCGTGACTGCTGCTCCTCTCTGCCAATCCCTTCACTGGCTTCCCCTACCCCACCGTGTAAAATTCAAAATGCTACCCATAACATACAAGGCCATTCACAACATCGCCCCCATCTACATCACCAACCTCATCTGCAGATATCGCCCAAATCGCCCCCTCCGCTCCTCCCAGGACCTCCTGCTCTCTAGCTCCCTTGTTACCTCCTCCCATGCTCGCCTTCAGGACTTCTCCAGAGCCTCTCCCATCCTCTGGAATTCCCTGCCCCAGTATGTCCGATCAGCCCCTACCCTGTCCACCTTTAGGAGATCCTTGAAAACTCATTTATTCAGGGAAACCTATCCCACACCCACATAACTGTCCCTGAGCCACCCCCATCAAATCATTCTTTGCAGCTATTACCTTTTGTACCACCACCCCCTCCCTTTTAGAATGTAAGCTCTATGAGCAGGGCCCTCCTGTACCTTTTGTATTGTACTGTAATTGTGTTGTCCCCCTTATACATTGTAAAGCGCTGAGTAAACTGTTGGCGCTATATAAATCTCGTATAATAATAATAATAATAATACAAATACAATAAGAAATTTCTGTGTCATATCTTTGATTTTGTGACACTTGGTATTAGTATTTGATAGGAGGATTTATATTTATATGAGTTAAATGTGTGTGTGTGTGTGTTTTTTTTTTGTTTTGTTTTTTTTTGTATGAGGTGTAAAATGAATCCCTATGTGAATGATTGTATGTGTCTTTCGTGGAGAGGCTAGGGATTGATACATTTATGGTGACTGATTGACTTTAGCGGCAAAGTTCTAAATGTTATTGGCAGTGAATGTGTGTGTGGAAGGCACGATTCATTAATGTTTTTTATATTTTTTTGAATATGTACCTCAGCTAGATGGCACCATGAATGAGCTGAGGGAGTTAGAAGTTATTTAAACTGTAGAAAAAAGAAAGTTGTTTGTTTTGAAATAATATACGACACAAAGTTCTCCCATTTTTTTTTGTATCCAGCATACTGCTTCTGGAAGGAAAATATCTGTAGATAAATTCAATGTTGCTAATGTAATTAATGTCATGCTTAAAAACATTTTACAGTTGTAGGTTTTACATGTTAAGCAAGATAATGTATTTCTTTCAGTATGAGTGTAGGAGAGCAGAAAAGTATAGTCACCATTTTAGAAATAGCTGTCTGCACGTATGTGCAACAACTACATTAAATCACCTTTGTGACAGGTCATCTCAATACTCTGTACCAAGATGAAAGAGGCACATTTAGGGGAGTTATGTCTGGTGCCTTTAGACTGACACTGGATGAGCTGACCATAAAAATAAATAAATAAATAAAATAAAATCTCAGAATACGTTCTTATTCTTAAACATTTGTTGATTTTTTATTAGAATATAAACTGTAGGTTATAATAGGTATTCTGTCTTTTATATTATGGACTGCAGTAGTGCAAGGTGCATTTTATTTTAAGTGTATCACTCTTGTAAGTAGGGTTCTTATTCTCCCTTGTAGCTTTTGTTGTTTATTTTGTCATGTCCCTATCTTATTGTACAGTATTATGTATACTGTCATCTTTATATATTTGCCTATTTAGTAGTATTCACAAAGATAGTAATGGGATTTATTTGGTACAAGGGAACTCCAAATTTATTTTTGTTTCTTATTTTCTAAAAAGAATTGTGAAGAGTGATGCATGGTAACAACAGTGCTACCATCTTATTATATGTGCTATATGTAGCACATACAAGGGGGTGAATTAGATAATTAGAGTCTTAATTTTTAATCTTAGCTTGAAAGCTCTGGTGAGCAAGGTCCCTTATTGGTATTGGCTAGAACTTATTTTGTCCTACCTGATTACAATATTTAGTAATCATCAGGCTGATTATTAGTTTGCCTAAAGAAATAATTTGTTTCTTTATTCCAGGAGAAGCCAGCACGTTTTCATATGTAAAGTTATACTTTGTAAAATTTCACTCCTTTTGATTTTTTTTCTTATTCAAGTTCCTAGTTATGCTACTAAAGGTGGCAAAGTCAGTTTTTGGATTAGGGTCACTCTGCATTAATATGATCTAATTACCAATAAAATTTGTATATAAATAATTAGGAAGGGACATAGTAATGCACATTTTTTTTAACCTCTTTAGATTTAACAGACTGTGCAAGTGACCATGTAATTTTATTTCGATTTCTTTTTAATTATGAATAATCACAATGTAATTTTATTTCGATTTCTTTTTAATTATGAACAATCGCAATGTAATTTTATTTTGATTTCTTTTTAATTATGAACAATCACAATGTAGTTTCACAAAATGTAGTTCTTCAAAGTCTATTTTGTGTGCCTGTATATAGACTTTATTGCAATGAAAGAACAAAGCTGTAGATATAGATATACTTTAATAAATGTCTGCTCCTTTTTAAAGTGAATTAAAGTTTTTCAAATGGTCATGCAAATGTACGAGACAACAGCTAAGTGTCTGATGTGGGAAATTTTTCCCAGGATTGGAGTGTATACAGCACTGATATCAGATAATTGTACCCATTTTTATGAAAAATCCGTTCCATTTTGCTCTATGCTTGGCATAGACAATAGAACCTTGTGTCCACACTCATATTCATTGGTGGATAGGTTGTATGGGCTGTTCTAGACCAAATTAAATACAATTTGCTGGGCCATATGAAACTTTGGATAGATTTGTCACTAAGTTTAGGAGTTCTAGAGGCAAATGATAGTAGCTTAGACTTCATGCTGTACAGTGGGAGATAAAATGTTCATGTGTTTAAAATAATTAACCAAATTGGTGTAGTTTTGTTTCTAAAGTTTTAGATGTGATCTTGTTCCAATCAAAGCCACTAAAGGAATGTATGTCAGTAACCCTTGATGACTGCAAGTACATTTAAGATCATAAAAGGAAGTGAAAGAATTCACAATTCAAGTGTCCGTTTAAATCCACATTTGTGACAGTGACATTTTCCATTTCTATAGTAGTCAAAGTCTGACTGAGATTACCAAGAGTGTTATTCACATAAGTGCAAGTGGAATACATACAAGAGACTGTTGCAGACAAAGACATTGGAAGTATTTCAGTAATGGACAATGCTAATTAATTATATGTGATACTTTGTATGTAGAGACTTACTGTTGTTTTGTTTGTTATATATGTTATAAGTATTATTATTGTGAACACCTTAAAGTGGAACTTTGGTCAGAAAATTCATTCCTGCTGGGTCACTTGAGGCTGACCTCTTTTGCAGGTGTAGCTATGAAACACAGTAAAAAATAAGTGCATATACTGTTTAAAATCCACTGTTCCACCCTGCTCTACACAGGCTCAGTTGTGCTCTATTTTTTGCACTGATTTAAATCTAGAGGCCAGTCTGCTGACAGCCTGAAATTCTACTGCTGCTCAAAGGTTCTGGGCTTCAGTAAAATGGTAGCATAATAATTAATGTGGAATGTATTTTTCTTGCTAATGAACCTTATTTTATCACATTTTTGTGAGTAGAGTTCCACTTTGAGTAAATGTTCAATCATTATAAACAAATAGTTTTATCATTTTTTTGAAAAAAAAAAAAAAAAAGTGGGGAGGTGTAATGTAATGAGTATGACATTTTCGCTAAAGACTGTATGATATTGATGCTTTATAAGATACGTTATGATATTTATCTTGATATTGTTTTATATTTCATGTTTTAAGACATAGGAGAGGTAGGCTACTGACTTAGACAGTATAGCAGTGACTGACAGAAGAGACCCATGCTGACTGTTATTGTAAAATATTCTGCAGTATAGTATGTGCAGGGATGGAAAAAAAAGTGAAAGGGTTTTGGGTTTAGCAAACTTTGTGGGAAGACTACAAAATTAAAACTAATGAAATATCTGGACTGACTATATTGACAGTATGACATGACCAGGGTAATAGTGACTGATAGGTGGAGTCAAGGTTAAGAAATGATAAGAATTTTAGAATTATTGTATGGGAAATAGTATAAGTTGGGAAATGTAAAAGAATAGTCTATATAAAATACTTTGTAGTGAAAACATGTGCTTCAAGGGATTTATACTAATGATTATTATTAATATTGTAAGAGTATTTTATTATGATAAAACTATATAAATACATGTATATTATTTTAGCGGGTGCTGTAGAAGTAAAAGGAACACACTAAATTAAGTTATTAAAAAAAAATTGAGAGTGTAGGAACCATTGCTTTGTAGGTTGCCCAGAAATGCTTGCCAGAGACCTATTGTATCCTGACACTGACTTTATTTTTAATTTTTATTTTTTACAACTATAATTTTGAAGTGTATTTTATATCCAGACAAATATCGGGTGATCACAGACGACATGATGAAACATTGTTACAAATGTTAAATTGCTACAAAGGAAGGATTTCATGCAATAAAGGAGGAACTGAAACATCTGAGACTTGTACCTTTGCAGAACAGGTATGCACTGAACTTGTGTCTTACAGCATCCAAAGCAGCTTGTGCTATGATACTGGACCAACTGATGATGCAGAAGGAGATCTCTCCAAAAAACATCAAGCACTGGGCTAAGCTGAAAAGACCTATGCAGAAAAAGGCAGAGCCTTATGGGACTGAGTCTGCTGAATGCTCCTTGGGACCACATACTTGGCTTTCATTCACTAGCTAAACGGATTGTTCCTCTTCCCTGTTATCCTTGATGTTATGTTGCTGAGTAACTGTTGCCTGTTGCAAGAAGTTTGTGGCAAGAATGATCACAATGCCACTGAGACTGACAACTATGTTTTCCGTGCCACATATGGAGAAGGACTTTGCAGCTACAGAAGAAGATGCAGTGTGTTTTTGATTGGACTGATTTATTTATTTTTTATTTTTTGGACTGATTTATTTTTAATTGTTTTTTGGACAATTTATGTGATCAGTGTTGGGTGCATGGGGTCTCTGAGGAGCATGGTGGGTGATCTGTACTGTAATTGCTGTGAGGCTTATGCCTCATCAGGGGGGAAATGTTGTGGAATCTCATATTAGCCAATGTATTTCATATATATATATATATTGATTTGCATATATTTTATTGATTATTATTATTATTATTATATGGTAGTGGTTTTATCAATATTATTATTCAATAAGTAAAGCAACAATTATTAATCTTTAATAATGTATACTGTGTTTTCCATAGATTTAGAAAGTCTTCATTTATAAGTGTTGAACTTTAAATGACCTCTGCTTTATGACAAGTACTTGTACACAGGTGTTCTCGAAAATGTATTAAGATAGTTTACTGGGTGAAAGTTCATTAGGATAGATTTAAGTAATATAGAATTGTCTCAAGTCTGAAATGCATATAAATCAGACAGATAAAGATGTGAAAACAGGTGGTTTAGAAATAATTAAAGTTATGTACAGTACATTAAATTAAGTTTGACAAGGTCAAACAAAGGTCTGCTTGTGCCCTCATTAAAACTGTTAAAATACATACATATAGTGAGACATATAACACATCTGGTGGGGTTATTGAAAGTTCATTGTCTCAGTCGTAAATCTGCAAATCCTTGAAGCTAGTATCAAGATAAGGAGAGTCTGATAACACAGCTGGGTGCCAGACTGTCTCTATAGAGGTGTTTTTTAATTGGACAAAAACAGTTATAAATCACTTTAATGAACATATAGGAATTTTGGGAATAATTAAGTTTATCTCGCTGTAGAACAAGTGTCAGATTTATGGTTGGTTACTTTGACGTAGATCTTAGTGACCAATCATATGTAAGACAGATAGTTGAGATAAGACTTGTAAAAGAGTATATAAATGCAAGCTCTGAAATTGTTAGACAGACAAGTCAGATAGGAGCTCATAAGGCTGAACTCTATGTATGCTGCCCTATTGCACGGGTCATAGAGGTCAGAACCAATGGACAAGTATCTGTCCTTACTTGTCCCCTCGGACAAGTCAGATAGGAGCTCATAAGGCTGAACTCTGTGTATGCTGCCCTATTGCACGGGTCATAGAGGTCAGAACCAATGGGCAAGTATCTGTCCATAACTTGTCTCCTCGTACGAGTCAGAGAAGACTTCTTAACTTGTTCCAGAATGTGGTCTCAGGTGAATTTCCCTCAAGAACTTGGTCAAGCTGGAACCCAGAACTCTGTGAGGGGACCAGATCACCTGTAGATCGGCTTGTCCTTATCAGGTGAGAGGTTCCCAAGAATTGGCAGAAAAGACCCATTCTGGTTCAAGGTGAGAACAATTCACAATTATTTAAATTTGGTTAGAGGATAAGAATATTTATATCTAATATGCTTGCATTGTAAGAAACTGTATAAATTAGATCTGTATCTTGTAATACTTTGAACATAAACCTGTATGTTATCAGCTGTTAATAAACCTGCATTGCTGAAGTTCTGCCTGGTTCGATACTTTACTATTCTACTTCACTAGGTAAACTATTGATATGTAAGCAAAACACATACACAGTATACACATGCTTTTGGGGGTACAAATATTAGGATTAAAGTGGAATTAAAGTCTAATTATAAATGTTGTTAAAATATAGTCTCCCCCTCTCCTACTACCTATGCTACATAGCCATAATAAAAGAGATCAGTGCAAACCCTTTTTTTTTAAATCTGCTCCAGTTCAGTCACATGATTGAAAAGCAGCAACTCCCTGTGTCAGGAAGAATCTGCTGCAGGGGACAGATCACTAAAACAGATGGGCAATGGAAGCAGATTTGTGATGTCAAAGCTCCATGAATTCAATGCTGCCAATCACTCCCTGAGCTATTGTCAAACCTCTGCTTCTTAATTATGTGACCACAATGGAGCAAATAAAAAAAAGGTATTTCCACTGATCTCTTTAATAAAAGCTATGCACCATAGGTAGGAGGAGGGGAGGCAACCTTTTTAACAACACTTATAGTTAGCCTTTACTTCCACTTTAATTTACTAATAGAGAAAAAGCTTTTTTACTTTGTTGAGTGAATGTTAGTGAAGCTGTGTTCATTTTGATTACCTTTAAATACCAAATCCTGTGCAGGGGAAAGAAACAAAAATACTTACTATATAAATGAGTATTCAAAGTATACATAGCTTTACCTTGTTCATGAACATTTAATATTCATAGTAAACAGCCTATCTCTTTTATTAGGACATTTCCAATGTGATTAGATCAGATATACAGGGGGCACAAGGAAAGTATGCTAGGAGAGCTCACCCAGTGCCACTAAAAACGTTAAAGTGTTTGTGAAGGCAACTTTTTTAAAAATACTAAACATGTTATTCAATTATTAGGAGGTCAGAGAGGGCAATCTGTCAGAAAGACCCGGGTTGCCGAACAGTGTTTTGTTTACCGGGCGCTCAGATCGGGTGGACAGATTATTGGGAGGGGCTGGGGAGGACTCAGCAGTCATGATACATGTTGGTACCAATGACCAAGTGAGAGGAAGGTGGAGAGTCCTAAAAAACTATTTCAGGGACTTAGGGAATAAATTGATGAAAAAGGACCTCCAAGGTAGTTTTCTCTGAAATACTACCTGTACCTCGAGCAAAACCAGAGAGACAGCAAGAACTTAGGGAACTAAACAAGTGGCTGAGGAACTGGTGCAGGAAATAGGGGTGCGAGAACTGGGCTGACTTCTAAGTCGGTTACCGGCTCTTTAGGCAAGATGGGCTGAACCATAACAGGGATGGTAGAGCTCTACTGGGAAGTAAGAAGGCCACAAAGCTGGAGGGGCTTTTAAACTAGGTGTTGGGGGGGAGGAACCAGCAAAAGCGTTAGCCAACAGGGAGTGGGTGACAGAGGGTGATAGGAGAGACAGCACTAGTAATAGCATTGAAAATACAACAATATCAACTAATCACAGGGTAAGTGAGTGGGCGATAGGGATGAGCCAAACACCCCCCTGTTCGGTTTGCACCAGAACATGCGAACAGGCAAAAAATGTGTTCGAACATGCGAACACCGTTAAAGTCTATGGGACTCGAACATCAATAATCAAAAGTGCTAATTTTAAAGGCTTATATGCAAGTTATTGTCATAAAAAGTGTTTGGGGACCCAGGTCCTGCCCCAGGGGACATGGATCAATGCAAAAATGTTTTTAAAAACGGTCGTTTTTTCGGGAGCAGTGATTTTAATAATGCTTAAAGTGAAACAATAAAAGTGTAATATTCCTTTACATTTTGTACCTGGGGGGTGTCTATAGTATGCCTGTAAAGGGGTGCATGTTTCCCGTGTTTAGAACAGTCTGACAGCAAAATGACATTTCAAAGGAAAAAAAGTCATTTAAAACTACTCGAGGCTATTAATGAATTGTCGGTCCGACAATACACATAAAAGTTCATTGAAAAAAACAGCATGGGATTTCCCCACAGGGGAACCCCGAACCAAAATTTTAAAAAAAAATGGCGTGGGGGTCCCCCTAAATTCCATTCCAGTCCCTTTAGGTCTGGTATGGATGTTAAGGGGAACCCCGCGCCAAAATTAGAAAAAAAAAGGCATGGGAGACCCCCTCAAAATCCATACCAGACCCTTTAGGTCTGGTATGGATTTTAAGGGGAAACCCGCACCAAATTTTTTTTTAAAAATGGCGTGGGTCCCTCCAAAAATCCATACCAGACCCTTATCCGAGCACGCAACCTGGCAGGCCACAGGAAAAGAGGGGGAATGAGAGAGCGCCCCCCCTCCTGAACCGTACCAGGTCACATGCCCTCAACATTGGGAGGGTGCTTTGGGGTCCCCCCAAAGCACCTTGTCCCCATGTTGATGGGGACAAGGGACTCATCCCCACAACTTTTGCCCGGTGGTTGTGGGGGTCTGTGGGCAGGGGGCTTATCGGAATCTGGAAGCCCCCTTTAACAAGGGGACCGCCAGATCCCGGCCCCCCTGTGTGAAATGGTAAGGGGGTACAAAAGTACCCCTACCATTTCACAAAAAAAGTGTCAAAAATGTTAAAAATGACAAGAGACAGT